>SSNR01000031.1:1355951-1379384 GCA_006937965.1 Callopanchax toddi | reverse complement strand
TAATGATACTAATTCTGCCTAGTGACCTCAATAAACATATCGACTGCAAGTGAAAATAAAACATAACACGAAGGAATTACAGGTACTATTTTAGACTCGGGACTACTTTATGACAAAGAACTGCTGTAAGCCTCCACTGAAAGGCACAAGGACATGACACAGCGGCCTCAAAGACGCCTACATCCGTAAATACAAATTCTGGCTACTAGGCTAAACCCAGTAACGTTTTTTGAAGATAATCTCTGTGCAGCTCCCAACTTTTTCATCATCTGTGAGGTTTGCAAACAACATTCGGATACGTGTTTACGAACGTAGGTCTCCCTGGAGCCACTGTGTTATGGCCTTGTGCCTTTCAGCGGAGGCTTACAGCTGTTTTTTGTCATAAAGTAGTCCCGAGTCTAAAATAGTACCTGTAATTTCTTCGTGTTACTTTTATTTTCACTTGCAGTCGATATGTTTATTGAGGTCACTAGGCAGAATTAGTATCATTAATCACTACTGAGTGAGTTTTAAGGACTTTTTTCCTCACAATGCTAGTTGTTACCATTCACTTACAGTGTTTTACGCTAAGCTAATGCTAAAGGAGTACTGCCAGATCAGGAAAACGGTTGGGCTGTTTACAAATTGTTTTTGCCCACTTATCTAACTATGAGGAATATGACACAAAAAAAATCACTTTCTGGTGGAGTATCCGTTTAAATCTTTGTCAAACGTCTCTTTTTGTGTGTGTGTGTGTTGGGTTAATGCCTGGTTCATTTGGTGACTCGGTGCTCCTTGTTTGTTAGATTGGCGCCGGGACCTGTTGCCTCCCAGGTCCAGGTTGAGAGGAAAACTTTTGGGAGTGCCAGCGAGTCTCCTTGTACACAAACCAGGCGTTCGCCGCCCACACAAACATGTTGAGGTAGCCAAAAACCTGGAGGAACACAAACGCACAGAGAAAAGCACCTGTTTTAAAAATAAACTCATGCATTTTTGAAAGGAGAGACCCATTTATTCATAATGTAGTTTGGATTTTTACAAATACTAGTGATCTATTTAATAACAAACCCAAAAAGAATAAAAGCTATTTGATTTAGAGCGGAGGTATGGTGGCACAAATACTTTTGACAAAGACTAAATGTGATGGAATGTGAGTCAATTTGAGCAGAGCAAACAAAATCCTTCCCAGTGTATTAGCTGCTGCCTTGTGGGTAAAGATATCTGAACTGATGATCAAGTTTTATTTGACCTCTTATATTTTGTGTTTTATTGAGTTTAATCACATCCCAGACTGATGCCTCCGCTCTGTTTTGATCTGACGTTATGTCTTCTCACCACAGAGATGTTGAGGGTACGCATGTTGGCGAACTCCGTAACCTCGCAGGTCACGTTGCTGCCCTTGCAAATCGCCAACGTGGCGCCGATTCCTTCGGTATTTGTGGCGTCCTTCACATTCTGCAGACCTTTCGCCCAGGCGGATGAACACACCAACCACAGGAAGACCAGGATTGCTGTGATCAGAAAGTCCTGGTACAAAAACACAAAAATGTCTCCACTTTTTGTCCTAAGGTTTTATATTTCAGGTTTTTGTGTTTAAGGTGTATACACTTACAAAAATGGGTCCAAAGTCAGAGTCCTTGTAGACGTGCATGTAGCCTAAGTAAACTAACAGAGCTACCATGCAGTACAGGAAGCAGACGACTCCGATCCCTACAAAGAACTCAGCTGAGGATGCTGAATCTCCCACCAGGAGCGTCGTAGTGACGGAGCGATTGCAGATAGTGGCGTTTCCCTCCACCAGTGGGACTTGGCTCAACCTGGACATGAGGGGAAGTAAAGAAAAGAAACGGTGTTGGACTTACGCTGACTTAATGATTTATTTAGCTCGCGATCAACTTTTTACCTAAACGGGTAGTGAAAGTTGGCGTTGAGAGTTTCATTCGAGCCATCGCCACAGAAGACGGAGATGATGTTCGTCCCTGAGAATCCGCCGCAGCTTCCAAAGGCGAATATGGCTGTGAGCTGTTTGGACAAACAGCATTAGGGACGTGGTTTCAATTCACTACAGAAAATCTTGTTAAATAATATAAAAATCAAGAAACTTCCGATACTAAAAGAAAGATTGGAATGACATCATTTAGCAGAAATGAAATGCAAACCAGCTTTTTAGACATTATTTCACAAAAAAAAATCAACCAAAATAGCTTAAAGCAGATTTATTCAATTAACTAGATCCTATTTTACATCATACATATTTCGAGAAGTTGTCTGCCATCTTAAAAACGTGGTCTCATTAATGCTGCCACTCAGATTTTGGAGTCCTTCTTGCAGAAAAGCATGATTCAGTTTGCCGACCATGTGACGCTAATTCCCTTCTTTTAAAACCAACAAAGACTAAATTCTTTTAGTCGGGGTGACTGCAGCTAAAACTCCAAACACAGAAACAATACCCACTAAAAGAATTTCATTTTTGTTAGCTTTATTATCATCATTTATTTTTTTTAATCTATATAATAACAGAACATGCTTTTTTGTTTCTAATTTTGGTATAACAATTACATAATCATGTCTTCAATTTTATATAAAAAATAAATAAAATTGGCACTTGCCACATTGCAGTACGTAGATCCTCCACCAGAGGGCGGAAGATCCACAATACAGCAGGTTTTTTTAGGAACGTACTTATCCTGTTGAAGAGATAGAGTTCTTAGAAACGTAATAACAGGCCTATCAAATATATTTGGTACTATATGGTTGAAAGTAGGAGTGGAAGAGAAAATCGATGCACTGAAATATCACGATATTTCGTGTCACAATATTATATCGATGTTCTTTGAGCACAATATTGATATCTTATTAACAATTTACATGCAAAAATTAACGGTGGTAGTTCATTTTTGTGTTGCATTTTAACCTCCGACCACTAGATGGCTGCAGTCATTAGTCCTCCGCTTCCACAGAACATCGAAATATCCGATTCGCAAAAGGTCACAAATTTTTAATTCATAAATATCGCAATGTATCGTATTGCTTGTAGTATCGCGATACATTGCAATATATTGTATCGTTGCACCTGTATCGTGATGCGTATCATATTGCCAGAACAGTTGTATTAAAAGCTGTGGAGTAGAGTGCTGGTCCTCGAGAGCCACTCTCCTGCATGTTTCAGATGTTTCTTTGCTACAACACACCTGATTTGAGTGAATGGATGAACAACAGGCTCCTGCAGAACTCAAGGATATTCTTTATAGGTCATTTAACTATTAAAAGCAGGTGTTGAAGTAGGGAAAAAGGATAACGGCCTTCAAGGACCAGGATTGGACAACACTAGGAAAAAAATAGGATTACTAGTCAAACTTTGAATTTATGACCAACGATGGGATTTCATCCATTAGTAGGAAGTTCTCGTGCAGTATGGAGTACTCGTCTCTACGTAGTCCCTTTACAACTGGACTAAGATCATGGTTTACATTTGTGGCGATATTTTTCACAAGTGGCAAAAGTGAGTGTCTTCTGAAGATAGTTAGGATAAACTCTTAGGAATGGAGTCCATTATCCAGGATGGTCTTAAAGAGAAAGCGGTTTGGACAGTTCGAGCATCTGGTACCAATGTTTTCCAGACACTTTCAAAGGAGGTGTTTTGTACAAGCCCCGTTGGAAGAAGGCCTCAAGGAAAACCAAGGATCTGCTTTGCCTTTTCCAGGAAACACCTTTGTGTTCCCAGCTGAAGAGATATGAGGACTGAAACTGCTGCCCCGGTGACCCAGTTCTGGGTAGGTGGCAAACAGATGAAAGCTAAGAAGGTTGAAACAAAAGAAAAGGAAGCAAACAAAAAGGTCTTCCAGGAAACCCAGACGGTTTAAGGCTTCTCTTGTCATAAGAAGGAAGAGGACTCCATTAATACGCATGAGAACGGTGAGCACCACTCTCTACCCGCACGTAATTTAAAGAAAACACACCATGACTGAATCCAACACGCTTACGGTAAAAAAAACGTGTTTACCACAGGGGCACATTTACTGTCACGCTTGAGCTTCACACCACAAGACGCGCACACACACACACACTCTCCAGATGTTTTCCCAGATGTCACTTCCTGTTTTTATTTTCAGCCTACACACCCCAGTAAAGCTACTTCTGCCACATTCTTGTTTTACCGAATCCGTCTCTCTTCCAGTGCGAGGTCATGGGGGCAGCAGCGTGAGCGACTTTCACAGCCAGCGTGAGCCACATACACACACACTTTAGATCACTTTTTTTTAAACACAGCTTGAATAACATCATAAATACCGAGGAACAGAAATGCTGCTGGGAAAGGAGAATCCGGGCGAAGGCTCCTGGTGGCCTCTTCTCCAAAGAGTGAGAATCTACCGGATCATTTCAGACATATGCAGAACGTTTTCTCCTTTCTTGTCTTTAAAAAAAAAAATTTTTTTTATACAAAAACAGCAAAAAACCTAAAAAAAAATCTTCTGTCCAAATGAGGTCGATTTGCCGTATCAGACACTTCTTCCTGTTTACGACTGCACGGAAGATCATATCTATGGAGGTATAGGGTTTCAGGCCAAGTCACCCGTGTACCAATTAAATTGACATTTTCCATACCGAATGTTTGATTTTATTATTATTAAACCTCAAGCTGCACCAACAGTGTAAGACCGGCTTCAGTTTCTTATTTTACACAAGTTTTTTTTCCGTAAAGCCACTTTCCCACTAGGCTGTTGGCAGCAGATTGGGAATATTTGCAAGAGATGTCTCAAAATGAGAGTTCTCAATTTATTTTGCAAGACAAATTTTATCTTTAAAAAAATGAAAAAGTCATCACAGATGCTTTGAACCATCTCAATTTTCAAAAAAATGGGAAAAAACTTTAGAAAACTAGAATAAAATGAGGTTAAATTGTGAACAAAAAAAGGAAATAATTTTTTTAAACTTTGTGACTAAATTGCAACATTTGTATGATTTATATAAATGCTTGCAATTTTGACATATAAACGTATCAATTCAGTGGAATTCCAACAAAAATTTGCAGAATTTCTCACAATCTTGTGTCTCCAACTCAAAACATTTGCAGCCCAGTGAGATGAAAAATTGCATAAACTTTGAAACTCATTTAATCTAATCCTTTCCTCTCTTCAATTTATATTTTTTGGGGGGAAATGTGCACAAAAAACTTTCCAGAGGGGTGCCTGTGAGGGAGGGGGGCCAGCAAATTTTTTGTTAGGGCAATCGCCCCCTCTTGCTTTACCTTAGTGACACCTCTGCAGCAAAGATGTTCTGGTTGCAGGCTTTTTGCCAGCGGGTTTGCACACGAACAGCGCAACTTATAGAAAATGTTTTGCATTTTCAAGAAACTTTCACAGCTTTTCTGAACTGCTGATTAAAATCGCATAAAAAACGTTTTAAGAATGATTTGCTTTCTCAGATATTTTTAGACAAATTTTCTTACAGGTCCATATTTTATAGAAGCTACTGTTATAGATGGTTTTAAAGTGTCCAGTTGAGACAACTACAAGTGTATTGTTGTGCACAGGACTGACTATTCAGCCTGGTGCAAATAGGAAATTACATTATTTTAAATGAGGACTAAGACTTCAAACACACCAGGCTTGTTCAGAGTCAGATGACTGCTGCTGCTGCTGTGTGTGTGTGTGTGTGTGTGTGTGTGTGAGCATTATGAGAAAACAGAACAGCTGAGAGAAAGTGTGACCGAGCGGCATTAACCCAGTGGATTCCTCTGACCCACTTATGAGGAGCAGAACTGATTTACTGGGCTTTCCTAGAGAAATGTTTGCATTTTTTTTCTGACTAAGGCTCAAGCTGAAAAATGTCACCATCAGTCAGTAAATTATTGGTGAGAGGTGCATTAATCTGTAACTGTGCCGTCTGAAGGGCAGGCCTGTGCAACCAGCAACCAAACTGGACTCTCTGAAGCCCAGATGAAAGCACCAAACAGAAAAACCATGTAGAAAATGCAAATTTTTAGAGATTTATCACCTTTTTGGGGGGTATTTATCAGCTTATTCATGCATTATAAAGCACAATTAATACTTAATAGTTTGTGCAACCCTCAAAAGTCTGATTGAAAATGGTTTTATTCTCTTGACTCATAAAATTCCCTCCTTTAGCAGATTCTTGAAGTTGCTTTTGTTCTCAATATAACCCAAGGAGGGATCCGACCTCCTTCTCGTCTGACACATAAAAACCCCCATTTCTACACTTACCCACTCCACCAGTTTAATAAAACCCAGAGGCTCCTTCAAGGGGGACAAGTTGAGGCGAAATCCGGTCATCATGGTTCTGATCCGAGGTCTTTATCCAGGCTTTTCCCAAAACTGTGGATGAACAGGGAGGAAAGAGTGGGAGTTGTTTGACACAGTGACGTGGTTTTCCTGCACACGCTGCAAAAAATGACCGGATGAACTTAAAAAAAAAAAAAGTAACCAAACTTTATCAGCTCGGATTTAAACCACGTGGAATGTAAAGTTTCAGGATCCACTTACTTTAAGAGATTCTTGAATGGAGTTTCAAACTAAATATTAATGATCGAATCCAGATTTTGTGAGACTTTTTTTCCAGCGCAGCTTGAAGAATCGACGCCCTTCTGCTCTGCTTGGCGACGCGCGCACGATGCGTAAAAAGTGTGCCAAAATTCGGCGCGCTTCGTGTGATTAAATGCAAAAAAGTAAGTTATGATTTTCCCCTCAAAAACGCAGGCTACTTAAAATATCCTACAGCTGCATTAAGAGCAGTTAGGGGCTTTTACATCAAGAGAAAAAACATGCAAATTGAAAACAGGAGGCTCAGTTCCGCAGGAAAGTTAACTCTAAAAGGACTGGAAAAAAAAGAGTCGGTTTTCATTTGATGGGAGGATATGGAGGCTGCCTCCTTGCTGAGTCTGCAGCTGCTGACTTGGTCATATGACTCGGAGGAAAGTCAAATTCCATCAACTTAAAGAGGCTCAGCTGCAACTTGGAGTACTGCTGCATCTCTTTACAGATGTTACAACTCCAATCTAAGTATTTGAAACATCTTTGAGTAAACCCCCACCCACGTGTTTCTACAGATTTATGCAAAAACCAAGAAGACATCAAATTAGAGATTCTGTTTAGTGACTTCATCATGTTAGAAAGTTTCCAAAAATATGCACACATGGTTCTGATTTAGAGATCTGATGATTCAAGCCTAATGTAATATGTTGTGTAATTAATGAGAACATTAGATGCTTTTTAAATTTGATTAAATTGACAATCACTCATAGACTTTACTTTTGAACAATAGAGGTTTAAATATGAGGCAAATACCTTTTGAGGACAAAAAGTCAAAATACTGAGGAAAAAAGTCAAAATACTTCCTTGTGAAAAAAGTCAGAAACTATTTCAAGAGAAAACTTTTTCCAGGATGAAGTCAAAATGTCAAGAGAAAAGCTTAAAATACTATTTCCAGGGAAAAAGTAGAAACACCGTATCTAGAATGAAGTTTAAAATATCCCCAGATCAAAGCTGAAATGGAGAAAAAAAAAAGTCAAAAGTTTTTCTTTTTCCAGGAAAAAGTGAAAATGTCATTTTTTTATGGTTTTTTGTGCAATAAGTAGGGATGCAATTTCCAGGAAAAAGCCAAAAATATTCTTTCCAGTGGAAATGTTGAGGACAGTTTTTAAAAATGCTTAAATGCAGTGGCGGCTGGTGAATTTTTTTTTGGGTGGGGCGCATTTTTGCTAGTCGGTTTTCAGATGCGCAAAAAAAAAAAAAAATCACATATCACCACTAGGGCAGGGAATGATGCAAAATATTTTCATCTGACTGAATATTTTGCTGGTAAAAATCCTTACCACCAGTTCTCTAGAAATGTGGTGCTGTTAGGTCTAATTCTACACATCAAACAGTAAAGAAATCTTAAAGTCTTCATAAGGAGACCTTAGAATAATATCAATACAATTAGATACAAATAAAAATAAAAAAACAACCACAATGTGGTCACAACAGAAGTTGTAAGAGTTTCAAGGAAAAAAACAACCTGGCAAAGTCAAAAACATTACTTAATATTCACAATGATCTTTCTACTGACACCACAAACAAATAAATCCATCTCTAACTAATACAGTCAGATAATTAATGTTACAATTCAGACAACAACCACTAACCAAGCAAGTCATGACAATCAGCTCAACTAATGAAGTGAATTAACAACAAAATAAAGTCAAATCCACTGATAAGTCCCATCAAACCCACAGACCAAACTTCCTTAAAACGCCATAATAATTTAATGAAAAGTAGAGAAAACGCATGAAAAACGGGCTAAACTACATAAACCAACGTATTCAATCAGCAGTATCTGTATTTCTCTAACATTTGGCATACACCTCAACAAACACATGTCGCTATTTAAGGTATAAATTCACTCATCAGGACTTAGCACTGCTAGCCGCGGCTAGCTCCGCCTATGGGGTTTTTGAATGGGAAAATCCATGACAGACACATAGTTATTAAGAAAAGAAACAAACAAACAAAGTCACTCACCATTGAGCTGATGAAATCAGGACAAATTGAATCATTCGGCTTGTTTTCACAAGCGGGCAAGAAGGATTCTTTGAATAAATATCCATTTTCTACCCTCCATTAAAAAGAGAGCAAGAACTTCCGGTTTCGGTCTGAGCAACACTCCAGACTCCTGCTGTTGTGCGCATGTCACACAGGGACGCTAAAGACCTGCATCCCGAGCGATCTCCTATTTTTTTGCACTCAGTGCGCATGCGTCAGGAAAAAAATTGCCAGTGCGCATGCGCCAGGGGCAAAAAACAATGCGCTATGTTGGGACGGCGTCCCGTCCAGACATGCGCAGTAGAACCCAAAGAAACACGACCTATCGGTCCAATAAAAAATAGTAAGAAAACTTTTCTAAACTACACCTAAATGCAGATTATACACAGCACTTATTGTATATATAATGGATGGCTCGTTTAGTTTTATTTTTATGTTAGTTTTATATATTTTGTGATCCTATTTCTCTTCTTCTTCCTCCTGGGACTGGTGGGGCGGCGCCCGAGCGCCCCCTATGGACGGGCCGCCACTGCTTAAATGAAAAACAAAACATCATTTAAAAAAATGGGAAAAATATTTTAAGGAAAAAGTCAAGCTGTAAAGAAATAATATAAAATCCTATTTCCGGTAANNNGAGACCTTAGAATAATATCAATACAATTAGATACAAATAAAAATAAAAAAACAACCACAATGTTGTCACAACAGAAGTTGTAAGAGTTTCAAGGAAAAAACAACCTGGCAAAGTCAAAAACATTACTTAATATTCACAATGATCTTTCTACTGACACCACAAACAAATAAATCCATCTCTAACTAATACAGTCAGATAATTAATGTTACAATTCAGACAACAACCACTAACCAAGCAAGTCATGACAATCAGCTCAACTAATGAAGTGAATTAACAACTGTCATAATCTGAGGTTTTGTGAGGATCCTGGAGCAACACAACAGTCTGAGGGAAACAAGAGGTAAGTAAAATAATGTTTTTATTGTACGGTTTTGGTGGTGTGGAGGCGGATCCGGGAGGATCCGTGGGATCCTGGTACAGGAGACTTCTCTGAGAGGAGAGAGGAGAGTGAGTAACTGGAGATGAGGATAATACGTGCTGAGATGAGTTATGAGTGGAGGTCTTACTAGTAGGATGAAGATGGGGTCTTGGGGAGGTTTTGTCTGTCCTGGGTGAGGATGGTTGGAGCGGTGGTGAGGAAGGGAGTGGAGGCAGCTGGCTGGCAGGGGGACAGGCAGACCAGGCGGACATGAGATTGAGGAGGACTCCGGAGGATCTTGAGGTGGACGGCGCCGGGTAGATGGACTGGAGGAACAAGGATATAAGATTACAAAAGGTCAAATACAAGGTTTTAGATAGCAGACCTGTGTTTACCACTGGTGAGGTNGGATACACGTCACCTCCACACTAACCGAAAACACGTGACCTCCACAGTAGCCAGAAGAGAGGCACCTGGGTCAACAACCCTCCCCCTAACCCTAACCCTAACCCTAACCAATTCCGGTACGGTATACGGAGGTTGTGTAAAAGTCGATTTAATTGAAGTTTCGTGTTTCCGGTTAGTGTGGAGGTCACGTGTTTCCGGTTACTGTGGAGCTCCACAGCGGCCACAGCCAGATTCTATTGGAGCGATCTCCTATTTTTTTGCACTCAGTGCGCATGCGTCAGGAAAAAAATTGCCAGTGCGCATGCGCCAGGGGCAAAAAACAATGCGCTATGTTGGGACGGCGTCCCGTCCAGACATGCGCAGTAGAACCCAAAGAAACACGACCTATCGGTCCAATAAAAAATAGTAAGAAAACTTTTCTAAACTACACCTAAATGCAGATTATACACAGCACTTATTGTATATATAATGGATGGCTCGTTTAGTTTTATTTTTATGTTAGTTTTTTATATTACCTAAATGCAGATTATACACAGCACTTATTGTATATATAATGGATGGCTCGTTTAGTTTTATTTTTATGTTAGTTTTTTATATTTTGTGATCCTATTTCTCTTCTTCTTCCTCCTGGGACTGGTGGGGCGGCGCCCGAGCGCCCCCTATGGACGGGCCGCCACTGCTTAAATGAAAAACAAAACATCATTTAAAAAAATGGGAAAAATATTTTAAGGAAAAAGTCAAGCTGTAAAGAAATAATATAAAATCCTATTTCCGGTAAAAAGGTTTTTTTTTTTTTTAAAGTGTGTTATTTCAGGAACAGCCAGAGGAAGTGAACCCCACTGTGCTCCTGAACCTCACTGTTCTGTTTGTCTTATTATTAAAACTGAGGGTCCTGGGTGGGTTTTTATTGAGTAAACTTAAAAAATAATGTTATTGAACACGAGGCTACTTTAGCATCCACTGCAAACTCAAAGATCTTCCTTCGATCCTTCACAATAAAAGTCTCAAACATACACATGCACCACAAACATCTGAAGCTTTATTGTTCTCTGGTGAACTTCATGCTTCAGTTGAAAGTCAAACTAAACCAGCACAAGATCCACAATACCCATAATGCCTTGTAACTTTATACATGAATATTAAATATTATTAAACAATGGATGACCTGTTTTTCCATATTTATGGTTATATTTCTGGGGCAAATGTTGAGGCTAACGCCCCCTATTGATCAAATATATGTAATTTAGCATTTTTAAAGGCATAATATGCAGTTTTGCTTGTTTTTAGCACCCCCTAGTGTCTGTTTTAAATCACTGTAGTAAAGATTTTTAGCATCGTCTTTGCTCAGAAACACCTAAATCTAACTGTTGAAATGTCTCCTCAGCCTTCACTGCTTTCTACTAGAGCGGTTCATCACTCATTCAAAGAAATCAGCTGTGTTCAAGCAGGGAGATCGAAAAAAAGCAGGAATCATGATCTAAAAACACTCCGGTGCTAGCATAACAGCTAGCCACATTGAGTTAGCCTAACCCTCATGAGATACGTGATTTTGTGAGACTTCAGAACACCAAACCGGAGACTCAGAAGTTGCAAACGTGGTATTCTGGACACAAGCAGCAGATGGGGCTGAGTGACTTTTCATTAAAGGGTCATATTAGCACATACTGGCTCAAGTAATAGATTTAAACGTATGGAAATTTTTACATAGTGTGCCTTTAAAAAAGTGAAAATTTAATTTTTTTAAAATAAAAGTGCAGTAAAGCTGTACTGATGTCTTTAAAATGGTAAAATGTTAGCATTTCGAGCTCATGTATTGGTACTGAATAGACTTTAGTTTCCATTTCACCCTCAGTTTAGAAAGAAAAAGCTCCACTTGGACGTTTTCCTCGACAATAATTCATGCCGTGCTTGAGCACAGGTAGTCAATGAATGAGACGCCTGCAGGTCTTGGCAAACAACCATTTTGGACCAAAGTAAACAAGAGCGGCAGATGGTAGGACCTCGGGTCCCTCACAGGCCGGGATTAGAGGCCTGCTTCCTGCTGAGGACTAGATCTCATACAGGAATTTATAATCCAGGTGGGGTGAATGATTCCATAACTGGAGAAATAAAATAACTACAAAAAATAAAGGAACATTTCAAATTGACAGGGTGGCATTTTAATCAATGTATTGTTGACAATATAGCAAGTTATGTTAGTTAAAATATCAGTTGTGTTGGGAAAGAATTTGGAACAACCAACATATACATACAATTAAAAGAAAATAAAGGTATTCACAAACACTTGTTTTCATTCTTTATACAATGAGACATTCACTCACTCCCTCACACACACAAACAGGAGCTTGACAGACACAGAAACGGTCACACCACCAGTTCTGTCGTTTTGGATATTCTGTTTGTACAAAAATGGTCATTCTGGCAAAAATAATGATATCTAATGTGATCCCTCCTAAACCTGCCCCCTCTGCTTTCCATCTACTCGTTTTATGTACAAGCGAGAAGACAGTATGGCCTCGCTGTTTGTAAATAAAGAGATTTACTGTGATTTTTATTCTTTGTCATACAAAATAAGATTCATCTGAGGTAAGAATATCAAAATAGTGAAACAAGATTTGACCAAAATGCACCCTGTTTATGGAAAAAGAAAATATCGTAGAATCACAGATGATGTGACAAAAGAGCAGCAAGTTTTTGCAACAAAAAAAAAAAAAAAACTGATGGGGAAAAACAAATCAATGTGAGAAGCTGTGGTCTTTACTGGCATTCCACTTCCTGTGATGTCACCACTTGTTTTCTCGTTCGATCGAGCGTTTCTTTGCTTCTCGTGAGTTTTAAGGCAGTGATACTGAAAACATGTTATGTCGAGAACTATTCTTATTTAACATCGCCCCCCATAAAAGACCACCTTTTTTAAACTTAAAGGCCAGAAAAGTAAAAAAATTAACAGCTTGTTTCGCTAACCCTTCCATCAATAATCACATTTGCATGAAAGAAAATTACACAATCCTTTAAAGGAAGAAACTGTCAGTACAAACACACAAACACACACTGACGTTGAACACACACTTCAGCTCATCTTCATTCCAGTGAGGATGACTTCTCTGATAGCTAACATTTTCTCTTGGTCTTGAAATTCCCCTCCATGTGATTTAATCCAATTTTTTTTAAAGTGACTCCATCAAGCATCTAATTACAAATTCTATAATTGAATATTTTCTAACTACTGATTTGAAACATCACAAATGAATACAAAAAATAAACATGTGGCAAGATTTGACCTTCGTTGTCTAAATGCACGCTGGGAACAAATTAAGGACAAAGATCACTAATATCACCTTCAGAGAATAGATATGGGGTTGTCAGAAAGTGTTTCCACTACCTAATAAATACAGTTTGTGTTTATGGCCATCTGCTACCGAGCTGAAGATAAATATTATTAATAATTAAACGATATCAGTGCACAGATGTCTAATCCAGACGTTCTTCCTTCACACAGATGGTTGATTTAGACATTTTGGACAGTTCTGGACAAAAAGACGACCATAAACGGCGTGGCGTCATACTTTCCTCATTCAAGATCATGTAGATTAAACGTCTACAATCGAGCTGCTTTACCAGTGAAACATGCCGAAATTCAAAGGTGGAACTGCTATATTTGTTGTTTACAAGAACTTCTTTCTTTAATCTTTTGAATAAATCGGAGGGAATTTGTCTTTAGATGTGTGAACGTTTCGAGGGATTTGGAGAATTTGGAAGTTGGGTCTATTAGTGCACACACCTCCTTTGTTTGTGGTGATACTGGAGGCAAAAAGGTGAATGATTCAAATGGGTTCTTCAGAGGTTAGGAGCATGGTGGTGGTGATGGGGGGGGGGGGTGTTCAGGAAGACTGCACTCAGTGCAGCGGCTCCTCCAGCTCGCTCTCTTTGAGCTTTGCATTGTCTCTGACTTCATCAAACGTGTACATCTTCACAATCTTTCCGTTATAAAAGACCGTGTGCAAAAGGTCCTGGATTGAAATAAAGACAAAAAACAGAAAAGAGAAGTTAGAATTAGAGAGTGTTCAGGTATCTAGTAGTGTGTGTGTGATCTCACCTCTCCATACTCCTCCAGGTCTCCTTTGCCCTCCTCCAGGGTGACAAAGTCCCCGTTAGATTTCCGGTGCAGAGACAGGCGACCTTTCTTTGACCTCTTGTTGGGGTCTGCGACTGGATCCTTGAACACATTCACCTGAGCCACACCATAGAGAAAACACAAGATGAAAATATTCAAATTATACCCGTAAAGCTTAATTTCACCATCAACTGGGACACAAAAACAACCCCAGTGGTTTTCCTGTAGCATGGCAGCACTCACCCCCAGTCCATTAGTGACCACGTAGCTGCATTTGAACGAGCAGTTGAGCAGATCTCTGGTCAGTTTTTGCAATAAAGCTCCTCCGGATCCGAAGGCGATGTTCTCGATGGACCACCTGTGCTGCTTCATTCCCTCCACTATCTGTGGAAACAACAGAATCTAGTTGGACCAAACCTCGACCGCGTGGAGAGAAACCTCACCAGGAGTTCTCACCTCCTGCAGCGTGTTGATATCAACTCCGTCTCCTTGGATGACTCTGATGTAAGGAGGCAGAACTTTGTACCCTTTAGAGTTCTGCTCTACAGGAAACTTCTTTCCCAGTATCTCTAAAACCTGTGAAGGAGGAAACCGTTAAGAAGACGATGAAAGGTTTCTCGCTTTAGTTGCTCTAAATAAAACTGTATAAGTAAACGTGCCTTCAAAACCGTATCAAGAGGGTTTCCTGAGTCGGGTCGAACGACCAGCGGCGCGTCGGCGCTGCGGGTCTCTATCAGCCCTCGTAGGTCTTCTCCCCAGATCTTTTCACAGGCGTTGTAGATGTCGTAGCTGTCGCTGACTATAGACACGGGCACGTTGGGAAACTGCTTGATGATGTGCTCAAAGGCATCTTTCTCATGGTCCTTCCCCCACGCTGTGATGGTACTGCACAGAGAAAGAAGAACATCCAAACGTCAGGAGAAGGACTAATTAAAACTCAAAGGGCAAAAAAAAAAGATTTGGGCAAAAGTCATATGACATTAATCAAGTGAAAATGGTCCAGAAGAGGGCAGTGTCCTCCAGGTTTTAAACACTGAGGTGACCTTTAGAGGTTTCATATGGTTCACTGGACAGAACTTTATTTATCTAATGTTTTACACACAAAAAAGACCAAAATCTACAGAAGAAATTTGGGATTTAAAACGAGAAAAACCAGTTCTAATTCCGGCCCTGATGTTCGCTTTTACCCCTACACCATCATCAAAATCAAAGTGGAATTTCCCCACGACTCCTCCCACTGAGGTAAAAACGAAACTGACTTTACCAGGGGCCCATTGCATAACGGTCGCCATGACAACCCCAGCCACCATCCTAGAATACGCCGGTGCAGAACTGGAATGAAGGGTGTGCTGGAGCAGCAGTAACTGCCGCTGCTGAAGCGTGAGAAGCCAGTGTGTGTGCGCGAGAGCGAAACTGAAAGAAGAGTGCGTGTGTGTGTGTGTGTGTGTGTGTGAGCAATATGAACAGATCAGAGGCCATAAAATGCCGCCGGAGACGGGAGGGACGTGTGTCTGGGTAGCAACCAGCACGCCCCGATAAAACAACTCAGCTCCTGATAATCACAGTAAGAAATCAACAGACAGAGCCAGATAATGGGTCTCAGGGGGACCAGGCAGGTCAAAATTACACAATTTAACAGCAAGTTCTTTACTTCTGAGAAAACACGAGTTACAGTACACGACCTCTGCTGATAATTAACACAGTGCAGGAAGAACAAAGTCTCTGGAGGTTTAATAGATGGAGTCCCTTCAAGCAAACACCTGTCTTTATCTGGAGGACTTGTCTGCTAAACCAAGACAAGTAGACTAATATATGAGGACAGACAGAAGCTTTGTTCTATTACCATTAATTAAATAAAAGTTTAATAAAAGTGTACCTGTGCTCTGCAGCAGGCACTGAGAAGCCTGGAACTGGGTCCTTGGTGCCGTAGTACTTCTTAATGACGCCGATCCCAGCGACGGTGTCGGTACCCTTGAAGTTAACCAAATGGGCCGACGCTCCAATACCAGCAGTCTGTGAAGGATGAGGAGTTTAAAGAATATTTGTTTCAAAAGCCTGAAAGATTCATTCAGTTTTCTACACGTCACAGTCAGTGACCTCTGAGGTTATGACTATAAAACTGATTCAACGACGGTTTTTCTGGTAGAACCAGAAAACAAATGTTTACTTTATCATTTAGAACTAAATTTCCTACATACCTCTTGTGACGACACACCCCTGTAGCCAAAGTCGTGGAGTTTATACTCCAGACCCTCCAAGGTCCCCGAAGTCTCCAGGAGGTACTTGGCCAGAATCTTCTTCTGTTCTCTGGAGTTGGTCGCCACGGTGATGGGGTACCAGATCTGAACCAGGATGGTCTGGTTGAAGGAGAAATATAAACATTAAAAAAAGAGCAAAAACTCATAGAAAGTCGCAGAACTGAACAGACAAGTGTCTGTCTGGACTAACCGTCCTGCTTACCCAGCATTCATCTGGTATTAAAATCTAAAACTAACAGCCGCAGGGGGATCAAAGCAGAGCCATCTTTCACACAAGACAAACTGTGGGAAAAGTACATTCCTTGGTGCTTCATGCTAACTCTACACCAGAGTTAAAGTTTTGAAAATCCAAACAACAGGATTACGAGCCTGGGAAGATTTATGAACACTGTTTATACAACCTGAAGTAAAAAGTGTGAGTGAAGATGTGTCTAGGGTTTGATCTATCCTGCCAGATTCTCACCATTAAATCTTATCCGTCGTTTCCTTCCTCGAAAGAAAAAAAATGTCCTAATGAAAAATACTAAAACTAAACTTCACGTGTTTATAAATCTGAAACAATCTGTGTTTCAGCATGAAGGTTTTCTACCTAAAGTAGCTTAGCGGTGAGCTAAAAGCCAGCAAATAGTGGATATTTTTACCTGACCTTGTTCAACTTATGCAACTCTCCCTTTCAGAGCATGACATCTGAACAGCAGATTATCTAAAAGTCAAATCTGTGCCTGAAAATAATCTAGGTGTAGCAAAAAAAAAAAAAAAGACCACTAAGAGGAGAATGTGGATGTTCTTCATTCTTTTTCGTTTGATTTAATACTTTTAGTTTTGGATCTGTGAGTGTAAAGTGTTAAGGAATGCCAGGAATGAATCAGAATACAGATGAGGCGGCTCCTCCTACGACACTCCCAGGTGTTTATTTATGACCAGATGTGCGAGGTGTCATCTGAGTCAAACGGAGAACCCTAAATATTTCAACCGGACAGGTAAATCTGGTTCATTCATTCATGCTTGTGTTGTACTGAGAAACACAATGAGTCAGAGTCATTGTTAATGTATAGGCTTTAAATGACCATGTGTCTAATAGCTTTTGACTCCTCCTGGCTGACACACAGCTGAGCTCATTACTGAAACAATGTGGTTGTATTGGTTTTTTTTAAAAAGAAGAAAACAGGTTTTGATAATCTGCACTAAAAGGTACAAACACCAGGAAACGGAACGATATTTAGTCCAGTACAAAACATAACCAGACTGATCTAATCTGTGGAAAGTCGACTCTTCCTGCAGACACTCTACGGCTCGCTTCCAACCCGCGATAAGTCACATGCCTCCTCAAAATATAGAGTAGTTTGGACTCGTGACTGCCAGACGAAGGCCAGTGTCCACACAGACAAACAGTTGTACGGGCTTAGGCAGAAAGATTCATTAACGTTTTCTAGGCTCTGGCTCTAAATCACACACATTCCTACATGACTTATCAGCCAATTCCACAGAACAAAATGGAGGGAGATAAAGGGCAAGAGAGGGTGTAGAGAACAGTTACGGAACAAGAAATAAAGAGAGACGGAACAAAGAAAACAGCTTATAAGTAACAGAATACACGACGGAGTGAAGAGGAGAGAAGAACGCTGACCTAATGACGTAACCCAAGGACATCAGGGTGACCGCTGAGGCTAAATTTACATCAGCCATGAATAATCACCCAATGTGTGTGTGTGAGAGCATGAGTGGTGTATCTAATTTTATCAGGGCAGCGTGTGTGTGTGTGTGTGTGTTGTCACAGTGCTCTCGGCTGTGAGTGACCTTCGTTTGTCTCCTCCTAAATTTCTGTTTCACTCCACACACACATTCTTGTTGTTAGCTGAGCTACCGGTTGCGTTAATTTTGCACAAGAAAAGAAAAAAACATGATGTTATTGCGAAATTTCTGCAGAAATTATCTGTGGAAACAAAGGCTGATATGGTGAAAGTGAAACGGGACAGAACAGAGTGAACTTTGCTGACAGTGCGATAAGAATTTCTCTGTGTATTTTTTCTTATAATAAACAAAAATCCCCTAGAATGCCTTCTAGAAGTTCTACGACATCTAAAGGATGTCTCTAAAAATGTACAAGTAGTGTAATTCTGTCCGATTTAAGTGGAGATGAGATTTACTGTGAGAAAAGCTGCCGAGCCAAATACTTTATGGCCTCTCTGCTTTCCAACGTCATAAAATGGATAATGAACGCAGCTCAGATTTTTCCATCCCTAATCGATAATCAAATTAAGATGACCATTAAACTGTTATGAAACGCCAAGTAATAAAGTTGTGGAATCACTGTGAGCAAAGAATTGATTTGAACATGATCCAGTGCTTTAAAAAAAAAGGACAATTAGAGTTCAAGAGATTTTGTTCTGGATTCAAATAAAAACAGCCCTCAAAGCTGGATGGATTCTAGCTAAAAAGCTTCATCAGACCAGGATTTATTTTGTGGTCTTTACTAAGCTCAGATAAACAAAACAAACTCACCTCCACCCAGTTGGTGAGCCAGTAGCATTCAGGATCCGTGTTCTCAACTGTGAATAAAACGTTGCCTCGAGGAATGACGCTTCCTTCTGGCACCGCCTTGATTTCAATGGGCAGGTGTCCGTCATATTTCTGTGAACATGACATCAGCAACAAAAAGAGTTAAAATCAGACTTTGGTTTGTCTTTAGGTTTACTTGACAAATCTACTTTCTGCACAATAAAAACAAGCAGATTCTCATCAACACTAAATCAGAGCAACAGTTTGTACATTTGTTGCAGGTGTGCTTTAAAGATGATCAGTACATTAAATAAAAAGTTGATTAAATAACAAAAACTGCTGGATAAGATGAAAGAAAATGACATATATGGAAAAAGATTATTCTCAAAAAAGTTCTCTCTCCAAGGTCCTGAAACGTAAAATTAAGGCCGGTTCACACGGCAGGATTTTCAAATTGTATAAGAGACCACACATGTGCCGAGAAATTTTCCTTTAAAAATCGCGGACACTGACCGTCCTGATCCTACAGTGTGTGGTGGGATCACACACGAACCGATTTTACACACAAACATTCCCAGATCAGACGTGAAATCTCGCAGAACTTCACGAGATCTAACGTGACTTTGGAGTAAACAAAAATGAAAGTTTTTATTTTTATTAAAAACAATGAACGGGAGGTGTTTTGGGCATGTCCTGCCGGCAGGAGACCCCCGGGTCAACCCAGGACAATCTGGAGGAAATGCATCTCCAGGTTGACGGAGGAACGCCTGGGCGTCCCAGCTGAGGAGCTGGAGGACTTGGCCGGGGAGAGGGATGCCCGGCTGCCCCCGCGACCCGAGGTGAGGAAAATGAACTTGTGACAGTTTTAAATAATCCGAGCAGCTGTTTTGATGAGAGATTAATTTTGCTCTGTGCAGCGGAGTCTGTCAACTCGCTCTCTGATGGCTACACGTCAATCTCCACCGGCAGATTCTCGGAGGACACCACACACGCTGCGATATTGGGTCTAGACAATCCAACATGTTCCATTTCACAGATTTGCAATCGGAGCGGTTCTGACGGCGTTCCAAGCAGACCAGAGCAATCCTAACCCACCACACACGAGAGGATGATCTGATAAGATTATCTTTAATGACCAGGCGCATCTTTAAGATTGTCGAAGGAGGAAAATCGGGGCAAAAATCGGGTTAAAAATCCTGCCGTGTAAACTGGTCTTTACCAGATTATTTTTAAGCACATCTAAATAAAAGGTACTCTAATAAAAAAAAACATATCAGATTTGTGTAAATTAAGAAAATCGTGTTTAAAGATTATAGAGTTGTGAAAAGGGCTGTGAAATGAAAATTCTTGGCCAAAACCAAAAGCCAAAAATGAGGAAACCCAGGCCGAAAATCGAAAGAAACGATTATGTCAATTATTAGAACCATAGCATTTATGTGTACTGACCTCACTAAAATCAAGGCACGTCAATAAATCAATTACAAAACTATGAAAACAACAGTGTAACTTGGAGAAGCCCCTTTCTGATAATGTGACAGCAGCACGCAGCAGCCACGACAGCGGGGAAAAACAAAAACTACACTCTGGTTCTTGTCGGACTCGGACTGGGACCGAAAAACGGCCCTGACATTTTAGGTCGTGGCAATTCAGCGTGATTACAGGTGAAGTTCGGTTTCTGTCAACTGAAACCAGTGTTTATCTACGTCTACACTGTGTGCTTTAAGCATGTTGCTACACTGTCTCATTCATAATAAGATCCCTATGTAATTATGTGAAAAATGTGCATAACATTTTTTTAAACAGTAGCAAACCACCACAAAAAAAAAAAAGAAAAAAAAAACACGTCAGTGTCTTACCTCCAAAATGTAATTCCAGCCTTTCTCATTAAAAACATCATCCTGGAAGTGTTCTCTGTACACCTCCTTCGCCTCCTGAATCTTCTCTGGAGTCACTACTTTTCCTGAGAAGGAGGAGGAGGTGGGGAACAAAGCAGCAGAAGTCAGTGAAGTGCTAGTCTATTGTGTCTCACTGTCATTAAATTAGAGACTTCCTGTTAATGCTGACACAGCATTCTTTTATTTTCCTACACACACGACAACAACCTTCTTGTTACAAGTTTGACCAGTTCTTAAACTACTACTACACATGGATTTATGAGGATGTTGTAATATTTTACACCGTAAACTCAATGGTTTGACTTTTTGGGAGGTTCATTTATTTATTTATTTGGCTACCTGTCAAACCAGAATGAGAACAATCCTTTGTGTTGATGTTAGAAGCTAGAACTCATTTCATAATGACTGCTATAGATTCTGGTTTCTCTTATAATCTGATCATAAACCAAACGTTTGGTTCTGGAAGTAGGAGGTTTAACGATGCTTCTCTAAACGCTGGTGTGATCATTGAGCAAGA
This sequence comes from Callopanchax toddi, assembly GCA_006937965.1. NCBI lineage: Eukaryota > Metazoa > Chordata > Actinopteri > Cyprinodontiformes > Nothobranchiidae > Callopanchax > Callopanchax toddi. The sequence continues at coordinate 1,358,182 of SSNR01000031.1, read as the reverse complement.
GGAGGAGGGGGGACGCTATTCAGGGTCAACTGGTCTTTCTCCCTCAAACAGTGAAACAGCAGCTGTCCTTTTGTCTTCTGTCCCTCTGTTGTCTCTGACACTCTCCCCTGCACCTCTGCTGCCATGCCATGAAATCCTCTTAGGAGCGACCGGAGGCAGATGCTTTCTTTCAACCCCGTCTCTCTTGATCTCTCAGGAACTCTTGTGAACATTTAACTGGAGTTAATTAGAGCGGAGGATATTTTAAAAGTCTCGTTTAAGGCTCGCTTGGCCTTTCTTCCTACCTGCTCCGTTTATTTTAAGTTCTTTAATAAATGTAAAGCATTAAGTGCGGGAAACAGCAGAAGCTGTGGGCCTAAATAGAAAGCACCTGCCTTGTGAATTTACCCCTGGACAATACATTCTTTAAGTATCAAAAAAAGCTTGTTTCCTTGTTTAATATTTAATAAAAGATATTTAATATAGAGCAGAAATGTTGGCCTGAAGTCTAACTGAGCTCAATGTACATCTCCTAAAGCAATCTGACTCATTTAAACAAGAAGCACAATCCAACAAAAGGAAGGCTTTATGAGGTCGACTTTCACAGCTTAAACGTCAGTGAAGACTTACCCTTTAAGTATTTGTGGAGGATGTACTGAAGGCCGTAAAAGACGGTTTGGTCGTATTTGACTTTTCTGTTTTTGGTAGGGTCTGTCCTCTTCTCACGGCACTCGAAGTAAGAGTACATTTTACTCGTGTTGGGGGGGTACTGTTTGTAATGTGTTACCTGTGGACAGAAGTGAACAAAAGCAACGTCAACGAGTAGAGCTTTATGATTTCTGTGATGCAACAAACATGAAGATATTAAAATTACTGAATTTATTATTATTATGAGAATGTGATTGAAGAAATCTGTTTTTTTTTTAAAAAAAACAATCTGTTGTTTTTACATGTTAAAATGGCATTCACAATGTAAAAAATCCCACTAAGATGCCACATTTTGGCATGTGAGGTGACGGTGAGCTGAGGAGAAGAGGTCAATTTACACATTTAACACCTATATTATATCAGAACAACATTTAAACAATGTTTAGCATTTGGGAGAACAAGTTTTCTGTAAGTTGTGTTAGCAACCTGAACATAAACAGGAAGTGAGCTAGTACTAGCCTCCTTTTTAGCGAACTCTTCCACATGAAAACACATCAGTAGAAGAGACGCGAATTTGTTTAAATCTTTTTCTTGACTTAAATCAACACATTTAGATGAAATAACAAAACATTATTAACTCCAGTCAACCTGAAGCTAGTTACCGTAATTTCCGGACTATAAAGCGCACCTAATTATAAGCCGCAGCAGCTAAATTTGGGGGAAATTGCAGATTTGTCCACACATAAGCCGCACCGGAATATAAGCCGCGGGTGTTTTAATGCTAATGCAGCAGGGGGGCTGAGGGGGGAGGGAGACGTGTGGAGAGCAGTTGTCTGGCTGCCACTTGGGTGAGGAATCCGTTGGAGGTGTGAATGGCTGTTTTTCAATAGGATGAGTTGAAACATTAAAGATAACAAAAGAAGTCAAACTGCCTTCATTGTCAAAGGTGCAGCTGTGCCAAAGGGCGGGGCCATCAGTTTCGAACAGACCACTTGTCAGTGTTAATTAGTTGCAGAATGTTGCAAAAACAAAGAAAACACGTAGGAAAACGGCTCACCAATGAATGGCTCCCATCAAGGAACCATTAGTCCCATCACTACTCCCGACTCACGTCTGTGTAATCCTGCACGTAGTCAACAGCGCGACCACCACCCCCATACCCCCCTTATACCGCCATTGGGTAATCTTTCGTGAAAAGCACATGATTGCGCAACAAGAGGTCGCGCCAGACTTTTTAGTTGTCAGTCATTTGACTCACAGGGTTAAAAAAAAATCCAGTCATAATCTATTTTTATCCGTCACATTAATTTTACACTTATTACATTTTCAATAGCATTATTACTCTAACACTGGGCCCATTTAGCACACAAATACATAAAATTAGACTCTAAATTAGTCGATAAGCTAGTGATCATATAGAAATTCCCATAAACTCCGTTTGGAGTCGAGCTCAGCGCAGCAGCAGGTGAGGTGATCCTCTGTGCGCTCCGCGGGACTCTGATTACCGTGTAATATTAACGTTCATTATGAGATCATGAGAGAGATGAGGGGTTCACATATTTTCATTGAGATACTCAGGGGAAACCTGGTGCTGATGTTTAATG
>SSNR01000031.1:1294370-1355900 GCA_006937965.1 Callopanchax toddi | reverse complement strand
AGAATGTGATTGAAGAAATCTGTTTTTTTTTTTTTTTTAACAATCTGTTGTTTTTACATGTTAAAATGGCATTCACAATGTAAAAAATCCCACTAAGATGCCACATTTTGGCATGTGAGGTGACGGTGAGCTGAGGAGAAGAGGTCAATTTACACATTTAACACCTATATTATATCAGAACAACATTTAAACAATGTTTAGCATTTGGGAGAACAAGTTTTCTGTAAGTTGTGTTAGCAACCTGAACATAAACAGGAAGTGAGCTAGTACTAGCCTCCTTTTTAGCGAACTCTTCCACATGAAAACACATCAGTAGAAGAGACGCGAATTTGTTTAAATCTTTTTCTTGACTTAAATCAACACATTTAGATGAAATAACAAAACATTATTAACTCCAGTCAACCTGAAGCTAGTTAACTCCATGTTGGATCAACACAAAATAACAGAACTGTATTTGTTTTAATATGAAAAATAATGTGAAAATTTTTGGTTTAATGATTTATATGCAGATTTTTAAGCACCATAAAACACAGAATGTTCTCTTGAACTGAAACTTTATTTGCTGCATTTGTAAAAATTAGCTAAACTTTGCATGTTTCTATCAAATTGTTGACATTTTATTTTTCCTCTTAACCTTTTAAAACTTTACAAATTAAAAAATAATATTCAGATTTTTTAAAAAGTGTTGGCTAATGTTGATTTAACAATCATTTACTTTTATATTACATGTATAGAGCAATTATATAGTACGCAACAGTAATAAAACTAAATAAAATTTGCACTTGCCAACTTCAGTACCTAAATCGTCCACCAGAGGGCAGAAAACCTGTATACCGGTAAATTTCAATACAGCAGCTTTTTAAGGAAGATACAAGTCTTGTTTAAATGATAGAGCTCCTAGAAGCTTTGATATATGTGTATTTAGACACTTTTTATGGGAAAACATGTTCAATATTTTAAAAATGAGAGAATTTGTAAAGAACAAAATGGATTTTATTGACTGAGCTAATAAAACAAGCTTCATTTCCCACCTGTTTTGCCTTAATTAGTGGAAGACTTGGACAATAAAAAACAGAACTCATAGAATTTATTTCCCTGTGGTAAAGGTTAAGTTTTGCTAATTTTTTCACACTAGGAACAACTGCATCTTAAGGTTCTGCAATACAGGGAACACTAGCTGTTTTGAAGGAACTGTTAAAACATTTTGCACAAATGCTGAAAGATAAAAGTCTTTCATATTTACTTTTATTTTAATTTAAAAAATCCTTGTTCAATGAAATCCAGAACTCTTCTATAGCATGTTCCTTGATCAACCTATCATTTTAATTCAAATAAAGTAATTAAAGGTCACAATCAGGGACTTTCCACTACAAAGACATGTCCTCTACTGTTTAAAAATGCACAGCTGAGTCTCGTCTGTGTGTTTCTCGCGTGATCTTCCATTTTACAGCAAACCGATTCCAGAAACAATCAGTTACAAATCTGCAGCGTGTGTGGATGAGTAAACGGTTTGGGATACGTCCGGGCATGTTTCAAACATAAACCACTGGATGACCAGAAACAAACCGTTCGCTCTCAGGAAACAAGGAAAGCTACAGTCGAGTCTCAATTTAATCTCAGACGAGTTCAGAAGATTCCTGGGAGTGCACCGGGGCATTCGAGGCTCACAGCAGCTCAGAATCTGTTCACGCTGCGTTAATAAAGACAGCTGCACGGATCATCTGCTGCCTTTTAGTTTGTCGTTTTAATTTCTGATCAACATCAGGAGACAAAAGAAACCAGAGCATGGTTTAAAAAAGCAAAAATACTGACTTCTCTGGACATGAGTTTGCAATCGTAGAAAATACTTGGTATAAATATTATATAGAGTAGTAATAAAACGTTCCCTCAGCCAGTTTGTATGGCCGAGAGGAGATAAATGTCAATGAACTACTCAGTTTCTTTGACCTGACCGTGTCCTTTCCTCCAGGCTTTCGAGGACTCAAAATAGACACTGGGCTGGACCTCGTGTCATATTTTCTGACACGCATGCTGATGTTTACACATACACACCATTTATAAAAAAAAAATTAAAAAACACAAATCTGAGAACAGTCTTATCTGCAACATACAACAAGAATAGTACTAATTTACTGTCAAGATAACAGACTACCAGAGGACATATTACATTGCATACATGTAGTCTATAAGACAGGAGGTCAATGTTTTCTATTAATCACATCTACTAGGACTCCAATATTGTAATATCAAATAAAAAAAGATGATTACTCAGAAATTAAATTGATTTGAAACACCTTGGTGGCATAAGACATGTTGCATCGTCATTTTCTCCTCCTTGAGTCTGTTTAATTAGTCATGTTCTTGCATAGAACGTGTTTAAATACATTATTTTTGCAACAAAAATGCTATTTATCTTACATGTGAAGATAATATTAGTAAGAATGATTTTATTTTTACCTGCTCAATATTAAATTCAAATCAATGCACAATATTTTTTTAAAGTGTTTTTTAATATAGAAGGATCTGAAAACAAATTTTAGAAAGCGTCACGCGGTTTCCTTCTACGCTCAATGTTCTAGCTGGCATCTCAGGTTCTGCATTAGACTGGCTCACCTCCTACCTCTCCAACAGAACTTTCTCTGTGAAAACAGAAACCGTCTCTTCAGACACGGCCTCCCTAACCTGCGGGGTTCCACAAGGTTCGGTTCTGGGGCCTCTACTATTCTCATTCTATATCCTTCCTTTAGCTGGCATCATCCAGTCCTTCTCTGACATCCAGTACCACATCTACGCTGATGACATTCAGCTGTACGTGTCCTTCTTGCCCCACCAGTTAGACAAACTGGTCACACTAGTACTCTGCCTGACCCAGATCAGTAACTGGCTGTCCAGCAACTTTCTGGTTCTGAACGCCAACAAGACTGAGACCCTGATCATTGCACCTCCAGAACTTCATCCTAAAACTGAACAGGAAATAACTTCCTCCTGCTCCTTGGCCAAGCCCTCAGTAAGAAATCTGGGAGTTCTCTTTGACTCAGTTCTAAACTTTGATTCTCACATTAAATCATCTCTCGCTCCTGCTTCTTCCACTTAAGAAACATCTCAAAACTCCGTAAAATAGTCTCAACTGCTGACCTGGAGAAAATAATCTACGCCTTCGTGTCTTCACGCCTAGACTACTGTAACGCTCTCTTTACCGGTCTGAACAAATCCTCCCTCAAACGTCTTCAAACCATCCAGAACGCAGCAGCCAGACTCCTGACTAAATCCAGCAGGCGAACTCACATCACCCCGATTCTAAAGTCCCTTCACTGGCTCCCTGTAGAATTCAGAATCCAGTTTAAAGTCCTGGTTCTCACCTACAGAGCTCTAAATGGTCAGGCTCCTAACTACTTATCTCAGCTTCTTTCTCCACACACAGTCTCTCGTAACCTTCGATCTTCATCTCAAAACCTTCTGGCTATTTGTCGCACCAAACTAAAAACCAAAGGGGACAAGGCCTTTCAGGCTCTGGCTCCCAGACTGTGGAACAGCCTGTCTCTGAAACTCCGTCTCTGCAACACTGTGGAGGCTTTCAAAAAACACCTAAAAACTCACTTCTTCATCCAGGCTTTCCCTAACTGAACATGTAGAGATTTGACTGTGTATATATTTTGTGATCCTGATTACATTTTGTGCCTGCTATTGTTTTATTCACCTGTGCTTTGTAATATCTGATTGTACCTGTATCGTACAGCGCTTTGTGATCTGTATCTGCGAAAGGCGCTTTAAAAATAAATTTACTTACTTACTCATCACATGATGACGATTTGATCAGTGACAAAAGCAGAAGGAGATGATGACACATGGAGCAAATTTCATCAGAGGATTTCAGTCAAACATGACACTGAAGGAAGGGGAAAAGTAACTTTTGAAATTATTTCCTAATAATGTGCTTTTGAAAAAGTTTTGTAACTCTGCTGAAGCAGATTATTTTTGTGTTAATAGCAAACTTGACACATTATTAAAGTTGTTTCGTCTGCAATGTTTTACAGTAAAAATATTAGAAATCTGTTCATAAAACAAAAACTTCAAAGTTGATTCATATCAGACATATCAGAATAGTTCATTTTTAAGTATTTGGAGATCATTCTGCTGCTCTAAAACTGATTTTCTTTCTATGAATACCCAGAATGCATTTGCTCATTTAATTAACAGGTCAGAAAAAGGTTATATCAATTTAGTCCCGTGACAAAAAACAAAACAAAACTGTGACACTGCTTTAAATTGACACCTGGGACATGCCACAGCAGCAGCATGACTCTTGTGTCTGTGTTTCCAGACAACATTAAAAAATTTGCCTTTGAGGCAGAACTTTAGGCTCATTGTGAATGAAAGTGTGCTGCACGTTTCCTTTTGAACAGCTGACGTAAACACTCTCCCTTTTCAGTTCTCCTTACACAGATTTATGCACAGTCATACACAGGATACAAGCTCCTTCTATAAAAACATAACAAAAAACACACACATGAATGAATGGCGATATCTATTCTCTTATGCAGCAACTCAAACTGATCCCACCAGATCCTGAAAGGCTTAGTGTTCTGTTTACTTTCTGCATGACTCAACAAAATCGTTTATGGGACGTTAGCAGTAACTTCAGCCATGAGGAGGAACACAGGTGTGATTTTCAAAAGTAAAATGGGAAATCGGATCAGCTCCGGCTCCTGTTTTCTTTATTGTAATTTGCTGCGTCTTCTGTGAATTTCTCGCTGAAGATAAAGGACAGCTATTAACAAGTATCAAATGTCATGTGACTGCTAACATACAGGAGAATCAGCTGCTAAAAAAACATCCTGGTGACATTTGAGGGTGTTTTGGGAGAAATGAAACTGTAAGGTAAGCCTTTTATCATTGAAGAAGTATGTTCCATTTGCTGACTAAAGAAAAACAGAAACCTGAACTGTGTGGAGTAGATTTTCACATGATAATAAATGGATTTAACAGTGATTATATGACTGAGGTAAGCCTCTTTTTATTTGTTTCTTTGGTATATGTTCTTGTATTGTAATACATACAATATAAACTCGTCCTTAAATGGTGATTTTGAAGAGGCGTTCCAAATGTTATTTATCTACAGTTAGGACTATTCCCATCGATGACATCACCCAAAACAGGAAGTAATCCCTTGACCAGAGGCTAGTCAGATCACAAGAAACTGCTGCAAAACGGTGACAAATTAGCTGCTAATTTTTTCTGATGTGTTAAAACTCTATTCTATTCATTTGTAAACCTTGACAATTTTGCATGAAACCATTTGCTTATTTAATGGTGTTTATGCAACTGCAGTGTCGCGTACTGATGCAAAAATTAGCTGGTTTTTTTGCCACTGCTCAGCAAAAGTGTCTCTCCCAATCTGCCTAGCCATGAGTATTGCTCCAGTTGGAAACTACTTCCTGTTTCTAGAGACTCTGTTTGCCTTAAGTGATGTCACCGGTGGGTATGGTTCTTACTGTAGATAAATAACTGATAGAGCATCACTTCAAAATAACCAAAACATGGACAAAAAGAAAAACGCCTGTCTTTATTTTTAAACAGGTCATAGCTGAAGGATGACAAACTTAAAGTACCAGAATAGACTTCCAGTAAACTATATAGTTCATGACATCATAGACACATCTGAAAAAAAGTGAAAAGGAAAGCAAAACTAATCCCTTCCAATGAAATGAAACTTACTGGGTTTAAAGTCCAGTCCAAGGTGTAAAACTTGTTATATAAACCAATTAAACCATAAAAACACAGACACAATTTTATCTTGTGAACATAAAAAAGGATGTGACCCTTGGGCAGGGCCTTTGATAACCATCTAAATGTGAAATAGAAACTAGTTTGAAGTTTTAATAGCTGAAAATAAAATCTGAATCTATATCTGTGTTTTACATTACACAATCTTTGTGACTTTTTTTACATAACAGTTTTGATTATTACAAAATGAAAAAACATACAAATACAAATGTCTCTCTTTAAAAAGTCATTAAAATGCTTGATTTTGCTTTAAAAGCTTTTTAAACATAAACATTTTTTTTTATTAATTTATGAAGTAATCTCAAACACACCCAAAACTCCAATTTCATTTTTATTGTTAAATTGACCAGAATGATACTTTTGCTGGGTTTAATTAAGCTTAAAATTAATCAGATTAATTAACTATTTTCTTTCATCAGACTACATTTACAAGTTGACTATATAAGGGTGTTAAAATTAGGATATTCTGCTGTTTTCTAGCCTTTTTGTCCCATCATCAGCATCACTAAACGCTGTCACATGACTGCTGTACATGGCAACCACTCTCTACGTGCGTTAAATCATTACCCCATTAGGTCTTCACTTACGTTCAAACGCAATTAGCATGGCAGCACGTTACATTATTACTCAAAAAACCATTAAAACCCGGACGTCACGTAGAAATAACATATTTTCGAAAACGTACATTAAACGCACGACTTTGAATTATGAGAGCCATCACGCTGGCTGTAAAAGGGAATAGCGCTGTCGATATTTTAACTTTCAGTTTTGTTTTCTCGCCTGTCGTGCTGGCTAACATTTGACCTAGCTAAGGAGATCGAGACTTTGCCCATGTGCAGTTCACTGGGTCATTCATACAACACTGGCTAGCTAATGGCTATTAGCATTTTAAAACATATTCGTTCACATACGTTCATTTTAAGCTAGCTTGAAAACACGGCTAGCTTGAAATACCACCGTGAATATGAAAGCCGGTGGAGAACTGCCTTATCCCCTGTAAGAGACCGCTTCCTCACGGAGAGATGCTCGCTACTAGAATTTGGTACTCCCGTCTTTGCTTGTACCCTGCTCCTCCACCTCTATCGGCCCGCGGTGAACCCACGGACACCGGCCACACAGAACAGCGTGATATGGCCTTGGGACTGGTGATAAAACCTTGACTTTATCAATTTTAATTCCCGCTTCGCCAAACCTCCCTCCGTCCGAGTACGGTACCTTATAAGAGTCGGTCGCCAACAGTATGTTGAAGTCGGTATCTCTGTGCTCCATCTTTCCTCCTCTCGGTTGTGCGTGAGTCTCAGCTGTCAGTGTTGTGTTGCGCGCCCTGCTGCCCGAAGCTCCAGCCTGATAGTGAGGGGAAGGACAATCGGACGGAACCGGGCGGGGAAAGGAGAAGGCTTTCGGTAATGATCGGAATCCTTCGGCCAGCCCTCGGCTATAACCAAAGATCGTGTATACACAAGAAGAAGAGTCACTCAACACCATGGCCTAAGAACTCAAAAACAACTAATTTTAAATACCATTTGAAAGTCTTAGAAAAGTCATAAAGGAAATTTAAAAATAAATAAAACAAAATTTTCTAATTTTACACGTTTGATAAACTCGTGGATTCCTCGGATGACGTTGTTCATTGCAAAACACAAGTTTACACAAGTGTTTTTGACATATCTGAACAAAACATGGCCCGCCCTATTAAACTATTACACAAGTCTTCAGCTACCTTATTTAAAATGTTCTAGAGTCAGACTAATAGGACAACTATTGCTCAAGGTCATTATAAAACATCACAACAGGCCTTGAGCAATCGTTTTTCCTGGATCACTGAAAGTCTTCTAAAGAAGTTGTATTCTGGGGCAGTTTGGTCCTGGGACATTAGAGAAGAATATCACAGTACACAGACACAGAAATAAGCTTAATGATAAACCAAAACTACCATCAAGTGGCGCAAATCCTCTTTACTTTCAACCAGCTGCATTTTAAACTGAAAGTCTTTATCAAATTCAGCCTTTTTAATAGAATCAGCTGTTTTCAGACACAAACATGAAATAAAAATCAAACTACTGAGAAGAAGATTAAACTCACTGAATATGTCCTATTTAAACAATTTAGTCACTCGTTCATGCATTAGTCATGAGGCCGATGTAGCAATCAGAACTTTTCAATAAAAATGTTTTAACAGTGTTTTTATGCAAAATACAGGAAATAAAAAATGTGAACTACTGAGAATTATTTAAAAAACTCAAATTAATGAGCTTTATCTAAGAATCCTCACACACTGACTCCAAAATCCAACATTACACAATGAAAAAGTGACTTTCGTCAGTAGTTTTAACCCAAAACAAATTAAACAAAAAAATTGCAATTTATAAAGAATTAGAGGACATACAATTTACTTTTCCTTTGATTACTTTATCAGATATGAGAAAAATAGCCCTTTAAAGAAAATTAAGCAGCTCTTTAGGTGACACTGACATCACTTGGAGGAACTTATAGTAGAATTAGATGTTTTTATCTCCTGCAAGAGACTCAAAGTCTGACGTTTCAGTTGACACATCAACTCTGAGGTCATGTTTACGTGCCGACACCTCTCTAAGGAATGCGAATGGATGATGTTCCATTTTTTTATTAATCTTTTTAGCACCGGAAAATGCCCGTGATCCACTTTTGGGTTGTGATCCACCAGTTGAGAATCCTTGTTTTAAAGGAATGATGGATTGCTTTTTCACAAACATTTTTACCCAATTTTTTTACAGAGGAATTAGGTTTTTTGTTTTAAAAACTGCTTAATATTTACCAATTTTTTTGGGCTGCATCAACACAAAAAGTCAAATGAATAAACTTTTATCAAAACAGGTTGTTAACACACGTCTTTACACATATATTGTTTGCTAAATTGATTTTTAAATGAATCACATCATGATTCATAGGTGAAATTGTGTTAGTTGGAATGTGTAAATGTCTAAGAAATCATGTCCTAATTTATGTTACATTGTAATAATAACAGGAACAGGAATTAAAATTATCATTAGCGCACTTATTGTTAAAGATTTCACCACTGGTGGCATTTTTACTAATTTAATGTGCAGGATATTTTACCTGTAGACACAGTCCTCTGCCATGTCAATCATAAAACTTTAAATAAAGAAAAGTTAAAGCTTTGTGGCATCATTTCATATTTAAAAAAATAACAGATCCCTTAATAATTCTCTGGAAAATGCACTTATTTGATTTTTTTTTTGCTTGCAGTTTCTACAAAACACCACACGAGGGCAGTGTTGGCATTTCAAACATTTTATCTGTTCAAGAATAACGGGATTTGTCCTTCACCTTGTAGCAAGAGACATGAAATTCAGGCATATTTACTTTAAAAACAGGAATTTATTCCCCCCAAAATTCAACCTAATGCTACTCAGCTTTTACCACCATATTCAAACAGTCCGGTTTATCTCAAGTTTCACAGAGTAAGTGACTTACTGTGTCCAAAACTGAAATACAAATAAATAAAATGTACAAAATTTAGCACCAAAATTTGGAATAAAACAACTTTTTTTTTTACAAAGCTTTTTTGGACAGAGCTGACAATACAGTTGTATGTAAACAAGAAAAATCCAGTCCAACTTTATTTATAATGCATTTAAATTCGGTTATGTCCAAGTGTTGTATAGCAAGATATAATACACAGTAACATCTGTCATCACATACCTCAAAACAAGCAAGTAAATATAAAATAAGATATGAATAAAAGTATAAAACTAAGTATATTAAAATAGATAAACTAAAAACGTACAAAACTAGCTAAAATATAATAAAAGCGGGAAGAAACTGAGATGTAAAACACAGGAATAAGACTTGAAATCAACATCTTTTATGATGTCACAGGCCTAAGATAAGAGGTACGTTTTTTGTTTAATAAATGACGATGAAGGTTCCTGTCTAATATGCAGCTTGTTCCAACGTTTACACCACAACAATGAAATAAGATGCCATGTTTTCTGCTTATGGTACTAGAGGAAGGAATTACAAAGAGAAAAAGAGGTGTCCCAAAACTGAACCCTGCAGTACCTCCCACAGAAAAGGATCAGACACGTGATCAGTGAGGCCAGTTCCATTTCAATTCAGGCAAGAAGGATTATATGGGCTGCTCTTATACGTAATGAGACATTTTCATTATAAAGACAAACTAAAAAATAACTCCTAAATTCGCTGCCTGCTTCCTATAGGTACCCTCTACAAATATTAAAAGTAGCCAAACACATTATGCAGAACATTTTCAAACTACCTCAAAAATTACTGAATTATGACAGTTATATCCTCAGTTGACTCAAATATGATGAAAAACATTTAAAATGTCACATTTTACAAGAATGAAGGACCTGTTTTGGAGGCATATGCTGACACTTCGAATACAAAAATGTAAAAAAGGGACACTCATTAAAGTTATTGGGTAATTTGTATATTCATTTGTTGTAGGATTGCTCAAATTTGAGTAATTTAGCAAAACTAAGTTGTTACATTATCTACTTGATTAAATAAATCCATGTATCATGATCACTAATGCACATGCCACCAGTTTGGGGTCGTGTCACTCCATACACTGCCACCTACTGGTGGTGTGATGAAGTGACAACACTAAATGTTATTATTGCTGTCTATTAGGGTGGAAATTTAAAGTAATGTTCAAAAGAAAAAATTCAAACTTTACTTTATATGCCTAGAGATAAATAAAAACACTTTAAGTGAAGAAATACTAAATGTAAAAATATTTTTATACCCACATCATTGACGTTCCATTACAAACAGCGGGGCGGTGAGAGATTCCAGCCCGCTGGACGGACGCTTCCCCCGGCCAATGGCAGCGGACCTCCCGGCCCTGTGATCCCGGAGGAAGGAGGTGTTAACTCTGGAGCAGCGTGCCATTTCCGCATGTCAATAAAATAAGTTAGAGAAGGGGAAGTGAGAGATAGTCAAAACGTTTTCTGTTTCTCGTGTAAAGTCAGCAGAAAACCCGTTTCGGTCACATGATGCTGTCCAGGCCGAACGGAAGCCAGCCGTAAGGTGCCTGTGTTTAATTAAAGACAGTGTTTTCTAACGGGACTTTTTAAAGACTTTAGAACAAAGGGGAAAATGCTGAAGTTAAAGCAGAATTTTGACCTGCAAAAAGATGTGGTGTTTGATATCCTCAGGAAAGAAGCGTCTGTCTGCCGAGTGAAAGGTGAGACGTTCAGGTGTTCACTAAGATAGTAAAATGAACTGCTAAAGTAATTGTTTTCGGTTTATTTAAAATAAGTTTCAGCTCTTTAACTATAAATTAGCCAAACTAGCTAAATAACTACCGAGAGGTGAAGCTTAGCAATTAGTTTCGGATTGTTTTTAGCTTTTAAAAATCGGAAATTCCGTGATTTATTTTTGCTAGCATAAAACCTGACCAGCAGATGGCGCTGTTTCACACATTTACATTTTCTTTCTCGGTCGTTTATTTTATTTATACGCACATTCGTGCATAATAAATAATATTTTAATGAAAAATAATACATTTAAATAATATAGCTCTTATTTAGCATGGTATAAAAATTACACAGCAGAAAGAGACATTATACAGATTTTATTTTATGATTTATCTACAAAAATCAAGGTATTTTGTAGGTAATCTATATAATAATGTTGTCTCCAGAATACAGAGAAGCAGTGGACACTCGTATCCTGAATCTTGAAAGCGATGGGAGCGTAATTTACTCCTGGAAGGTAAAAGCATTTATTTATTGTCAGTTTTGTTGTTGTGGATGCAAATATTCTACTTTGTGATAATCCAGTATCTTGTTATTTTTGTTATTTCACTAAGTTATATGCATAAATAAAGGAAAACAGGGAATCTATTTGAATATATTAGTTGTTACACATGTAAACATGCTCTCGTTGACCTTAATATTGGTTTATTAAACATGTTTGCGTCTTATAATTTGCATTAAGTGGCTCTAAAATACATAAAACATCACGAGGATAATATTGAAAAGCTTCTCGTCTATTCTTGTCTTTTATACCAAAATTCCAAGATCCTGCTTTCTGCAATTCATCTTCACCTTGGCACTGCAGGATGAAAAATGTTACATTCTTTTTTTAATTTTTACCATGACTCAGCTCGACACATTTGGTATTTTTGGAATCGCTGCTAGAATTAAAAAGTAAAACCCGAGTGTGAAGCTGTGATCTTCGACACTACATACATTTTTAACGATGGAGCCTCTGAGAATTGTGTGGCTGTAGGAGGTTAAAGAGAGTCTGCAGAATGTTATGATCTGCATTTTTAGAACTTGGATTCAGTTTTTTCCAACCCTGGCTGGGCCTTAGTTTTCACATTTTTTAATTACAAAAAAAATCCCATCGGTTTGAGGAGAAGAAGGTCTATTTGGACGTAATAAATAGGTCAGACACGTATTCACGAAATATCTTCACCATTTCTTCCTGACAGGGATCAACCGGCACCACCAGGATTGGGAAATATGATTCTAATACCAAACAAAACAAGGTACCCTGTGTTATTAAGTCTCATTAAAAGTGCATCCCACACACTGATTCCCATCTGTTTTCCCTCAATAGCTCCTCTACACATTTGACAAGCAAGTGTGTGTCAGCAGCTGCTCCCTGAACAAGGAGGAGACGCTGTTAGGTGAGCAAATATTTGGTTGTTGAGTTCAAATCAAGTTTAAATGTCTGGAAGCTGCATATTTAAAATGACCACCAGGTGGTGCTATTTCACCACTATCTTTTTAAAAGTTTTCCCTAATGATTTAGATTTAAATAAATGCAAAAGCTTCATTTTGACTCTTTCAGCTGTAAGTTTGGCGCAAAACACCAGCAACGAGGAACGCCTCAAACCAAGTAACATATTAAATTATATCAAATCTACTGTCCACTAGATTATCTTGCCTTTATAGTAATTTCTCCATCCTGTGTCTCTGCAGTATCGAAGTGTCTGACGCTCCTGATAGAAATCCACCCCATAAACAACACTAAAGTCCTCAAGGCGGTGGACTGCAGAGTCAAAGTGCAGGTAGAGTTTAATTGTGTTTGGTTTTTGCGGCTTCTGATTTCACTGCAGCCGTAATTGCTCTTTATCTGAGCTCAGAGTGTATGAAACTAGATCTAATTCATGGGTTTTCTGAAGGTCTCCTGTTGCCAGTCTTTCAATTTACTTTGTGTTTTTCCAATCTCGCTTTCTCAGTCATGATTTGTTTTTATCAGCATATAAATGTCAGTGTTATAGAGCTTTTTCATTAAAACATGAGGCCGAGGAAATAGACTTTTTGGAAGTTCAAGCAGAAAATCTGCAGGAACCTAATTGCTTTGGTTTGAATTTATTTTCATTTGGGTTTTTTGCTCAATTAAATATGAAAAAAAAAAAATTTTTTCTGAAAATCTTTTTTTTTGGCCTTGAAGGAACTTGCTACACAATCCAAAAAAAAGAGACAATTTCTGTGCCTGCAAAGAGATTCAAACCATACTACTATTTGTGCATTTTTGCAACATAATTCCATGAAAGTTGTCTAAAAATGAATAAATTTGACTTTGTAGTGTTTATTAAGTAAATCCTAACTGCAGATTATTACTAAAGTATCCTTTTCTGAGCCGACAAGTTAAAGTTTGAGCTTTTTCCTCAAACTATTTGAACTCAGACTTACATTTTTTTAGTGATTTTATTCTCTGAATGTGTTTTCATCTATTTTTATGACATTTTTAATCATTTAAAAATGTATTTAGTTGCATTTTCTTGGCTACTTTTTCACATTGTTTTTAAAAAGTTGACCATATCCGAGAGCCGCTCCTAAGTATTGATCCTAATAATGTATTTAGTGTCACAGAAATGAGGATTTTTCTTTTTGCAGTAATAACATTACATTTCATAAATTTTCCAGAAGGCCTGATGAGATTTCCTCCCACACTCAACCATGATTGTGATGTTTTTTTCTCTTTTACGCTGCACTTTCTAAAGCTTTTGGATCAAATGTTGCCAAATCCGACAAAACCAGAATTTTTTTTAACACTGATTTCTTTTTCTTTTTTTTAAAGTCCTCGATTTTTTCTCTCATTTGATGTCTCAGAAAATCCGGGACATCTCCCGTCTCCCGCTGAGATGACTCACTGAAGCAGGAGATTTATTCATTTATTTATCTTTTCAAACAAAATGCCGAGTTATTTGTGCGGCGTAGATTTCAGAGTGCTTGTTAAAAAGTTTTTTAAAAATCAACAAATGTCAGGAATTTGAGCGCTTGGATGGAGATAATTGCAGCTTGTGGCTTTTTTTCCTTCTGTTTGATGTTAGAAACATCATTTACTGTCGTCTTTTGTAGTTTCTCCATCAAGAATCTGACAGGAGGTCAGTGCTGGAGAGCCATCTGCTGCTGCTGACTGAAGATGGATGTAGGTATTTTTGTTTATTGAAAGTAATAATCTGTGTTAATGATGAATTAACCTTTTTGCTGCTTCAGATGTGGATCTATACCACGTGCTGCTGTGCAAACAGGAAGGTTACAGAGTGGTAAGAGAGCATTTACATAACCTCAGCTCATAGTTCCTGCTGCATTCTGAGTGCGTTATCCTCCAGAGGAGCTTTGCATAAACAAGTCGGTGCACCTATAAGGCTGAATTTGAACGCTTTTGTGCAAAAACCAGGTGATGGCAAATCCTGAGCGTTTGTCCAGAACAGCTGAGAGAATCGTGGAGGATTTCTGCTGGGTCCAGTGGGACGGACACACACAAAGGCTGTACTACCTCACGCCTAAGGTGGAGCACACAAACACACAAAATCGGACCCGAGCGAATCGGCGTTCATAAATATTAACGCGGATGTGAAACACACGGGGTTAAAGTGCGCGTCTTCCAGGAGAAGCTCCTGCTGCGGTGCGTTCAGTTCCACCCTAATCGCAACTGGGAAACTGTGGTGAGTCCAGATGGAATATTCGTCACATTATATTTAAAATTTGTGCTTTTTGATTTGATGTTTTTTGCCCAAACAGCTGGAGCTCGCTCTAGACTTGCCTGTCAATTCCTTTCACGCAGTCAAGTAAGACGATCGATGCTGAACAGTCAACACGCAGCAACAACTCTTTGTTTATTTTTGTGCTTTATTTAGAAGAAAAGTTCCCTAAAAAGTCCTGAGCTGCTTGTTCTTCCTTTACTTGTTTCTCCAGCAGGTTTGTCAATCTGGGTTTTGACCATTTTAATGTGGAAAAATCTGAGAAGGAGCTCGTCAGGATGCACGTGTTCACAAACCAGATCGGTAATACAAACACCTCACATTTTTATTTTAAAAAACAACAAACCTTTAAGTTACATGTGAGTTTGTGTTTTTTTAATTTCTCTATGAGGACAAAATAAAAAAGAGGGTAAGTCTCAGTTAAGGAAATGATGCAGGAAACTGATCGGACTGTAAATTTGAGCACAGAGGATAAAAATAAATCATCATCTGTGTGATTTAAAGTCTACATGACGATCAACTGGAATGGGTTTTTAGGAGAAAAAGTTAAACTAAACACTAAACACAGTGGACAAAAGCTCCAATATTACATATTTTTCTGCAAACGTATGCAAGAAAAAACCCTCATAACTTGTCATAATAATCTAAAAACATAAATAAAATGTGAGTTTAAGCTGAAATAATTAACAGCCATGAGTTAATATGTAATATTGGATCATTCTGATTAATAAATTTGGATTTACTGGTTTCTCTTTGGGGTTTGTGTGTGATTCTAATGAGGTTTTTCAAATAACACCAAAGTTCGAAGCATCACTATATATTTTTTTATTAATATAAACCTTTCTGAACCAACTCTGGTTGTTTATATTTTGCTGTAAATGCAGCAGACTCATTTAGACGTCACACTGGCTCATCCCTTGAGTTACGTGCAAGCTTTGTCTAAAAAAAAACAAGGAACGTGTACAAGAATTAGATTGGAAAAAATGTATTTAAAACAACAAAAATCGAACAGAAAAAGTAAAAGTCTGGCTGCTTGGAAGCAAAATATCTAAAAGAAAGAGATGGTTTAAAATAATTTTGCAAAAAAAAAAAGCTAAAATCTTTTGCTGTATTTTAGGTAGCATGTATGTTTGCTACAGCCAGCCTCTAAAGGACAAACAGGAACTGATCTACAAGGTGTTCTTAGTTCACAAAGGTCTGTTTTATCTTTTTATTCTCTTTATTAATTTATATCGTATTTTATCTCCAGCACATTTTGACAAATTTGCCGCCTCTCACCTCCTGCAGATATCGGCAAGAAGTTCAGAGTGTCTCTTTGCAGCAATAAGTCTCCACAGAACCTCTCCCGGCTCCACCCGCTCTTCATCCCCATAGGTCATCTCACACACACTGAAATGCATTCAAAACACACACATTTCCCAGCTACTGTCAAACAGTTCCTTCTGCATTCAGCGCAGGAACAACACAAACACAGATCAACGTATGCATCCTATAGAAGAGTGATAAATATCTGCTGTGCGTGAAGCATGAAAACACTGACTGGACCCTTAATGTGCAGGTTACTACATCCTGGTGTATCTGCAGGGCTATTTCCTCCACTGTATCAACACCAGGCAGCAGGAGGTGTTCTGCCACTCCCTCTTCCTCGCCGGTAACTCAGGTTGACTGAAGCAGAAAAAGGAAAATGTTCCTCGTTATAATCCTGGTTCTCAATTTGCTCACTTAAAGGTGACGAGGGGAACTTGGGCCTGCAGTGCGAGCCGGCTAACGTCATCGTGCTGCATTCAGAGGATCAGACCGACGGTCGTCTGTTGGACCTGGCGGGTGGGATGATTCACTCCATCGAGCTCAGCTCTGCCTACCTGCTGCAGATTCTGCAATCAGACGTGCCTCCTAGGTGGGAATGATTCCAAACTCTGAGGAAATCACTGTAGGGGTTATTTACGTGTGTCTAGCACCTGTTTTTCTTCCTTTCTGTCTGCGTTATAAAAGGTTAATTTATTTGCTCTCGTTTTGTTCAAGATGTCCCGGCGGTAAGAGTGACCCCCAGCGCCTGGCTGCCCTCCACTGCCTGCTGGTTTACATGGGAAACAACCCAAACCTGGAGCTGAAGGTGCAGACTGCAGGCAGAATGGTGGTAGAGGTAGAGCAGGAGGAGCCGTTTCTAAAAGACAAACTGATGTAAAACTGGGGAGTAATTATTGGACGGAGGTAGAAATTTCACTCTGCACTTCTGTGTAAATTCAGTAGGTGTCAACCTTGAGTTGGAAGAAAGCAAAGAAAGATTTAGTTTAAAGAAAAAGTCACATGATGCTGCAATAAAACAAGAGATAAAAATGGGCAAAAGTCCAGAGTCAGACAGAAACAAATGGCTGGATGTTGGGTTTGGGCACAGTGCTGACTATGACTAAGGCTTTATTAGTATTAGATCTAAAATAAAATGTTCCAGCTGCTCGATGGATGAAATAAATTATTTCTCTAAAGGTTAGATGAGTCACCGGCTTCATTAGTGCACCTAGCAGGGGAAAACGGGACACAGAATTCTTCTAGACTTGTATTTTTTTAGTCTGTTTGGCCAGCAGCAGCAAAGTAAAGCCTCTAATGAAGGTGATTGCTTGTTAACAAATTGTCTTTGTCCGTAGGCGTTCATAACCTCAAGGATAGACTTTTGCTTATTAAACTTCTTGTAATTTTAGGTTTTTTAATCCACTTTATGTTCTGGTTATTGGACTCAATTTGTTCACAGAAATGCATCGTGGCTGTGAAACGTGACGTATCCTGAAGGATGTCGTTATAGTTTTATGTTTCTGTAAATCAGAGAAAATGTTCTAAAACTGTAAAATAATTATTAAAATGATCATTAGGAGCTGAAGCTGCTGGAATATTAATGCTTTTGACACAAAGTAAATCTGAAGCTGGTAAGAATCCAGAATAAATTAATTATAAACTAAAAAACATACAAAATATATGCCTAAATTTTTAAGAATGTTAACATTTTGAATAGAAGTAGGCAGCAAAACTGCTTGATTGTGTTATTTAGAATTCATTAAACCACCTTAAATATCACGGATCATGTAGAAATCACTGAATGATGAAAACATAACCCTTCAAAATGGATTTTATTCATGCTAAAAATTAAATTTCCATATGTATTAAACATATTTGCTGTAATTATAAGTCAAATTGACCACTTTTTCAATTATTTCAACCTGAAACTTCAACTTTTTATAGTGCCTAATGGTAATAATGGGATTCCATGTTTGCCCAGCTCTGAATTTATTCCAGTAGGACAACATGTCATCATTTGAATTCTTCTAGATCTTCTATTTTTTTTTATCTTCAGCTGAAAAACAACAAATCTACTTGGTTAGATTTAGGAAAAAAGCTTGATTTGGTAACCCAACTTTGCCTATGTACTTCATTTTGTGGAGATGGCAATAAAATACATATCAAATCTGAGGTTTTTATTACTTTTTGTGAAACCAGACTGTTGTTTGAACAGTGAGAAAATATTTTACGCAAATCTGTCACCAGAATTTAGCATCAACGGGATAAGTTGCTGTGTTGCATTCTGTAGCATTAGCTTAGCATGAAGTAGTCTAGATCAGTTTTATGCTGCTGATTTATCAGATAATGAATACTCAGAAGAAAACACTGCTCTTTATTCCTTTCTTCAGATTTTAACTCTCCAGTTAGCATTAGCGTTTTCAATAGCGCTAAAATGTAACTAGCTCTTAAAGCGGGACTTGTTTTCCTGTAAAAGTTACCCTAAAAAGGTTTAAATGGTAAAATAAAAAATAAAATCAAAGTTGCTCTCAATATTCTTCAGTGGAACTAAGACCAAGATGTGCTTCTGTATCTGCAAGCTAAGCTAACTAGCTGCTAGCTTCCTTTAGCATTGGAGCTAGCTTTATTCTCACTGCAAGAAAACAAAAATATTCACAAACATGACACCTTTTCCTAATGTGTGTAATATTTAGAAAAGCTAACTAGCTACTAGCTTCCTTTAGCATAGAAGCTAGCTTTTTTTTAACAGCAACAAAAATATTCACAAACGAATTTTGTGCCTCTGTTGTTCTTCTAGATAATCGAATGGCTGTGTGTCAACGTCAACCCGTTTGACTCTTTTGATCAAATCCAGGAGTTTATTTTAGGTCAGTTGGAGCTAAAAACACAACTCATTCTACTTTTACAAGTCTGTGGTGAATGCCTAAAGCTTAAAACTGAATTCCTTCATCAGCTCTGGCTTTGTCGCACATCTGTACAGCTGGAAAATGAAGTTAGCATGTCTGTGTAAGCATTTTATTACATAGAGGAAAAAGTCACTCTGAGAATAAATGATTACAGCTGATAACGGAGCACCTGGCTGAATACATTTGCATTTATTAGAGCCTAAATAACTACATATTAGCACAGATGTTACCCGGAGATTTTGGAGGACAAATTTACGAAATTTTGTTAGTAAATGTGCTCATTAAAAGGATTAAGATTTGGCTCAAGCTTGTCATTTCCCTTCACATTTAAGTCTAGTTACATTTTTTAAAAAAATCTGTGCATATATTTAAACGTTTTTAAATAATTCTAACTTCTGTTTGTGCTCTTACACAGCCTCTTTGTACAGAATAGTTTATGAGAAGTGTCTCAGTTTGGATAAAGTCCTGCCATATTCCTCGATTTTTGAAAAGAAGGTAAATCGACACATACACACTCAGAGTTATGCACACGCATGAAGGTATAAATAAGAAATGAGCCTCTTTCTGTGTGTATTGAAGCAAATGCATCAGAGGACATACACAGGCTGTGGATTTCTCCTTTTTGAGCCTTAATTAGTACACACACTCACAGCCTGGCCGGTGTTTGTGTTCCAGGAGGTCCCAGCGTGTTTGTTGGAGGTCCCTGGTGTGTTGTGTACCACTGAGCTGCATATTGAAACTGACTTTAAGGCGAAGGTAAGGACAAACTTTTCTAAACTTTATAATTTCTGATAACTATATGACTTTAAGCCTTTATTATGTGGAAAAAAAGCATGCTTCTTTCTGCACACTAATTTAAAAAAATTCTGAGAAAAATTGAAAATATTCAGAGGATAGTTTCATATGTGTGTGAAATAATAACACATTAAAAAAAAGAAAAAAGTCTACAAAAAAAAGTCTAAACTTCAATGAGTAAAGGTGTGAATTTATTAGAATTACGCCTAATTCACACCGGGTGCGGAGCTCCATTAATTTCCACATCTAGTCTATTTTTTCCGGATGCCACATGCAGATTTTCATGAAGTTAAAGAAATTATATGCGCCAGACAGGAAGTGAGACGTGAGCCAGCGAGGTGCATCCAGTATTTTTCAAAATAAAACCTGTTTCCCCCCGGCCATTTTTATTATTATTAATGATAGGAATATCAGTTCACAGTGTATAGTTCATGTAATTTTTACAAGTATATATTTAAACAAGTATATCTCTTGTCAAATTTCTAATTATTACCGTAAATGTTTTGCTAACTATTGCTAAACATTCATTTCTACGGTATCTGACATTGTTTCCTGTGATGGAGCCACATGTAGAGTGACAGTGGGTACAAGAGTACGAGACTATGAATGTGGCTTTCGTTTACCAGCTCCTCTTTATACAAGTAGATACAGAGATTTGGTGGTCTCGCTGGAACAAATTTTTGGAGACGTTCCACACACTAATCAATGTCCGTACGGAAGCCGTACGGAAACCGGACCACATCCGTACCGCGCCCAGTGTAAATTAGGTGTCTGTCCCTGCTGTGCTTGTGATACATAGCTCTTTAGCAGCGAGCTGCTGCGGTACTCTGAAGCTGAACACAGAAATGACTCGGCCCTGAATGAACTTCTTGACCAACATAAACGTGTATCCTTGGCAAGCCGTGCCATTCTGTGAGGTGAAATGTTTAAAAATAAAAATACATCCCTCAGCAGTCGGGGAATGGATAACTATTTAGTAGAAATTAGCTCTGACTGGCTCCTCCATGATGGCAGACACTGTAAACAGAGAAACACACGGAGCGTCCTGTACGAGAGCGCCCCCTACTGCTACAAGTTTGCTCGAAGTGCAACGAAATTTGAATTTTATTGGCTGAAAAAGTTCGCTGGCCAGAAAGAATGCAAACGGGTCTATAGGAGGAAGGAGGTCTTCATCAGAATGATATACGCTGTGGAACTCTACCCATAGATCATAGTTTAGACCTGAAATATTGTTTAAAACATTTAGAAAACTTTGATACAGAGAAAAATACTCCAGATAGCTGCTTTAAATTAAAATTTTTGCTTGAAAAAATTCTTTGACTGCAAAAACAAGCTCATTGATTTCGGAAAAACCGATAGACATGTTGACTTTTTTCTTGCTAATGTACAGCTCTTTACCATCAGATTACCAAACGTTTCCATACAAATGCATGGTCATAATCTTAGAGTTTCTTAGATTTTTCTCGAAATTTTTTTCTTCTGTTTGTTCATCGCTTTAAGAATTTGACAAAAATTGTCATAATTTGAATTTTAAAAAATTGTTCTGTTAAATTTTCTTTGTTGTTGTTGCCTGAAATGTCCTATTTTATCTCAAATGTATTTTTCAAATTTTTCTATGGTATGTTGTTTCTCCCCCAACATTTTTTTTATTGGCTCAAATTCCCTTTATAAACAAAACATCCCATTTTAAAGCAGAGCTTGAATCCATCCGTCCCATGTTGTGTAGTCTGTGCTGCGTGGGTGTCATTTTTGCTCTTTGTGTTTGCTTCTAATCGCCGTGCAGGCCAGAGGTCTCCAGAGTTTCTGGTTGGAGCTGCAGTGGAACACGGAGAGGACAAAATATTTGGACGCCGTTCCAAATCCCAGATACAGACCCACACACATTCAGGCTGACTGGGACAAACTGGTGAGCATCCTTCAACAAATCACTTCTGACTCATCACTTCTCTGTTAGAATCTCTAATTAAAGTAAAGGATGAGTCTTTATCTGCATGTCCTTGTCAGAATACCTGTGGGCTTTAGTCAAACAGTGGCAGTGTATTTTCATCCGTCCCGTGTTGGTGTTGTTGTTTCAGAGGTTCGAGAGCAGACCCTTCAGCCAAATGAATCACATAGAGGAGAACACAAAGAAGTAGGTCTGCCTCCCACTGGAGTTTTGTTAGAAAATATGCCCATATTGAGACAGGAGGGAGGGAATGCATGACTGCGTCTCAACTTTGCCTGTAAACGTGATGTCCTGCTCTCCTAAGAGACACTAAAACCTCAAAAGACCACAATACTTGTACTTAGGAAGCTTTAAAACTTTATATCCTAGTTATTTAAAGTTTGTCTGTTTGGATTGTTAAATTCAGGTTTTATTTGTCCTCTACTTTGGGTTCCACTTCAGTAGAGTATAGATACACAAACAGGGGAAGACAATGAGTAACAGTCGGACAGCATTAGGAACCGATTACAGGCAGGAAACACAAACAGGAAGTGACCTGGAACAAGACAATACAGTGCGCAATATTAAAACAGGAAGAACACAAATGTTCTGGACGGAGGTTGAAGCCACTAGAAGTCAAATGGCAACTCCTGGCTTTTTTCCAGCGTAAGTTTTAAGCTCCGCCCCCTCCATGTAAACAAATGGGACTTTGACTTTGCTTAAAAATCAACAACAAAGCAGAATTATTTTAAGATGTCAACTTTTGTCGATTCATGTAGTGTTTACCTTGCTCCCCTATGTTCAAATGTTCGTTTTGATGGACACAAAAGACAAAATCGTTGCTCACATTTTGCCAAAACCAATGCTTCATGAAGGTCAGAAGATTAAAAATAATTAAGCATTATATTTTAGATCAAAATGAGCAGAAAGCAGCAACACTAAAAATCAGTACTTGTCATTACTTACACACATTTTTCTGTTACCTTTTTCTATTTAAAGAATCAAAAAGTGATTTAAAAACTGAGTTTTCTTTTTGTTTTGTTTTTTTAGAGTTCTTTCCATGGTGGACACCTGGTGTCTTGGTAAGACTCCCTAATTATACACACTGACAAACACAAGTCCAGAGAGCCAACACACACACACACACACACACACACACACACACAGGTCCATGGATACGGTTTCTGGACAGCGCACCTTGTATATAAAACTCATAAAATTACACCAAACTCTGTGAGTGTGTTCAGGTTTGTGTATTCCTTTGAGCATGCACTCTTCATTCCCACTGGAGACGTCGCCAAACCTCCAAACTAATTTATCTTGGGGGGAGAAGTTGTGAAAGAGAGAGAATGCTAGGATTACATAACAATGAGGAGTTCGGTACTTTCCTCTCCCTTCTCTTTTATTCCTGCTCTCTCTTTTTCCTCCCGTGACTGTATTGCAGCTGTTTTTAACTTGGTCTTTACTTTGGACCTTCCCTTACCTCAGACGATACACAGATATGATCTCATATGTCCACAAACCTCCCTAGATTCACGAATAAGCAGACTCAAACACAGAGGCACCATCCCGTCTTTATCCTGGTTTTTGGACACACCATTTCATCAAGATATCATTACAAGATTAAAAGAATACGATTATCTTTTCATCTTTTTTAGCCATCATTAAATCAGATCATCTGCTTCCATCTTTTCCTGTCCTTTGCATCTTTTTTTCCCCCCCTCCCATCTTCCTCGATCACACCAGCCACCTGCACATCCTCTCCCACCGCATCCATAAAACTTCCTCTTTGGCTCATCTAGTCGCGTCACTCCATCATCAGCATCCTTCACCCAGTACGCCCAGCATGTCTCTGTGCCACATCTGTTCAACCTGACATTCCTAATCCTTCCCACCCACTAAGATTTATGGGTAAATACTACATAAATAAATTAAAAAAAAAACATAATCAGGAAGCTTTTGAGAGCTTTTGTAGCCTCTGAGCTGCTGACTAGCATACTTCAAAATCAGGCAGCACTTTCTGCAAGTTTAGCCTCACCCAGTTATTTATAACTCTAGCGTGTCATACTTTAACATCAAAAAGCCTGTTTCTTCTGTGCGTGATCAAAGATGCAGTGAGTTTGTGTATGCAAGTGAGTCCAGAGTAACTAAACTGAAGCACGGTCCGCTTTCATGAGACTGACATAAAACGGCAGACGCACTCATTCTAGCACAGCAGGGCTGCTGCATCTCAGCTCCCCCCCCCCCAAGGCTGGGCGATATATCTTTAAAGCAAAACATACACCAAAAAGAATTTATAAATGAATCAGTTCTTTTAAAAAACCGAACTCATAAACGGGTCAGAAGTTGTTTTTTTTAATTGATAAAAGCTGTTATAATCGTGCAGCTACACTCCTTTCATGTTCGCTTTAAAAAGCATCAAAACTTTCGTGTGTGTTTGTGATTTTTTTCTCTTCTTCTGCAGATAAGAAGCTGGTGCCCCTTTTTCAAGAGGAAGATCATCAACAGAGAGCACTCATAGGCCTGGTGAGGGAGCACACACAGAACGAGCACGTCATGGTAAAAAGGGTCAGATACTGAAATAAATCAGACTGCCACAGTGATGTTTTAGTCACAAGTGCACGTCCAAATGAGAGGAAACAGATTTTTGGAAGGCCTTGTCCTGTTTGGAGGACACAGTTTACAGGATAATGTGTTTGGGAAAAGTGTGCAGACTCTTACTGGTCACGACATCCACAATGGAGATGAGTCAGACAACGGAGTTTAAGTAAAGGGCAAATAAAACTCCATAACTATAGAAAATGTTTCATATTACAGAAACTGGTTCAACTTATTAGTGCTGTAATGTCTAAATAACACTGCCACAAGGTAAAACAAGAATAAATCTGGTCAGTATGTTTGCTAAATTTCCTCGTAAGATGAATACATTTCCGACCGTTGTTTTTGTTGCATTCATGTGATGGTTAGTTGCGTTTTTCTCTTTCTATCTGAGAACTGATTCACAAGGACAACGACTCATGCAGTAAAAATGTAATTCAGGATCTCTAATAACAAAAATCTGAAGCTTTATTGGAGCTTTTAAAGGATAGCTTAGCTTTCTTGAAGTGGGGGTATTCAGACTCCGGTCTTCTGCGCATGCTTCGGTCGCTAAAGGTTCTCCTATACTTTGTATCGAAGGGGGTTCCAGTGCGCATGCACCAGTTGTAGCGTAGGTCTATGGTAAAGATTCGTGCACCTGAAGCATGTGCAGAAGGACCCCAAAGAAACAGGAAGTACATCACATGACCTTTCAGTTTGGTAAAAAAAGTGAGAGAACATTTTAAAACTACACCTAAATGCAGATTATACACTTATAGTGTAATGGATAGATCGTTTAGTTTTACATGGTTCTTTTAAAACTATTTTGTGTATCTAATCTTCTTCTTCCTCCTCCTGTGAGACTGGTGGGGCGGCGCCCCCTATTGACGGGCCGTCACTGCTGTAGACCCTCTTTTTTTAAATGACTAGCAAAAACTTTTTCTGGTGGAGAGTTTTGAAGCCTAAAGTGAAAGTTTGCATCATTCTTACTCTTCTCAATGAGCAGCTAACAGCTGATCAAAGAGACATTCTTTGGAAATACACGGATACGCCAAAGCTATTTAAATCAACATGTTTCTCCAATGTTAGCATCTTGTTTTTAGCTGCTTGCTAGTATAGTTCAGCTAGGAGCTCATGCTAGCTATGTTTTTTTATATGTTATGAAATAGAAATATGTATTAAGTTCAGTAACATTCCAACCCTGTTTTGTTCAGAACTGCAAAATCAGTTTCCGTGTGCTAAAATGAAGTTAGCATATTGTAATACAATGCTAAAATGGAACATAGAGCAGTTTTAGCATAGAAATACATTTAGAGATGTTAAAAAAGCAGTTGGGATGAAGTTAAGGAGAAGTTTATATATTCATTTATGCAAACTGAGGTAAATGTGTAGTGTTGCACCAACGCATTATGAATTTTTAAGGCAAAAAGGATTTAAAAAAACAGTTTTTAGAAGTTCAAATGGAGCCTGGACAGGGAACTAAACATAAGTTTGATGTTTTCAGCTGAAACCTTTGGGTAAAAATGGTTATTATAAATGCAGCAGCATCCCCAAGCACATACTCCAATGTCACACATCCAAGGAGCAGTTCAACATAAACGGATTGCCCAACATTAGCAGCTGTTGCTGGTGAGCTAGCTGATGTATAAACCAGTGAGAATCCACGGTGAAATGCTGACAACAGATTATTCCTCGGTAGTCATCTGTTAAAGTGAAGTTCCTGTTCCGCTTCAGATGAGTCGACACTTTAAAAAAGGGGGCATCTTAAGGTCCCTGTCCTGTGTGGGGTTTTTTTCTCTGTGCACTGTTTGATGGACAATTTCATATCTTGTACTTTCCCCTGTACTCAGCATAGTTTATAAAGAGCAGATAGCTTCAGTTTAATGGAGTTCAGAGGAGATGCAGTCTCCCAGCTATTCTTAGAATGACCCCGTCTTCTAGTTTCTGTCCCTTTTATTCCCTCCATTACTTCTTCCATTCGCATCACTGTTACGTTCCTATTTCTCTACTAACCCATTTCCCTTTTCTTGTGTACATTCCTTTAACACCCATCACCCTCTCACACCCGCTGCTCCCTCCTTTTTGCAAACTTTTAGAAATTGTAGCTTAGGGGAAATATAATGTGAACTCTATTTAACCCCACCTACTTTCTAAAAGATGCACACACAAAAAAAAGCATGCAAACACTAAGTTTTACTTTGAGCACCACACACACACACACAGAGGAAATAATGTGGATTTTACATTTCCAGACAGTTGACAAGCTTCGAGAGCACCTCAACAGGCATCTGCCTCGATTGGGGAAGAAGAAGATCGACTCACTGGTTGTCAACTACGTCGCCAAACTGGTTGGTACACTCTAGAAATGAGACTGAATTTTCTCCTCACGCTTTTTACCGGAGGGCGAAGTGGAGCAGCAGGGATCAGTCAGTGGAAAAAAGGCAGAGCTTCCACTTAAATGGTTTGACTTCACTTTGGAGGGGTTTCTATTGGAGACCTTTCTCCTTCCTCTATCAGTTTTGAACATTTATTTCAGTGGTGGTTGATTTACAAGGCGTCTTTAAGGTCAGCACCAGTGGTTTTTGCAGATTTAACCACCTTTCAGGTTTTTTGTGCAATCATCTAAATTTAAACCAAAAACAAAGCCATAAATTCCATTTACTGTTATTTTGTGGCTCAAAAGCAGCAACAAATTCAGCCTTCTTTGATTTTTACTGTTGGTAAAGATAAAATGCTTTTTAAAAACTCCTCACATATCGGTAAAACTAGCTGCTGCTAGACTATCGAGACAAAAGTGTGTCAGTAAGTGACCAAAAAGATTATTCATAGAGCTTTAACTCAGATTCACTAGGAATATAACAGTTTTTAACGTTATATAATTTAAAAAAAGCCAGGACTAGACACAGCAGATGATCTGATGATGAGACAGGAAAACTGAGGACTATAAATACTGGGAGAGTTGATGGTAGAGTGAGCAGCTGAGTGATTACAGATTAGCAGCAGGTGTAAACCTGATCCCAGAGGCAGCTAAACTGAGAACATAATGACAGCAGTGATCAAGAGACTAAGCATCCCGGCACGTAAGAAACAAAAGAATAAAACGTTCTTCGTTAACGAAGGATACAAAACATGCTGATGCATAAACGAAAACACAAAGAACTAAAACCAAATGGTGAAAATCTAACTGGTTAGAGACAAAAGCCCCTAAAGCACAACAGATTTAGGGTTTTTGACCCTAATCCTATGTCTTTTTTAACTATTAGCTCTATCTGTATCTTTCACCCAGTAATAGTTGGCGTCTCGTCTCTGCGTCTGAAGCACAGCAGAGAGGGAGGGGGCGGGGCCTGCCAGAGGCTGAAGAGTTTGGATTCTCTAAGACTTCAGTTTAAAGATGTCAAAGTCAGCCTGATGAATGAAATTAAAGTGATACAAGAAAAAAAAAACACTAATTACTAGAGGTGTGTATTGGCAAGAATCTGGCGATACGATATGTATCGCGATACAGGACAGACGATACGATATAATGCGATACTATGAGCAAGACCATATATTATGATTTTTTAAACATAATTTATGAGTAGAAAAACTGTCACAGCATTCTAAAAACTTCAAGCTTTTTCATACATAACACATCCAGTTTTATTACTAGATCTAGTTGATCCACTGGAACGAAGAAGGTGAAAACAGCCACCAACTAGCGGTCATACTTTTAATTTTACTACAAAAATTACTGTCATCATTAATGGTTCCATTAAATTTTTTAAAATAAAAATTGATAATTTGCTTTTAATCTTGATACAGCAAAATATCGCAATACGGATATCGCAATATTGACATTATTATATCGCGACAGAAATAATCACGATATATTGCAGTATCGATATTTTCTTACACCCCTACTATTTACGACAAAAATCAGCAAATTGGAGTAAATTTGCAACTCTAAATATTACCGTAATAAAAACAACAAAGCATTGAGCTGGAAAAGGAAACATTTTCTTCCATTAACCCTTTAATTGACAGGTCAACCAGTTGGTAGAGCAAATTTTAGTCCCTATATCTTATTAAAGTGTACACTGAATTAAAAAAAAACAACTACCAAATTTGAAAAAAATCTGAGGATGTTTCATAGAAAGTAAATATTATTATAATTTAGGGTGATTATTAGAATTTTTACATTATAATTCACATATACAGGGTTCATACACATATGTCCAAATCAAATTCAAACACTTTTAAGCAACTTCCGAGGTGAGTTTTTATGATTTTTATAATTATAACCTTTACTGCCCTAAACCAACACAAAAAAGCAAAATAACTCACCATGTTTCTTATTGTTTCCTTGAAGTTAAAGGGTTAATGGAATAAAAAACTCCAATTATTCATTATTAAAGGTTCCTTCTGCATAACCAAGTTACAAACATTCTCTCCACCTTTCAGTCTCATTGAGGCTGTTGTTTCTGTAAAGTCAGTTTTTAGTATTCCTGCGAGGTGAATCCCTTCACAGTTTTGAGGCGCTGAAAGCAGACACACAGCATATATCAGCACCGCCGTAGAAACCAGGCCAAGGGTACGGCTGGAATTGAATAGAAAGCAGAATGCGTTATGGGACTCGCAAACGACGGAGAAATCCTCGGCGTCTTGCTGCGACGGGGCTCAGGCGTTTAAACCAGCGCCTTCAGCTGAATGTAAAGGAAACGGCGTCGCTCCTGCTCAAACACACCAGGCGATTATTGGATTTATTCAGCTGAGTGGAACGGAGACAGACTTATTTAAAACACACACGAGAAGCAGCCTTTAGGGACTGCTTCTAGTCCACCTGACTCTCCTGAGAACTCTTTTTTTTTCCCATCTCCCTCTCTCTCTCTCTCGTTGGTACTTATTGAGACTAATGGCTGCGTTGACACCAGGGAGAAGTTAGAGACGAAATAGATTACAGCTTTTAAGAGCCAGGGAAAGTTTCTGCTTTGATGAATTACATCTCCGCCGTTCATTATCGTCACTGATATTTATTTCCTGCTCCTGTTTCCACAAACAACCCAGAACCAATACCTTTTTTTTTTTCTTCTTTAAGGCACAGAAAAAACCTGCTAATTGCTGGAAATAAATGACCAAAAGCAGCGACACATATTTAATGCTAATGCAGTGAAATGAAACTGGCTGCAGTGTTCTTGTTTATGTAAACAGAAGTGATTCAGCCCTCAAGGTTACTCATCGTTTACGCTCATTAAGACAAATCGCTACGTCTAGATTTGATTTATTATATTATAGAGAGCTTAATGACTTTGTGGCCATTTCTGCACTAAAAACACAATAAATGCATGTTTGATTTGAACTAAAAACGCCAACATAGAGATTAAAAATGTGGAAAATTAAAGTAACTTTTATTCTACTCCATAGGTAACAGATGCATTTAGGGAATAACGCTCGGATGAACTTTTGGGGTTATTCCGTTACATAAGCTAATTGAGGAGTCCACCCTGAGGTCATGGGAGGGTGTTGCTGCTGGCATCAGGTGCAGGTTTCCCACTGGCGTTCAGGATGTGGATGAGCCAGATCGTCTTCCTGTTTTTGTTCGGGTGGAAACAAATACGCAGCAGGCAGCTTTCAAACAAGCGCCGTTTCTGACAAATGTGTTGGTAAAAAGAGTGCTGCTTTTCGAAATGGAATGAAGAAAAAAAAAAAGAATAAAAAAGGAAGTGGGAGAATAGATTGTCAGAACAAGTGTACATTTCCGAGAAGAAAGGGATCATCGTAGCAGAGAAATGTGTCAGAATTGCGTGTTTTTGGGCGCTTCAGAGGAAATGCTGGTGTTGAGCAAAGTTTCCAAGCGACTGGTTTCAGTAAAATATGTCATTTGAATCTAATGGAGCAAGGTGTGTGTGTGTGTGTGTGTGTGTGTGTGTGTGTGTGTGTGTGTAGCTGGAGCTCATCAGACACATGCTGGAGTCGGTCTGGCTGAAGTACAAACTCGGCCCTCGTGTTCTGTGCTTGTAAGTACTCCTCTTTTTGGGTTTTAACCGCTTTAAAATCGTGTTTTTATGGAGAAACTGTCCATGACACTTTGCTGGTGTTGTATAATAAAAATCCCCCAGGATGCAACGGGGCAGCCCAGCTGAGTGGTCCATGTTTCACTTCATGCTTCGGATCCTGGAGGCCACTCGGGGTCTCTGCCTTCCCCTCCCACCTGGTACCTCGTTGATTTACTTTTATTTAAATTAAAAAAAGAAAGTATTGAGCAAAAGCAGAACCGTGCATTAGAGATTAGCATTAGCGATAATAGCAGGAAGGAGAGGAATCTTAACGTGAAATAGTGTGAAGGTTAAACTTTAAAATTTCTTAGTTTTAATTTGTAGTTTTTTGATACAGAAGCAGTTTTACTAGATTTGTTTAGTTGCCCCCTGACTGGGTCTGATTTGCATTTACTTGTTTTTACATGATTTTAAATGAAGCGCGGTAGCTGGATTTAGGTCAGAAGGTTGTATTGAAATATATGAAGTGAATTATTCTGTTCATATCTGTGGTTGGAGGGAGCCTTAGATGGATCATGTGACCTTGAAACCCCCTGTTAGAACTATAAACATTCAGTGGATCATACATATTAATGATGTATTTCATTTATTTTTGTAGATGTTGGGCCTTTATTTAATCTGACAGATATAGCTTTTCGACAAACTACTTTATAGCTAGTTAGCAACACATGCTAAATGTTTTTTTTGCCTCGTTTCTCCCCCTCCCCCTTTTCCAGGAAGTTTCATTTTGCTTTCATCCTTTCCCTCTCCAGGCTATCACACTCTGTTTGCTGTGTTTGCCGTCCGTTGCCTCCCTCATCACACCTTTTTACAGTACATTGACCACGGCTTCCTGCAGCTCACAGAAACCTTCGTGTCTCGGCTCATGACAGGTACACACACACAAAAGAGTTCAGTCATCCCTCACTTCTTTTTAATTTTTCTTCAAAAGGAGCTTCTTGTAATCTCTTAAGGTGGTCTTGAGCAATTGTTCTCCAGGCTTTCTGAAGGTCTTTCAGTGTTTTTCTTTGAACTGCAGCTGCCTTTTCATTCATTTCAGTCTAATACGTGAAACTAATTGTGTCTGCGTCACACGGAAAAGCTGCCAAAAAGTTAATGAAAACATGTACATTTGACAGGTGAATTGCACAGAAAAAAAAACAACAACTCTGCTGTCCTTACATGGAGACATATATGTCAAAAAAGCACGCTAAGATTCCATCCTGAGACTTTCCTTTTATTCGTCTCTGAACTGAAAAAAAAATTGCACTTTTCCTCATTTGAGCTGCAAAAACCACCTGAATATTAGAAAACTGGCGTCACTAGAATACATTTAGGAGACATTTGTAACAACTCGGTGGCAGGCATAGCCGGTTGCAAATGTCATGAATCTGATTATCATTTATCACCGCCCCCGTTCTGACCCGCCATAACCGAGTCTGCTGCTAATTTCAGCGTAGAGGTGTCAGAGGAACCGAAAGGCCGGAAAAGCTCCAGAGGCTCAAAGCTGTGAGGAAAATCGTTTAAAACTAAATTAATTTCACTGAAGAAAGCATTAACATGAAAACCGAGCTTCGGTCTGGTCCGAGCAAACAGATCAAGTGAAAACCAGCGACTATTTATACACAGAGCAGGCGTGATGATCAGATTAGGATCAGGTGTGTGAGAAAAGCAGGACTCAAAAAGAAAAAGAGCTAAAAAAATACACAAACTATGAACATAATCCTGATTGAAACCTAACAAACTCCCAAATAAGCAACACGACTAAAGTAATTACTGGAGATTTTACTTTAATTATACAACTGGGTTCTAACATTGCAAAAAAATAGATTTTGTTCTGCGATTTTTGTAGCTGGAGGCATTAAAACACATTAAGTACCAACTAAAGTGAAATACAGCCTTTAATATTAAGTAAAGCTACAAATGTTTCTGGGTTTTTATGTTTTTTTACTCTAAAACTTCTCTAGTTTTTTTGGACATTTGGCAAAACAGATCAAAAAGTCAAGAATCTGAAGTTGATCAGTCTAATAATAATAAATCATCAGCGTTGATGTTTTAGGAGCTGTCGTTAAGAGCCATGAAGAGAACCTTTCCCTTGGTTTTTTTCCCTCTTTTGATCCCGAGAAGCAAAGAAATACAGCAAAGGGTTCAAAAAGTGAAACAAAAAGTAAAAACACTGAATAGCTGTCAGCCTCTTGCACCATCTCCGTCGCATAGAAGACGCGGGCAATCAGAGGTAAAACGCCAACAACGAGGGAGACGGCGATGATTCGGCTGACGAGTTTAGTAATCCTCTTCTTTTTCTCGTCAGACAGCTGAATTTTCCTGAGCCCTCTAACAAGCAGCTGGTAGTAGAACAACAAAACCAGATGGCAAGCTACTATAAACATAATGTAGATCGCCTCCAGTAGTGGTGGGATCAGTTGACTGTTGCAGGAAACACCGTTGTTTGGCTCATATTCGGTTTTCGCTTCAGGAAGTGAAAACACAATTGGAAGAGCCAGCAGGGCTGCGAGGATCCAAACAGTGGAAAGTAAAAACCTCTGCCACGAACGGTTCACTTTTCCCCACTTTGACTGATGAAGAATCTGGACAGTAGACCAAATATCTTTAGACGGATGCTCAGAGTTCAAGCACATTTTATTTCTATATCTGTCCTAATATGAAGTAGCATAAACTAGAGAGCAACAAGCAGTTGTCATGTGTGCCGATTCCAAAACCCCCTACATTTACATACCTGGTAGTACCGCTGAATGCTAATCAGCACCAGGATGTTTAAGCTGGAGGAGAGGAAGAAGGAGAGAAATTGACAAACTCCACGTGTCAAACGCGGTCCGATGAAGAGAAGTCCTCCAGCGACTAGCAAACAGAGCAGCGAGAGGAGGTCCAACAGTGCTAAGTTGAAGAAAAGGCGCTGCGACTTGGAGGAGCCTCGCAGACGCCTGCTGAGGTTGACCATCACGCCGATGTTAGCGGGGATACCCAGCAGGCAGTTGAAGGCGGTAATCACACCAGCAGTGATGGACCAGGGATCAAGGCAGGAGGTCAGAGGTGTTCCTGAGGAGCAGTTGGTGATGGAGAAGTAAAGGAGGATGGTAGAAGAGGTGTTGGCACCATCGACAAAAGCCATAGTGGAAAGGAAGGAGATGACTTGATGCCTCATCTGCTGACGAGCTTGCGATGGTTTCAGCGACTTGTTTTGAAGGACGTTTAACACTTTAGTGGGTTTTGGTGCATTTCAGGGGAACATCTGATTATGAGGGGATGGTTTCTGTGTTAAAGATGTGGTTAAAACGGGTTCTTTTGATGAAACCGCTACATCCAAGCCTGAGATAGAGCATCCAGGTGCAGCTTTAACCATTTGTGATTATAGATACATAAAATCTGATACCAAGAACTCCTAAGACAATCTTTGCAATTCCTAAAGAATCATTTTTGCACTGAATTCCTTTTCTTTGACTGAACCTGTTGTGCCACCCAATCCTGGATAAACCCCCCAACTATTTGAAGTCGGTGCTTCCTGTGGTTCAGTTCCTTTAGTGGAATAATGCGTTTCACATAGACTTGACTTTCCTAAATCTCTCATCTTCTTCTAACACCTTCAGTACCTTTTACCTGATGGTTGCAGACGGCTTTTAAAATCTATTTCTTAAACAATGACGGAAAACTTCAGCAGGTCCAAGAGACTGAATGAGAACAGAATCCACCTGTTATTAATCATTGGCACCTGATTCATAAAACTTGACTCTAATGTGCACGATTGGACATTTTAATGTCTTACTGAGGTATTTTTTTTTGGACCTGCACAACATCTGTCAGTAGATTTTGCCAACCACGACCATCTGGGACGCTGATTTGTGTCGCACCTGTCGTGAACCACATTTTAAATTGCCCCAAAGACCCACTAAACCGCAGATGATCTCATGAGAACAGCTCTTACACGGAGCCACAAAATACTCTGTAGGAAACTAATTGGAGAAAAGTTAAATTGTGTTTATTCCCACCTAAAATGGATTGTGTTGTTTTTAGTTATAAGTTTCTAAAAGATCACCTTTTCTGCTACCAACACCAACCTTTACGTTAGAATCTGCTGCTGTTTATACACTTTGTTATAAACGGATGTCAGGTGCAGACAAAAACTTATTAAAAGGGGCAAAACGATTCTGAATCTTTTAAATGTTTTAGAACTTATTTCCGGCACATATGCAAAGATAATGTAGGATATGTCTCCAGAAAAATAAAAAATAATGTTTTCTTGAATTTCCTCCCTCTTTTTTTTTTTTTTGTTTTTGTTTAGATTTGGACAACAGTGATGCCAATGAGAGACTGAAGTTCAGCATTCTTAAAAGACTCCCTCAGGTACTGCTGTGTGAATTTCTCCAAATATTCTCAAGATAAAAATACAATAAATAAAAGGCTCGAATAAAAAAAAAAACTAAAGATCTGGATATTTTACTGAATAAATACGTTTTTCAAGCCTCAAAACCAATCCAAATTCCAAAGAAACTGGTAGAAGAGAGTTTGCTTTAGCCTTCAGATCTGAAAGACGAGGAGGAGAAATAAATATATGGCTACCAGCTAGAGAATGTACAGAAACCAGAAAGGGGAAAGCAGCAGCCGGGTCAATAACGTCTACAAGAAATGAAAAATGGTTCCATAAAACCAGTAAAACAGCGTCCATCATTCTGTTAGTCTGGAGGAAATGTTCATCTTCTATCCCGCGGTTCTCCTCCCAAACTTCCCACTCGGCTCCAATTATGAGATTGAAGTTATTTTAGGTCTCGTCTCCCTGAAGCCCCCCTCGGGCTCATCACAGAACGCTTGTGTAACCAGCTGGTGTGTGTAGAAATGTGTGTGTGTGGAGACAGGACCGTCTCTGGGTGTTGGATAGTATACATAACTGTGTGTGATCGAAGGAATGTCGAGTGTTTTGCGTCTCTGTTCTGTTTCCTGTCTGTCACATGTTTTGTTGGGTGAGTTTGGCAGGATGGGGAGATTTAACACACACACACACACATTTACACACACTCCAGTGGAGTTACAAAACAGGAGATGTTTGCCCGACTAAACTCGCCATCGCAAGCCTTTATTTCTCCTCCCAGAAAATAAGAATAATACAAAAAATCTACAAATTAAACCTTTATTTAACCAGATTAGAACATTTTGAGTTAAATTTGTGATTCTTCTATGTTTTTAGAGCAAACCGGAGAAAAAAAGCTGTATTTTTCTCTCCCTGTCACTCACCCCTGTAGTGTCTATTTGCTTAAATGTGATTTATTATTTCTCTGGAAACCCTCATTAGCAGTCCGCTCTTCGATAACGCTTTCCAATTGTGAAAAAAAAACAAAAAAACAGGGACAGCTGTTCACAGCCACCGGGGAATCAGGTTTTTTTGTTTTCTTTTGAAAACAGGAGCTACATGCCTAAAATCTAAAGGACTGTTTGTGTGTGCAGCTTATGGAGCAGAGGATCTGCCACATGTGGGATCATCCTGTCAGTTCGGCCTCCATCTCTAGAGATTATGTCAAAACTCTGCTGGAGAAACACAGCAAAAATAAGGTGAGGATTGTGTGCATTAGAATAGAATAAGAAATTCAACCTGCAGTCAGCGTTATCTGCCAGGAGAGTTAAGGTGACTTGTCTCGGTTGTTGCAGCAGATACATCTTAATGTGTACCTTTTTTTTTTTTACTTTTTCCCCTCAGGGAGTTCATTTCACCGCGAGAGACAAGCCCAGCTTCAGACCAGAGTTTCTGCCTCTTTCCTACTTGGCAAAAATGCTCTCTGATATTGAAGCACAAGGTATTTGTAGGCTTTTGGAGGATTTCTCTGGGGTGCAGGAATTGTGTGAGGTGGTGGTTTATTCTGTTTTCCCTTCGAACAGCTTCCGACCCGTTCGAGGAGCAGGAGAACGTGGACGCCCGGTTCGTGGAGGAGACGGCTCTGGTGCAGACGCTGATCCTGCTGGGCTTCGAGACGAAATGACGGAAAGGGAAACGAACGCACAATCCACCTGATTTTTAAGAAACGTGCAGCCATGTGGTGGCACAGCAGCACCTTATAGCAAAACAAACTAAATGTATAATCAGTAGCCAAAAATTATAACACAGCCAGGAACACAATTTCAGCTGGAGGGAAAATTTATATCCAAATCCATTTACTGCAGGCAGCTATTTATGCAAATAACTTCTCTCTAGCAGCTACAATTCTTCCCCCCAACTTCTCTTCCCTCCATACAATTAATGAACATCGACATCAAACATTAAGCGTATTTATAAATCAAACATGTTTTTTTTATTTAAGAATCCCCTCCTCCTGTGCTTCCTGTAACGCCGCTGCATCCCATCAACTTGATTACGTGCTGACAAAAGCGTCGCAGACAGCGCAGCTCGATACGGTCTGCTGTGCATTAAATCTGATTTTGACACTGATTTGTACAGAAGCTGTGCAGCAGAATGCATAAACACGGAGAGCGGTATTCAGATGTTTGCACAGAGTTTGTACAAAGTACCTGAATATGAATTAGGTGATTTAATTTTTTTTTGGGGGGGGGGAGAATGGAATCACTTTTCTCTTGAAAAACTGAAGGAGGTGGTTAATAATTAGGCAGCAGCATCTGGTTTGAGGGAGGCGCTCTCAATCATGACTCCGAGCTTACTGTAAATACAGAACATTAAGTCTTTTTTGTTGCTCAGAATCAGGTTTATCGCCATGTTCAGCTGTGCTAATCATAATCCTCTATAAGATATGAAAATAACGTTTTTTTAAAAAAAACCATTTCATTTCAAGGTTGTCCAGTTTTTTTTGTTTTTCTTAAGGAAAAAATTGTATTTCTTGATTGTTTACACTAAAATTGATGGCTTAAATGGAATGTAAATAAAAATATTTTTCACTTTTTATTTCCATGCGTTATCGATAAATGCTACGGCCTGTTTAAGGTCAAAGGTCAGACATTCTCATTCATGGTTTTCAGGTAGTCAGCAGAATTTATGGTTCCATTAATTACAGCAGGTGGTCCAGGTCCTGAAGCAGCCCCAGACATCACGCTACCACCACCATGCCTGACTGTTAGTCTGTTTTTCTGAAATACAGAGCTAGTTTTATACCATGTTGCTTTTTGAGATCTTTTAGCCTTCATGTTGTCAAGGTTCTGTTGAAATGGTTTCTTAATTTTACAGGTCTGGGTTAGTGAAATATTCACAATTACTCAGGTTGTCTTTGTGTTACACTGAAATGTGTTTTCTGATCTGAAATGTGACAAAAAAAAAAAAGCAAAAACAGAGATCTGTAAGGGAAAGTACTAGGGATGCAGCGATACCACTTTTTTTCAAACCGATACTTGATTTTGACTTGCCGATACTGATACTTCTACTGCACAAAAAAATGCAATGAATTGGAAGACAGGTTCTATTTTTCTCTGCTTGTTACAGCAAATGAAGGTGAATTATTAGAAAAATTGATAAAAATGATCCTAAACTATATGAAAAATAAACATTTTCGGTAAAATTATTGCACAGTTTTCCACTCCTAACCGCACTGTTCCTCTTTAGCTCAACAGCTCCCCCTAGCCACCAATCTAGAAAACTACAACAGAACTGACAAGTCAGTGAAGCCACCTGACCGCAGTCAAAGCTACCGCATTGGTATCGGTTAACTTTAACAAGTACGAGTACATGTATCGGTATCGGCCCGATATCGGTATAGTTGCATCCCTAGAGAGTAGTTTTTCACATCAGAGTACATCTACTTTCAGCTCTAGTGAGTGGCAGCTGCTACAGGAATACAACTGTAAAGCTTTTTAATATATTTTTTGACATTTTGTTTTTGACAGTCAAGATTTCCTCACAGCTTTAAATCCGTGTCCTACTTCACTGATTTAAAATACACAACTTTTCAGTTTCAAAACTAGATTTTTCCCAGCAGAAATTGATTTTAATCAACTTTCTTTAAAATCTTTAACTGGATTAAAGCAGTATAAGGTTACATTTTGCAAATACAGTTTTACTTTTGAAGTGTAAACTAAAATACACACTAAAAGTAACATTTAGCTTTGGGCTAGTAAAATAAATGAGAGAACTTTGTTTACATGCACATAAAAACAGTAAAAAGTCACAATTATTAGAATTAATTCGAACCTTATTTGCTATATTACATAATTCACATGAAGGTATTTAATATTTTTATAACAGTATTACTTTAACAATAATACAATTAAATATATGCTTTATTTGATTGATTGCATTTGATCTTTTATTGT
Source organism: Callopanchax toddi (assembly GCA_006937965.1). NCBI lineage: Eukaryota > Metazoa > Chordata > Actinopteri > Cyprinodontiformes > Nothobranchiidae > Callopanchax > Callopanchax toddi. Next base: position 1,317,389 of record SSNR01000031.1, on the reverse strand, counting down.
AAAAAAAAAATACAAATATTGTACATTTTAAAAGAAAAAAAACCCCCAAGTACCGACACCATTTACTACTGTATCAATATAGTCAATAACAAGTAAGATCAGGAGTAAAAAATTAACAATAACCTAAATATCCTGATTACTAAATGAGAATAAATCACTTGCAGGGTCCATATAGCTAAATTAAAAACTAATTTTGGGTGTTTTTTTTTAAAGTGAACATTTTGTGTCAATAAACTCCGCCCCCTTGCTGGAATCTTATGCCACAAATTTGCCACCATAAGAAAAACATCTTGATCTCCGCCACTGCTGTCGAGCCTCGAAACAAATTCCAGTGAATTAGTTCATAAAAGATGAGGAAGTGATGAACCCAGCAGAGTTCCACTGAATTCAGCTGAGTCATATTTAATCAGGAACACACTTCATGGCATGCTTGCATTATATCAACCCTGAAATCATTTGTTTATTTAAATTTTGGGAGGTAAATAAAAGTCTCGTCCCCCACCCGATCGCCCCCTCCCTCCTCTCACACACACTCTGTTATGCAGTCGCTAACAGCGAGGGGTTGAGTTAATCTGACAGCTTCCAGCAGGATTCTGCTGTGGATGATCACACACACATCATATCGCTGGGTTAGCTCTTAAGAAGTTGACTCACGCAGCAGCAGGTCTAACCCGTAGAGCAGCAGCTGCTCCACAACACATTTAGGGCGTTTTTACATCTTAGAAAAGCTGTTAAGTCGTTATTTTCAGTTCTAATATTATTTTTAGAAATTAGTTTGCCCTTTTTATTGATTTTCAGCTGTATTACTTTTGCATTTCGTGGCAGAATTCCAGAATAGTTTTTTTTCTTAAGAGCTTCAAAGAGAATCAGATTTGTTTTTGGTCACAAGTAACCAACTCTGACCTCTCCACTCAATTTACAGCCTCTCTTTCATCTTCTGCTGATGCTTTCTCTTTCTGCTTCATTTAAATTTTCCCTTTCTCTTTGTCATTCTCTTTGCTCTTTCGATGCTTGGAGCTTCCTCTCCAGATTTATCATTTCGAGCACCATGCAGCCCCCCCACCCCCACCCCAAAATCCGTCGCAATTTATTCAAAGATCAGAGCCGTGAAGGGTGGAACGACGACGAGGTGGAAATATTCACGCGTTTATGAGAAACGAGACTGTTTACAAGGGAAGAGAAGTCCGAACATTAGTGGAATTTACACAAAAATGTTAGTGTTCAGCATTATGCAGCAGATTTCCTGTCACTTAACTGTGACTGCAGAGTGTAAACACTGCTGGTAAATTTGCAAGGAAAAAAAGAAACAATTAAAACCAGATGCAGCTTTAAAAAATTGTGATTTTCTAACCTGTGAAGGCACAAAGGGAGGAATTTGAAAGGCATCCTTCTGATTCTCTTTTTTTGTCATTTTAACAATTTGTTCATACCTTTTGATTATGTAAAAACACCTTCGTTACGGGGGTTAATCCATGTCCTTTATCTCCAAGGATCTGGGCGTTGGGTCGTGGATGTGTCTCATGTTGGCCCCTGGTTTAGTGGGTTTGAAGGGGGCCTGGGCGCCGTAGGGTTTGGGCAGACCGAGCGGGTCGTTCTGGGGGATGTAGGAGTCGGGGCGGGCTTCGGCTGTGGTGTACTTTCCATTTGGCATCTGGTTCCATTTGTTTTTCTCAGTGAGCTGCACACACACACACACACACACACAGCAGCAGTTTTAATATTTAATTAGAATTCCGTGACCTTGAATGGAATACTTGAATTTTTAACTTTCCCCAAACTTAATCAAGTAAATGGAATAATCAACAGTGTAATTCATTTTTTATAGAGACAAACACAAGGGCACTGGCAAACACAGCGTATGAGTGGAGAATAACAAAGCTGGTCAAAGTTAGAGGTAACAGAGAGGCTCCTGAAGACAGGATTTGGTTTTTGGCCTAAAACTTCAGGTGGATAAAACGTTAAAGCTTCAGATAGTGTTTTTAGTTTGTTGCACAACCTTCATGTGCAAACAGCAGCTGAAGCTGTCTCAGGGTTAAAGGGTTCTGTCTCCAGATAGAATAGTCCACCATTCCTGGATGTTTATAGCTATGTTTGGGTTATAATCCTGTTGGAGAACCTGTAAAATTAGACCAAGATTCCTGATTCAGTCTAGAATGACTTGATAGTCAATACTCTGTCCAGCTGTAATCACAGGAGCATCAAGCTGCTTGGAGATGGTCTTCTATCCTTTACCTTTAACATCCTGGTCAGTGATTGTCTTTCTGATCTCCTGAAACAACTCTCCCCTTAGCTTTCTGTGGTTTGTGTTCAGTGTGGTACACACCCTGATACCCAACAGCACTGTGACTACCATTCACCTCTGATTACAAGAGTGAAGGTAGATAACAGGACGTGCTTTAGTTTTTAGACAATACGAGCAGACGGAGATATGAAGAGGAGCGGAAAAAGCAAGATGGCGGATCAGAAGTGCTCGTCAACAGATGGTGTAATCCAGGACATGCTACTTCAGCCATTTTAGTCTAAATAATTACTACTAGCGGAAGACTAACTAAGAAAAGAAAACGAGAAGCTACAGATCTATAAATGGTTAAGACTCAAAACAAAAAACGAACAAAAATAATTACAGACACAAAACGGTGACGGAAAAGTCAAACAAATGCAAAATCGCTACGAGCAGAAAAAGAGCTTTCTGATTGTGTGACAGAAACACAAATCAGATCAAAATAGCTTAAAGACACAAAAATCTGGAAATGCTCATCCATCTGGCTGACAGGTTATGATACATAATACATCTTTACAGCAATGTTTAACAAAGAGTATTTGTGAAAATACACTTCTATAGATTTCACAAACCGCAAATTGAGTTAAGTGTTTTCTTTTGAGGCTCTAAGAGTTGCAGCCTGTTGGGATCCAGTTCTCATAAACAACAAAAGATGTTGAAAACTGGTTTAAAAATGTTCCAATTTCTACATTTCTGCACACGTTAAACTTTATACTTCTTCATAAACACCTAAACTAAACTGACCCCAATGTTTGTAGGGCGGGAAAAATGAGTACACACATGTAAGTTACTGTAGCTGGGGCTGCATTTTAACTGTGGGAGGAAAAGTTCTTTCCTGCTCCGATAAAGTCAATAAGGTGGTGGACAGAACACAGACAGCAGCAGGCAGGATTGATCCAAACCCAATGCGGGTGATGGATCAATGCGTAATCACTGCAGACTCCTACCGAGAAAAAAACACACAAAAAATCAGGTTGAATTGTGTACGTTTCCTCGGGACGCTCTCTTTGACTTCCACCCCACAACAGCATGCAAATGAACCGTGACTGAATCTCACCGAGACTTCAAAGAGACGGCGGTTTTCTCATGGACATGGACAGTTTATCAGCTGGCGTGTGATGTGAGGGCTGCGTGGAAAAGAGGGCGAAAAGGCTTTGAATGGAAAACTGAAACGGCTGATAAATAAACAGGAATAAACACGCCATTTTTGAGGTTAAAAGACCAAAAAGTGTCAAATGCACGACTGAAAGTGACCCAGAATGAACCCGTTTTTGCAGATTCTCTTCTGTTTCTTTTTGTTTTGGTGTTTTGCATGTAGAGGATTCATGTTATGAACTGGTAGCCGGAAGCAGGAATAAAAAAAGCATAGGTAGGTAGCTAGACTGACTTTATACACATCTTGTCCCATCAGATTCCCGCCTGGTAAACTCCCTCTTTGTCAGTTTGTGTTCTTTTGTAACTCCTCGCTGCTTCGATCCATTTCTAACTACGTTATTTACCCTCTGCTTCTCTTCTTTGTCCCTCTGCCTCCTCTTCTTATCCCGAAGCATCCGCCTCCACTCTTCCTCCATCTCAGGGTACGGCGACAGGCCCTGCTCCAGCCGGCGCTGGCACCTGTCCATCTGGAAACACAAAAAGCAGCTCGAGAACAATTCACTTTGTATTCTTTTCACTCTGTCCACCCCGCGCTCTCGTGGCTCGACTCAGTTCCGTCTGCACCCAAAAGCAGATGGTTGAATTAGTGGCGGAATGTTGGCAAAGGCTCCTTATTTTTTCCCTACCTCTAGTTTTTGCAGCGCGCTGCAGGCATACATCAGCTGCGGGGGTTCTACAGGTTATTAACACAAATCTCTTGAATTATTTACAGTGCATGTGAAGAATCCACACATTTTTTTTTGCTTGGTTAATTTTTTATAGGAGGCAGAAAGCAGAGTATTTGTCTGGATTAGTGTTAGAAAGTCACCATTTCTCTTTTTAAAAATTCTGCATCACATATTGATTCTTTTAAAACTCAAAGTTTTGGTAGATTATAATCTTTTTGTTTACCTTTTAGTTGTTCAATAAATATGATAGGAGACTACAATAAGGTGTTGACAGTGTGAATGACTGGAGGCTGATGTGAGTTAAAATTCCCTCTTAAACACCAGAGTTTCAATCTTATGTTAAGAAATGATGGAATTGTAGCCGTTTTGGTCAAATCTTTAAAAAATTACCAAACTTGAGCTCAATGCCTTTAAATTGTGGGGGAAAAAAAATCATTATAGCAATTTTCATTTTTGCTCTATTTGATTAGCTGTGGCAGCCATCTTGAATAGGGCTGACACCAAAAGTCAATAAAATATAGATGTTCAACTAATGATTACATGACTTTCAGCAGCAGGTGAAAATGATTTTAGAAACATTTATATGGAGAAAAAAAGCCACCAAGAGCCTTATAAGCTTGCTGCAGATATCAGTTAGAAAAGAGCATAGTTTTTGTCTCGTCTGCATTTAAAAACAAGCTTCAGCTAAATTTAAAGGCGCTGAATTGTTAAAGACTTTCTGCAAAGATTCAGAGGCCTAAAGTTAAACTACAGCTAGATTCACATATGAGGTGTTAAAGGTCCCATAATATGCACTTTATATCCACTCTGAATCATTTCTTTTACATATCAATAACATATAAAAGCTGTGCATTGGTCAAATTGACCCTTACTTTAAGTACTGTTTGCTAACGTTTGTGAGGATGCGCGCTCCCGTGGTTTTTAAAGGGCGGGGGTGGACAAAGGTGCTCGTGATTGGCTCTGTCCTCTAGAGAGGGGTGGTCTTTTCCCTTCTTGACGTCAGCAGGGGAAAGATTTTGAAACCACCTGTTTTAGCATTAGCTCAAAACACATTTTCCCAAAATGAGAATCAGGAAGTGAAAACGGTGAAAATATTTTCTCACTTTTGTGTCTCATACAGTCTGTGTGACAGATATGACTGTTTAAAGTAAGTAAGTAAAGTTTATTTATATAGCGCCTTTCACAGATATCACAAAGCGCTTGACAATATAAACAAAAAAAACAAAACAGAGAAAACATTGAAAATAAAAAACAAAACAGAGATTTGGGGTACCAGATACAAGATTTGGGGTAGCATCAGGGGATCTACATTGTAAATTATGAGTTAAAGTGGGACATTTACTTGAGCTTGGGCAGAGAGAAATATTGGGGCAAACTTCAATACAATATTTGGGCTTGGGCAGAACAATTTTAGGGAAAACTTCAATAATATATTTGGGCAAAACAATAAAAGGGAAAAGATGGGAGCAGGTAAGAAAAGGGCTAACAACAAGGAAGGACGAGGAAGAAACCTCTGCATATAGGAAACAATACACTGACAGTCCACAGTTAAAAAACACATCCGGGTAGGTGGGCGGGACCAGGAACTCTGCCAGCAGGCACAGACTTCAGTGCTGACGCAGCTGCACGCCTGCACCCTCCAGCAGGGGTGAAGGAGGAGATAAGGAGGAGAACGTAGAAAGGAGGGAGGGTTCTGAGCAGCTGTTCCATTCATTCTGTAGTGGGGGGTTGTTCAAGGGCAAAGATAAGATTACAAGTTGTTTGTGCCAGACAGCAGCCATGTTTTCTCCACTGCCTTATTGTTCATTACTGTTCGTTCTGCTGGCTTCACCCCTCCAAACAGTTGAATCATGGCCATCTCCACTGATCTGTGCAGTCAGACACCTCAGTTGTAATTTGCTCTGCGCCAGAGTTCGTTTGCAGCCAGTCCTCCAAAACGACTCCTTCACCGTGAGTGTTTCAGTGTTCAAAGCACAAATCAGCCCCTCCTGAAGTGCAGGACACCTGCCAATCGCTCCCGCAGCTCCGTTATTTTCAGATGAATCAAGCCCCTGCAAATGCCAATGAGCGTAGACCCGAACCTCATTAATCCAAAAGTGCAGTCCTCCAGAGACGCAGCGTCGGCCGAGTCGGAGAACCCCTCTCCGTTTTGAAAGTGGAAGAAAATATATCCAAAGTTTTGAGAAAACCAGCAAAACAGATCCATATTGAAGAAAAAGTATTTGTCCAGAAGGAATGAGGAAGTTGCTCAGTTTAGACAAGACAAGACAGCTGCAGGGGAAACACAAAAGGGAGAGAAGAGAAAGTGTGTCCGCTCTCCAAGGAAGTAGTAAGTAGTAACTTATAAAAGAGCTTTATAAAGTAAATTTAGCATAATATGGGACCTTTAAGACCAAGTTCATTAGTATAAATGATAAAAGAGGACTTAATACAAAGCCCTGTGGCACCCCCTTAAAAATCAGAGCAGATATCTTCATATCTAATGCACCGACTCAGAAGAAATCTGCCAACTTAACACCAAGGTGTTAATTCTGTAGCGTTTAGCTCCAAGTTTTTGAATGTTCTCATCTCTTATCAGCATTTTCCACCAAATTAAATTATAGAAAGAGCCTTTTTGAGCCTTTTATAAACTGCTGTATCTGTGAAAAATAATTGAGCTAATGGAAGAGCACCAAAGTCAAACATGTTTCAATCTAACCTGCATGAGAAGACTTTTTAGGTGTATTATGTACTCAAAGGTTAGCTTGTTGGATCCCAGTAAGGTTCAAAACAATGGTAGTTCATCATTGAAACTGTGGCTCAAATGTTAACAATGAATCTCCTCCTTGTTGCTATGGTTACAGAGGTCATTAGGATGATTACTCTTAGCTTGACTTCTGTCTTTTTTCCGCTCAAACTGAATTATGAATAAATGTATTGAGGAAAATGAGATATATATTTTGAAATTTGATTATCAAGCAACCAGTTCACATATCACACTTTATCTACAGATGCTCCAGAAATAAATTGACTGCTTGCTGCAGCGATGACTGAGCGCTCAGAACAGTTGCTAAATATTAATTCAGATTCCCTGATGCTCCTGCTTACTGTGCTCCCACCACTCTTTTTCTGCTCCTGCTCAAGTCTCGTTGGTTTATTTTTGGTAGTTTTTTTTTTTTCCACATGCGGTTTTTAAAATTTTATAAACCCCTTTAAGTCTTGTTTTTCTTTTTCATTTCGAGTCTCCTTCTAAGTGTGCAAATACACTGCATAAACAGGTGGAGACACTTGGAAGACACTGTTTGCTTTCTTCGATCGTGGTTAGTGGAGAGTAACAGGAGTAATGAGGAAGGCAGTGGGAGGCGGTGGGGGGGAATTTGAAAACAGTGTGGACTTGGGGATGACACTGCGGTGAATACAGGAGGTGTGCGACGTGATCCTGTCTGACCTGGAGCTCTTTCTCTTTGATCTGCTGCTGCTGAGACAGAGCAGCCGCTTGCTTTATGGAGAGCTCGGCAGAAACGGCCATCAAACGGTGGTTGGTGCTGATTATGTTGGTTCGGATTTCATTCAGCTGGAAGCAAGCAGCACAAAAAGATTACATTCTGTGTGTCTCAGTATACAGTGGTGTGAAAAAGTGTTTGCCTTCTTCCTGATTTCACTTTTTTAAATTTGATTTTGCCTATCGAGAATATTTTTTGCAAACATGAGACAGGCCTTTGTGTTCTTTTGGGTCAGGACCGGTTTTGGTCTTTGAACTCTCTAATGGAGGACATTTTGTCCCGTCTCTTATTGCTGAATCATGACCATAACGTTAACCGAGTGAGGCCTGCAGAGCTTTAAATGTTCTGGGTCCTTTTGTTCTTAATTTGCTTGAGAACAGGACATGCTGCGTTGCTTTTTGAGATCTTGTAGCCTACTCCATGTTGTCAGACAGGTTCCAATGAAATGATTTCTTAATTCTGCAGGTCTGGTAGTAATCAGGCCTGAGTGTAGCTAATGGGACTTTTAGCTTTTCTCCTTTTATAAATAAAACTATTAATTGAAAACTGCATTTTGTATTTACTCAGGTTATCTTTGCCTGATACAGAAATTTGTTAGATGATCTGAAATGTTAAGTGTAAGAAATCTGTGAGAGGGCAAATACTTTTTTCACAGTGCTGTATTTGTATTCGTGATAGTTTTGTTGCAACTTAAATGTACTTGTTACAGTGAAGTGAGGAATTCGGTCTGAAGATGAACTCAGCCTTGTGCTTTACCTTCTTTGCCAGTGTTAGGCTGTCCTGCCTGCGGTTCTCAGCCTGCTCCCTGAGCGGCTCCGACAGCCGGGTCACCTGCTCCACAAGGAGTTCTTTTTCCAGCAGCTGCCTCTCGCGCTCAGCTAGCTTCACCTCGAGCTGCTCTCGTGGACAGACACAAGGACGTTGCAGCCGCAGACTCAAAATGCTGCTTGTGAATTCATGTGCTGCTGTCTAATACGATACCTGCTCGATTTTTTTGGTGAGCTCTGCAGCTGATGGGTCTTCCCCTTTTAGTGCCCTGTGACCAACGGTTTGATTCAGGCTTTCTAGGGTGTTGTCTCTAGCTTCTGACAACTGTAAAGGAGCAGAAAATAGTGAAGGCACAAGGGAATCAGTTGTAGACATACATCCATCAAAGTCTTGTTAAAATCCATCTGGTGGTCAATTAGATATTTTGCTAACAAACAAAATTTGAATGTGTAGCACTTAAAATATGAGTTTTATCCATTTTTGTGTTTTCTAAGGTCAATTGACTGCGGTGGCCATCTTTAATTAGGTTGCCATCAAAAGTTAATCACCATAAGAGCTTATTCTGAACAAAAAAGCCCAAAAAGGGGTAATAGGACGAAAATATTTTATACACAGGAGAAATATTCCCAAAATGAATAAATAATCTGAAGATATATATAGTAAAAGTAAGACTCAGCTACTGTCTGACTGTGTTGTCCTCTGGGTATTTGAGATACTTAGTGAACTGGGATTTAAGAGGGAAAAAAAACCTTTCATAGCTAAATGTAGAGCAGCTTCCCACTGGGTGACAAGTCACTGGCAAAGTGTGATAAGAGAAACCATATTTCTCAAAGGAAGTGGATGTTTTTGTTTCCCGACATCCCTTAAAGAAAGCAAAAATAGAAGGGGAAGCGGGGATATATGAGAAAGCACAAGGAGGATGAATCAAAAACACTAGAGAGACACAAAAGCAGGCGGTGAAGGGGCACGGATGGTGTTTTAGATTCAAGCCTTCAGCTGACACACTTCTCCCCGAAACTGCTGCAGTCAGAGAGTAAAAGTGCTGACATGACTAGGAGATCAACCGTTAAAACGAACGACGGGGAATGGACGCGTAAAATGTCAGAAGAAGACGGCGTTTATGTCTGAAATACTGTATGTATCCTGACCAGATGTCCAAACCACTTCAACTGGCTCATTTCAATGAGTAGGAGCTGTAACTATCTGAACTCCTCCTGAGGTTCCTAGCTATATCTTTGGGGGTGAGCCTATAGCCACACTGCAGAGGAAGCTCATTTCAGTCACTTTTATTCATTTTTTTGACCTTCGTGAACCCTTGAATAATTTTGGAAAAGTAAAAAGCTGTCCTGGTGTTCCATGACCACGACAAAAACCACATTCCTCCTCCTGAATCTGAGGTTCAACGATCAGTTTTACTAAAACTTGAAGAAAACACAAAGTTTGGTGCTAGAGGGGAACATTTTCTTGCTTTAATCCCAGAGTGCAACAAGCAGAAAGAAAAAAAAAAACAGACAGGGAAGGACTTAGCAGCAGAAAGAAATGTATTCTGAGACAGTGGAGATACAGTATGTTAGGTCAGACTCATCTCAGTCAGCAGGTTTAAAAACTATTTCTGTAAAAGGTTTACAGGAAAAAATGCCACCAGAAATGACACAAAACCACCAGTTCAAAGAAAAAAAAAACAAACAACAACTAGAAGCCTATCAGCCTGTTTCAAGAACAAGAAAAGTTGTTTTAATCTCACATCTGATATTTAGACGGTAGAGACAAAAATAATAGTAAAAAAAACGTGGTTCCTTTTATAACTTAAGCAGATAAAAAGCACACATTAAGTGGCTGCTCTATCTCGTCTGAGCAGTTAATTCAAATTCACACGGCCCCATTGCAGCAAAATATTATTTTATACAGAAAAATATATGAGCCTGAGAGGAGCGAGGGGGCCGTAAAAAGTAGAGGAAAAACAGACAAATAAAAGAACAATTTTATAAGTTATAATTAGAAGTCTGGAGAGACAAAAGAGTCGAATAAAAGTGAGGAAACTATAGTGTGACCTAACAAGACCTGGCCTATAAAATACTACCGTTACAGATCCATGCATCAGTGACTGTTTATGCTGCTGTATCTAATGTTAGTGAAGAACGCCAGAGCAGAACCGAGTAACGATTCCCCATTTTCACCTGCCTTCATGAATAGAATTAATGAAGGCCCCATTTTGCACCCAGAAAGCAAATCTGATTAGAACAGACTCAGGTGATCAGTCAGTTAAAAAGCCTTTCTTTCATCTCATCTTATGGTTTTAACAAAGGGGGTTGTTGGGCTAAAGAACCAGAACAAAAAAAGATGTGAGGCAGAAAAAGGCTGACAGGAAAGAGATGATGGACCGAAAAGGCGAGATGTGCTGGGAGTGATAAAAAGACTGACAGACAGAAAAGGGATCAAATAAAGGGAGCTAAGAAAGGATGGCATGAAGGCCGAAGTGAGAAAAAGGTGAGAAATATCATGTGGGAGCAAACTAGAAAGACAGAACTGAAGAGATGCAAAGGATCAGGAACTGGGCCTCAGCATCCATGTAAAGATTTGATCATTTTAAAGCCAAAATCATGCAACAGATCTGGCAAAATTAGGCTGCAGAATGTTTTCTTCATGTTTTTTGAAGGAGATAAAAAACCTTTTGGGAACATCCCTGCAGAGTTAGCGTGAAAAGTTCAAGCCTGCATTACAGAAACGTTAGCTCTACTGTAGCCGTCTCCCTCGTAGCTCCTGTTTTGCGTACAGAATACTGAAAACTCAACAGCTTTAGCACACAGGTGATGCAAAAATTACACGATCGGTGCAAGGAAATGCTTAGCAAAGGGGAACAACTTTCAAAACCTACTTAGCATTCAATCAATAGCATTACAAGCAAAGTAAAACTAGTAAGCTCAATAAGCCACAGGTTGAGACAGCAAACAGAAACTTGTTGCCACGTTTGAAATGTACCTGCAGCTATTAGTTAACGCGACTCCAAACTTTAATTCCCCAACAAGTAATGGATAAATTGAACCCTGGCAAGAAGGGTTATTTGCTGATTCTAATCTTGAGAAAATCCAGCAGCTTCATGAAGTAAATAAATAATGAGTCTTTAACATCTTCTCCCCTCTACCTTACTTTTAAATCATTATTAGCATCGCCTCCTGGAGCCACTAGCTTAAGCACCAGCATCCTTCAATATAAACAACTTCAGGGCAAGCAGGGAACTCGGTTGTAGACTGAGCTCTTTCTCAACAATTACTACTAGAAAAGTTGAATTCTGTCACGCATTTCTTTACAGAATTGTTTTTATTCAGTGGAGGGTTTTCCTGAAGCAGCCCCAGACCATCACACTACCACCACCATGTCTGACTGTCGTTGTGATGTATTTTTTTCTGAAATACAGTGTTAGTGTTACTCCAGATGTAACGGGAGAAAGTTCCACTTTGGTATGAGTATTTTCCCAAAACTCTTGGGGATTCTCAAGATATTTTTGGGTAAATGTGAGATGGGTATTTGTGGGGGTTTTTTGGCCAGCCGTCTTTTCCCCTCTTTCTTATTGATGACTCAGGACTTCTAACGTTAACCTTAGCCAAGGCCTGCAGTGTTTTAGATGTTCTGGGTTCTTTTGTTCTTAGATTTCTTTAGAATGATGTGTTGCTGTTTGAGATCTTTTAGCTTACTTCATGTTGTCATAAAGATAAGATAAGATAACATAAGGTAATCTTTATTGTCACTGACACTTGACAAGCAAGGAACAACAAAATTGAGTGTGCAGTCGACTTATTATTTGTAAGACATTAGGCATTAGAATAACACAAAAAAGAGTAAGAAGAAAGAAGAAAGTAAATAAAAATAAACTTGCTCATACATAAAAAAAACCTCACGTAGACATACATATAGCACTGGTTTTCCATTTCACATTGGAAGGACGTCTTGCACGTTGGATGAGTGTGATAAGTGGTCACTGTAAGTTCAGAGCCATGATTACTTTTGGGTAGAAACTGTTTCTGAGGCGGTGTGTCCTGGCTTTCATTGCTCTGTATCTTCTGCCTGATGGCAAAAGCTCGAAGAGGCAGTGGCCGGGGTGTGATGGATCCTGTACCATGTCTGTTGCTTTCCTGCAGCATCGGGAGGTGTAGATTTGTTCCAGGGTGGGGATGGTAAAGGTGCTACTGAAGTGATTTCTTCAGATCCTACAGGTCTGAAAGTCATCAGGTCTGAGTACGGTTTGTGATAATTTATAGTTAATTCCTTGCCTCGCCTTCTTCCGCTTATCCAAGACCAGGTCGCGGGGGCAGCATCCCAACTAGGCAATCCCAGACAGTCCCCTCCCCGGACACCCCGGTGTTCCCAGGCCAGATTGAAGATGTCTTTTCTCCAACGTGTCTTGAGTCGATCCTGGGGCCTCCTGCTGGCAGGACATGTCTAAAACAACATGCCTGAACCACCTCAACTGGCTCCTCTAGATATGGAGGAGCAGCGGTTCAACTCCGAGTCTCTCCCGAATGTCCGAGCCCTTCACCTTATCTCTAATGCTGAGCCTGGTCAAGAGGAAACTCATTTCGGCTGCTTGTATCTGCAATCTCATTACCCAAAACTCATGACCATAGGTGAGGATTGGGAGGTAGATCGACCGGTAAATCGAGAGCCTTGCTTTCTGGAGCAGCTCCCTCTTTACCATGACAGACCGGCCGCCTGCCGATCTCCCGCTCCCTCTTGACCCTCACTCGTGAATAAGACCCCAAGATACTTAAACTCCTACACTTGAGGCAGGACCTCCCTCCCGACTCGGAGTTGGAAACCAACCTTTTTCCAGTCATAGTTAATTCATGATTTAAAAAAAAGGAGCAACTTCTTTTTCACATAGGGCCAGGTTGATTTGTATAGATTTGTTGGCCTTAATGAGTGAACTCTTTATTGAAAAGTACACTTCAAGCTTACTCAGACTTTTGTCTGATATTGAAGTTTGTTTGCTGATCTGAAATATTTAAATGACAAAAAAGAAAACTGAAGAAACCTGAAAGGGGGATCTTTTCATCAGTGCCATGTGTATCATTTTATGAACAGATATAATTTCCCTTCATAAACATCAGTAAATTGCATGTTCTCTTCAAATAAAAAAATGCCTTTGATTGGGGTCAAAATCAAACATCAGTATCTGCAGAAGCTTTTGTGTAAATTTGGGCTGATTGGGGAGAGCTGAGGAATAAATTATCAAGACTTTTCACTCAATTTGAAAGCTTTTAATGACACCGAACATCTTTGGTTCATCAAACCTCAGAACAAGACAAGTGTGTGGTCGGCCTTCACTTGTGAGTCTGATTGATCTGTGCTCCATCCCCACCCCTTACCACCCTAAGTCACTTAAACACCACATGATGGATGGCTTACACAGTGCCTTCTCTCCACTTTTCAATCAATCCCTTTTTTCCTCGCTTGTAGCATTTTACATCCATCCCATCCCACTGATGTTTGTGTCTTTGTGTTCACCCGTCTCTGCGTCAGTGTCTCTGTTCTGCCTGCCTGCCTCTTTGTTTTCCTCATCTGATGGTAACAAATCACAAGCCGTTTTTTCCCTCTCTCCTTTTTGGCTCATGACTGCTGTAAAACATTGTAGATATGACAGCTTCCATGCAGCCTTCAAATTTGCATTTTATTTGCATAATTTCAGCTCAGTGGGTAGTTAACATGATGGCTTAAAAAGCCACACAATAGATGGTACGCTGGGTGTTCAACAGCGTTATCATAAAAATGAATAACGACCTTATTTATATACCGCATCCTGAGATTAGGTTATAAAAAGCCTCGTAATAAACACAGATAAAATACAAAGCGACAGATTAGTAAAGCAGAAAAGGTCAGCGGAGCAAAGCTGCGTTGTATAGGGTTGTGAAATGTTAATTAGCAAAACATGTGAGCGAAGGAGGAGAACTGAGGCCTGATGCGAGACAAATTCTAATTAAATATGAAACGATCCACTAAGACTGCCTCTTATGACTCTCTGGAGAAAACACTGTCAACAGTTGGTTTGCATTACAAGCATTAAGCTAACAAACACAGTAGTATCTAAAGTGGTAATTTTAGCTTTCACAGTGTCAGATAAAGCAGCTTTTATAGCCATATAATGCTTTACCTGAATAGTAATTTTTTCTAGCTTCAAATTAAAATACTGAGGGATAAAAAAAAAGGTTTTTGTTAAGAACAAAAGTTTAAATATATATCTTTTCCAGGATAAAGTTGAAATGTTAAAGCAGATAAAGTTAAAGTTGAAATGTTGAAACAACATATTATTATTATTATAACTGATGATTATGGGTGTGTTTTACTGGGTAAAATACAAAAACCTGCATGAGCAATTGTCTTGAATTAGTAGGTTTGATCTTTACTCCTCCAGCAGCGTCCACCTCAGAACCCAAAGAACTTTTTTCAATCCTTCACAATAAAAGTCTCATACTCAAAAAACATCTGAAGCTAATAAAAAACAAGGTTTTTTTTTTCGAGCTGCAGCCTAAATTTCAAGTAACTTTAATCATTTTAATAATGCAAATGCAAATTACAGTGCATACTTTTAAGAATTTCTTTATCAAAACTTATTTTGAAGTAAAATCATTTACAGAAGACATTATGGGTATTGTAGGCCTTTTCACCAGTGCTGGTTTCATTTTGAATTCTCCATTTAATCTCAGAATAAAAGCTTTTTTCCTCAACATTTTGCTTTCATTTCAACACTAAGCCTGTTGCGATAAGCAATAAATCAATTAATGGCATGATCAATTAAAATGAGCGTGTTAATTTCCACTTGCAGGGTTGTTTGTTTTCATCCTGTCTCTCTTTCTACCCAAGAGACTGGGTGACAAAAGGCTTCACTCCAGTGCATTGGTCTCAACTGTCTCCTCCCCTTCTCATTTCCTTAGCGTTACGAGGAGTGAACTCTCACATCAGCTACTTGCCATACCATGGTCTGACCACAGAGTGTAGCATAAGAACCCCAAGCTGTGAAAAAACCTACAACTGATGGTCTCTGTCTTCTAAAGAATCCCAACAGTCACTGGGCCTTTAATCGAAAAGACAAAATACAAAAAGGTCAGTGCAAAATGATGCACACAGTGTAGTTTCTTAGAGATGCTGCCCTTTAATGTCGTTGAAAAGCCGGCATTTAAAATGTTTTCAAGTTCCAGTGTTGAATGTTCTTTAAGCCAAATGGTCTCAAAACGACAATATTGTTGTTCATCGCTGTATTTAGGGTCCAAATTATCGCCCAGCAAAATGTGTTTTAATGACAGGCCAAAACTGTCAAACATAAAAAATATTATTTCTCCTCATTCTTTTGTTTTCCCTTCTGTAACCTTAACATACCACCATAAACTCAGTTATTTTGCTTTTTTACAGTTTTTAGATTTTACTCAAAAACACGTTTTTTTTGTGTGTGTGTGTGTGAACAATGTGCATGCAGAGCCAAAAACTAAACAAAAACACCCAACCACCTGAGGCTAAAGTGAAAAAGTGTAAACATCCCCAATGTAACGTTTGTTCGAACTGCTATAAATGTATGTGATTTGAATATCTAAGATGACAAATCTTTGCTTTTTTCCTGTAGATTTTTTGAGCTTCTGCTACTGTCCCCTCACCTCCCTTTCCATGTTTCTCTACACGGCTGCGGTTTGCTGCAGGTGCAATTACAAAAATCCCCCAAAATCCCACTTCAGAAAAAGAAAAACAAAGCTGTACTTAGAACAGCTACCGCAGCAATGACTGCATTTGACCCTCGTTCCAACGCTGTCTGAGCTTTATGTGAAGCGTTTTGGCCAGCCTATTTGTTTTTCTCTCTCTACCTGTGTCTGTTTCCATCCTTCTAGCTGTAAACACAGAATTCACGGAGGGTTTCCCCCCATAGTAATAAGATCCAGACAGGTTGGACGCAGATAAAACGGAGGGCTAAATAACCAGCATGACTCACCAACCATAGCGACACCGCAGTTTGTCAGCATCCCCACCTCCTATAAATCCCACTCTATTAATGACTGGTGTGTATCCATGTTAGTGATGCCTATGCAACTCTCTGCAACAGAAGTGTAGAGCAACTTGTCATTAGGCGGCAGTTTGGCAAAATGTAGTTGTCATTGACGCTGCGGAGATCTGCGTGCGCGTTGATGCATGTGCACCTGTATGAGCTGTCGACGTGCCAGCCTCTCATAAACAAGCAGTAAATCCAGAATCAGACAACAACCTCTGTTTATTTTGCAGCAATTAAAATTCCTCAGAGTAATGAAAGCCTCCGAGTGTATTGAACTCCAATAATATAACAGATGGCCCAATCTATCTTTGTCAAAATTTCCCATCAAAGGGAGGGACGGGAGGGGGGGGATCCATCTGCAATGAACAGATAAACTGGTCACAGATGAATACAAATAGACAATATATATGATAAGTCGACGGTAACGCAGTTGCATGGAGATTGAATTCACATCGAGATTGAATTCACATACAGAATGAATAGAGTTGGCGCGCTTCCAGCTGAAGGAGAGAAATCCATGATTCATTTTGTTTTTGTACCCCGGGGAGCAAGGCGGCCGGACGAGGGGAATTTAGAAAATGATTTGCTATTTAAACACAGAAGAGAAGGAGAAATATCGAATGACTGGACGGCTGAGTAGATGGATAAACAAACAGATTATGAAAAACTGATCAGGGATGTAACAGTCCATTATCACGAAGTTTCAGGAATATCCAATCAAGAGAGCCCAGTCAGGCTGACTAAAGCTTGATTGACTGACTTGTAAGATGACAGAACAGAAGTGCAAAAATGGCTAATGAAGCACATTTGCATAATTCCTGCTTTGTGGACAGGAGAATGAGCGGCTGCCGGCCCACTCCATCGCATTTGACCAGTCAGTAAAACTCCAACATATGTGCAGCCAACTTCCCAGAAAAGAGGACTGTCAAGATAGCCTGGAGAGATAGAGTAAATGCCTCAAAAATAAAAAGCAAAGATTGGAGGATTAGCTAAAAAAAAAGAGGAGACAAACAACACAATGTCAAAAAGATGATGGCACCAACATGGCCAGATAAATGATAAACAGCAGAAGGGGAAAACAGATGGAAAAAGGAGGAAAAAATGGTGTTTTTCAAAAGAGCAGCACATGGTGATGTCTGTTCCAGCGCTGCTTTCATCCAAAAGAGCACAAGACTCACATATGAGAAATGTTGGTCCAACAGCAAGTCCCAACCAGTCCCTGATCCAGAGCAGCAACACACCCAATCCCTCGATGCAACCATTGGCAAGAGAGCTCATTGTGTGTGTATGTGTGAGTCTGTGTATTCGTGGCTCACTCAACTCTCTATGCATGCATCTCTCTGAAAATCACAAAGTTGTGTTGTGATTTATTCACGTGAGTTCTGGTTTTTGAGAAATTGATGACCCAGTCTGTTGTTTGGGTTTATCCATTTTGGTTTTAGATCTCTGTCTACACATCTGCTCCTCTTTAGAATTTCATTAGCAAGATTTGTTTCTGTCTGTTCAAAGCTCCATCTATCAATCTATCTATCCGTTATCCAAGGTGGGGTTGCGAAGGCAACAGGTCCAGAATGCTCTCCAGCTTCCTCTAGGGGATCCCAAGTCATTTCCAGGCCAGACGGGATATATATAATAATTCTAGTGAGATGGGGTCACCTGAGGTGGTTCAGGTACCTCAGCTGACTCCTTGTGATAGGGAAGAGCACCAGCAATTCCCCCCTGGATGAAAATTCTCTAAGGCTGAACCCACCCTATGGACTCTCTTGTATTTGTGATCTTGATCTTTTGGTCACAAACCAAATCTTGTAAACATAGTAAAGATCAAAACAAAGATAGGCCAGTAAATTGAGAGCGCCATCTTTCGACTCGGCGCAGTGTCCTTATTGGTGTAGATAAAGACCAGTGTTCCATCTCTCTCTTCACCCTACAATCATTCACTAACAAGACACCAAGATACTCAATCTCTTCTGCTTGAGGCAGAAACTCATTTTCATCCCAGAGGGATCTTTTCACCTTTTTCTGGTCTTGGACCTATTTTTAAACATCGGCTGTAGACGGTATTACCATAATACCGCCCAAGCCTAGCTGACACTTGGCTGTAGCTACTGACAAATAAAGGCCTAGATCTTCTGCAATAAGCTTAGACAAGAATCTGAAGTCCCCAAACCAGACAATCTCCTCTGTATGAGATTGAGACTCTTTCTATGAATGCCAAGGATCAGAGACAAGGGGCAGCCCTGGCAGAGTCCAACCCATATAAACTTACTTAAGCTCCACTTATAGCAAAGATGTCCAAAGGTGCAGAAATATAGTCTATATAATTCTGTCCATCTGAGCAAAAGGGTAAAGATCACCTCTGCAAATAAGGTGAAGAATAAAGTGAAACAAATTTACATTTTGATTTGATTTCCCAGAAAATCCATTTTGATCATTAAACTCAATCATAAATTAATCAAAAATGAACAGATTCAGAGAGGAACTCTATGATATATTGTTGCTCAAAAGTCAAATTACAGGCTGGAGCTCTGAAAATGTTTCAGACCAGAAATCTCCTCATTAGTGTCCTGCTGTCCATCAGTACTGCTCTAACTTCTGTTATCTGCAGGACTGAACCCAGCTTTTCTCTTTTGGATTCATGTTGAACAATGACACATCAGATGCATACCTTTTATTCCTCGGGGGATGGACGTTACGATGGGAACACACACACACACACACACACACACACACACACACACACACACACACACACACACACACACACACACACACACACACACACACACACACACACACACACACACACACACACACACACACACACACCTTACACTGTGGGTGAAAGTCTCTGGTACTCTAATATGGACACGTAAACAAACATCATTTGCAGAAATATTTCTAGGGAAAAAAAACGATCACAGATGCACGAAATCAACCTCATCGGAGAAACTTTCATCATCTGAACACACCGAGATGCACTAATTGACAGGTTTGATTGCTCCCTGATAGGGTTCTGGAATATATTGAGCCGAGACATGGACACCAGTATTCTGCAGGGCACAATATTCACCAATTAGTGGCGGTATATGCAGAGCCACTGAAGGCAAAAGTAAAAAACACTAACAAGCCATCTCCAATGCTCATTCAAGACAGAAAACTACCTGATCGACACCCTAACAATAAACCATGCTGATGAATACAGAAATTATACAGCTGTGTTTAGTTTCTTGCTCTACAGTAAAATCTAGAGATATGTCCGATAAGAGCACCGTATTTACCTCTATCTGTAGCGTAGTGATCTCTCCTTCCAGGTTTCTCTTCAGGAGCACCTCCTTCTTCCTCAGCTCTATTTGTCTCCTCTCGTTGTTAATCTCTAACTGCAATTCTCTCATGTCTTTCTCCAGGGTCTCCTGAGCCACGTTGCTCTTGATGACAGCTGCCTCCAGGTTGTTCATCTGTTCATGGTAGCTGAACACAACTTCGTCTTGTTCTAAGAGTTGAATTCCTCTGAATTTACAACAGATAGGATCAATGAATGTTCTGCATGCTTTCGTGGATAAATTTCAAGCTGTGAACTTACAGGAAGTTGCGTCGCTGTGTGGCATTTTCACGCCTTCTATTTATTTCCAGAAGCATCACCTCTTGAAGTTTGAGCATTTGTTTTAGCTGTGTGAGTTCCAGTTCATTGTCTTCACTCTGTTGACTGACCTGATGTTGCTTCCAGGCAACCTATAAGATATTAGGAACCAAATTTAATTATAACATATCACAGATACCCTTTTATTAGGTACACCTATAGTAGGGGGTCTCCAGAACTGGCGTAACTCTTCATCCCAAAGGTGCTGAATTCGATCGAAATCTGATTGGAGTTAATTTGAGCTCAATACTAAAGGCCAAAAGTGGGCCAAGAAAATATCCCCCACACCATTACATATGATATATGACTGGTGAAGCGTACAAGAAGCAGACGAGGGCGTCCAGCTCTGCTCTTATGTGTGTAAACTAACTCTGACAGGTCGTAACCAGCTCTATAATAAATCTCTTTGTTCTGTATATCACTTCTCTTCCTTATTTTCTGCAAACATTTAGCAGACAATGCTTGATTAAGATTACGATGGATAGCGTTATTACATGCATACATTAGTTTGCACATAAAAAAAGCACATAAACAAAAACAACCAATATTTTATATCTAATTGCCAAAGCAATTTGGATGTGCAAGCAGCATGTAATGCTTCCTCACAGCCGTAGAAAAAGACGTTAAACCAGTGGGGGGGGGGGTTTAAGCGCCACACGTTCACAGACTCTTGTAGTGTGTGCTTTCCTGCTCAAGTGCCTTGTGGAAAACAGAGATAAATACTGAGTGTGTGTTTGCTTCCTCTTATCTGTAGAGGTTCAAAACAAAAGCAAAGAGCCCTGTTAAAAAGTTGGAGCACACTTACTAACAATTCAAGTCTAGTTTCAAATGTTTAGTATTGATTTTGCCCAGAGTGTTTGTTTAATTCTCGGTGAATCACAGTATTTAGTTTAATCTGTTTAAGTGTGACTGATGATACGGGCGTATGACAAAGACATTTTTCCCTTTGTGTGTTTGTGTGGACCTTCGAGATGTCATTACGAAGTTTGCCTCTTGTTTTGGAGCTAGTAGACAGCATCATACGAGCCTTTGTGAGGGATCTGGAACAGACGTGTGAAAAAAAGCTAAATTAAAATAATAGAAACAGATGTGGTTGCACGCAAAACGGAGCCTCATGATAGTATTTTAATGGACACTTGGATCGAGGTAACTGTCAAACACACCTGTCCTTGCTGACAGCAATGGCGCGCTGGATTTCCATCTCGTTTTCCAGGACTTTAATCTGCTCCGTCACTTCTGTGATTGTCTGTGAGGAAACCTCCTTCAGTCTGACGTACTTATTCTTCTCTTCCATGATCACATCACACAATTTTGAATATTGTGATATTCTAAGGGGGGAAAAAACATTTTAAATGCTACATAACATCACCAAATGCCAGCTCAACAATCCACACATGGAAAAGATATAAAATAAAACTGATCATATGAAAAACATGAAATAAATCTATAGATGTTTTAGAGACAAAAGACTACTGTGCTACACTTTGACACATGGAGATGGGATCTCTCTCGGATATTTCAGGTTGTTAGCAGTATGTGCAGTGCAGTGGTCTTTCATCAGACTCACCAACGACGTACTTCAAGGTCTGGTTTTAGGACCCATTATTTTTGCAGTCTATATGTGATCTTTACAGCTATGGCAATGATGCAATTAATTTGGATAAATAACACATTGTCTAAGGTATGGTGACCAAATGTACTCTTTTCCCCGGACATGTCCTCTTTTCACGTTCTGTCCGGGGCATTCGGGGGTTTCACCGATTAATGAAAATGTCTGGGTTTTATTGTTTTTCACTGGAAACGGGAATGCACTTCAAATTAACTGGTGTGACTGAATAAAGCAGTTCGTCTTGCATGTAACGACATCCCTCTCACACAGTGCGTTTACATGCACATCTAAGTCGATCTAGGTTGGTCTTATGGTAATAAACTGGGAGCCTTTATCCTAGAATACACATACGTTACAAAACCGAACTCTCAAATGAAGTTCGCTCCACTCCGCTACGATAGGACATGCGCCCTTTCATGTCGGCGTGCTGCCAGTTTATTTCTTAGCGTTTAAAAACTCTTGTTCTAAATGCTTCCATCGGACACGAATTTGCTCGGGCGTTGGAGAGGCACCTGGCTGCAGACACAAGATGGCGGACAAAGATGGCGGACAGCCACTCTCGTACTACCGTACCGGAAGCTCTCTACCGGAAGTGACGTAATTCTCCGTACCGGAAGCAAATATCCTTTTTCTAGATTGGCTGTGGGGATTTCAAGCAAGGTCAACAACCCTCCCCCTAACCCTAACCCTAACCAATTCCGGTACGGTATACGGAGGTTGCTGTCTGCCATCTTTGTCCGCCATCTTGTACCTGCAGCCAGGTACTCTTGGGGCGTTGCAACAGCTGTAATTGTGTAGTGTCTCTTTAAGACAGCCTGAGTTTCATGTGTGATGTCACAAGTGTGCGCCCTGCTACCACAAGCTTTTGGGAGAAACGTGGTCAGTACGCTACTGGATGCACGAACTGAGAAGACTCTTTATTTTATTATCTTCAACTCTTGCGACTATGGGTTGTATGAACTCTGCTTATAGACCCTGTGCACGTTAGCAAATGCTACTTCCGGTGGGAAGACTCCTGTCCAGTGTTTTATTTCCGGTTTGATATTCTCGCCTGGTCGCACCCTATTTACGGTCTTGTATTCCCGAAGAAGTCGACAAAATGAGTGGACTAAGCGGCGATTTAAATTCTTCTAGATGTCTAGGGCATTTGCCTAATATTTCTGTTGATGATGTTCACCGACTTGTTGATAGTTTTCCCCTGCGCCAAAGAGCAAACGAGAGAAAGGCTTCACATTTTATATTTCGCAGGATTTATCTCATTTTGAAGGTAAGTCACAACCCTCCCCATCGTCAATACTTATAGTTTGAGATCCTTACCAACGTAAATTATTTGTGTACATGCTGTGGCTTTTTTACGGTTTGTTTACATGCTGTGTAATCCTCCGCTGACGGT
>SSNR01000031.1:1072188-1294360 GCA_006937965.1 Callopanchax toddi | reverse complement strand
AAATGCATGCAAACACATTAGTCTGGCTGAAGTTGAACTGGATCTAATCAAGCTAAAGCACCCAGACAATGCAGTTGTAGCTCGATTTCATCTGCATGTAAATGGCTCAGTCGAGCTAATGCCGGCTGGACGCTCCTCCTCCGGGAGTGAAGAGATCGCGGAAGTAGAATTACAAACAAATCAGTCGCGGTAGAAGAAGATGGCAACAAAAACAAATGAACCGCTTGTCAGCGCAGGGTACACGAAGACGCTGTAACGTGGGTTGTATAAAGGAGTGGAGAGGAAGTACAGAAAAACTTGTGAGACGGTGAAAAACTCACGACCACGCTAGTATTGGGGAATTCCACACGGTCTTTTAATAACACTCTTCTTCACCAACCTTACAAGGCCTGGTTGAACGGCTGCTGTGAGTCGAACATGAATAGACCCTGTGCACGAGAAAATGCTAACTTCCGGGTTTGAGACCGGATGTGCTGTCTTTCGTTTCCTGTAGCTGTATTTGACGGTAAATCCTTACTGCGAAGATGGACTACAGAATCATGTCCAAGTTACGAAAAGGAAAGGATCGGGTTAAAAAATGGTCGTTGTATATCAGAGGTCGCGCTAGACTTTTTGGTTTTCCGTCATTTTGACTGACAGGTAAAAAATCCGGTCATAATCTATTTTTATCCGTCACTTATTAATTTTAAAAATTATAATAATTACATTTTCAGTAGCATTATTGCTCAAACACCGGGCCCATTTAGCACATAAATCCATAGGATTAGACACTAAATTAGTCCATCAGCCAGTCATCATATAGAAATAAAAACTCTCCGGAGTGGAGCGCAGTGCAGCAGCAGCTGAGGCACAGCTCTGTGCGCTTTGCGGGACTCTGTATAATATTAACGTTCATTATGATTTCATGAGAGAGAGAGATGAGGTGTTCACAACCTTCCCCATCGCAAATCCTAATATATAGCAGGGGTCCCGTTAACCGGAAATTTCCTGTATTTAACCGTTTTTTTTTTTACTTTGACGGAAAGATCTGAATGGCGCCGGTCATTCTGACAGGTTTGCGCACGAGCCTGCCCGTCCATACCGTCATAGGAAATCACTGAATTGTCCCCTCTAATAATTCGAACCAAGGATGCAGAAATAGTGCAGCATTTCCACCAACTAATACCTGCAGCCCAGACTGAGGTTCTGTGCTGCTGAGCGCAGACCTGTGATCCAGACGTCCTGCGCTCTGCAGCAGAAGAACACTGGTCCTCCAGAGCGCATCAGGTGTCAGACCCGAACCGCTCAAACGCCCCTTTGCAATCCGGTGCTCAGTGCGCGATCAGATATGGATTAACTACACTTCCTGTTGTAATGCGCCCTCAGAGTAGCGTTCATAGGTAGTGGAGGCTTGTTGACACGCAAAATCTGCTCCGCGAGCTGCGCGCACATAGAACTGGACTCCAAACGCGAGGAGGTCTGCATTAAACAGCATCGCCAGGTTTTCCCCTGAGTATCTCAATGAAAAATATGTGAACCCCTCATCCCTCTCTCACTGTCTCTCATGATCTCATAATGAACGTTAATATTCTGTAATCAGAGTCCCGTGGAGCGCACAGAGCTGCACCTCGCTGCGAGGCGCTCGACTCCAAACGGAGTTTTTAGAAATGTCTATAGGATGACTGGCTGATCGACTAATTTAGTGTCTAATCCTATGGATTTATGTGCTAAATGGGCCCGGTGTTTGAGCAATAATGCTACTGAAAATGTAATTATTATAATTTTTAAAATTAATAAGTGACGGATAAAAATAGATTATGACCGGATTTTTTACCTGTCAGTCAAAATGACGGAAAACCAAAAAGTCTAGCGCGACCTCTGATATACAACGACCATTTTTTAACCCGATCCTTTCCTTTTCGTAACTTGGACATGATTCTGTAGTCCATCTTCGCAGTAAGGATTTACCGTCAAATACAGCTACAGGAAACGAAAGACAGCACATCCGGTCTCAAACCCGGAAGTTAGCATTTTCTCGTGCACAGGGTCTATTCATGTTCGACTCACAGCAGCCGTTCAACCAGGCCTTGTAAGGTTGGTGAAGAAGAGTGTTATTAAAAGACCGTGTGGAATTCCCCAATACTAGCGTGGTCGTGAGTTTTTCACCGTCTCACAAGTTTTTCTGTACTTCCTCTCCACTCCTTTATACAACCCACGTTACAGCGTCTTCGTGTACCCTGCGCTGACAAGCGGTTCATTTGTTTTTGTTGCCATCTTCTTCTACCGCGACTGATTTGTTTGTAATTCTACTTCCGCGATCTCTTCACTCCCGGAGGAGGAGCGTCCAGCCGGCATTAGCTCGACTGAGCCATTTACATGCAGATGAAATCGAGCTACAACTGCATTGTCTGGGTGCTTTAGCTTGATTAGATCCAGTTCAACTTCAGCCAGACTAATGTGTTTGCATGCATTTTAAAAAAACAACGATTTAAGGCAATAATTCTGTATTCTGATGTGCATGTGAATGCACTGACAGACACAACGGGTCATAGTGTTTCATTTGAAATATGATTTCAGACACTACTTCAAAAGATTTTCTTGAGGAAGTTGTCAGAAGATGATTGCTTAGTGGTTAAGGCATTAGTCTTGCAACCAGAGGATCGTAGGTTTGAATGATCCCACATCAGCTCGGTTATATTGAATACATTTTGTACTTGTGAAAGCCTAACTGAAGGCTGTTACCCACACAGAGACTGTATACTATTTAAAGGTTTAAGTCTTTTTTAATTAACCAGTATATTTAGTCGTGTTTCACAAGCCAAGTGTCCTCTTTTTCAAAAATAAATATATGGTTACCCTAATTCAGGAGTCTTGAAAAAGCTGTGGAAAAATGTTTTTAACGATATCATCTGATCTGCTTGGCCCATAGTTTAAATTTTGTTGTATTTTATTTTTCAACCTGTCCTGTTCTGATAATTAAAGAATGGTGGATCTGAGTGCTATGCACACCATTATTTCATGACAGGAAGAGTCTTAGGTACTCCTCCTGTTGTGTAGTTAACTTTAATGTGTTTACAACATGATCACATCTGGATTCGGCAACAGAGTGGAATTGATTTGATTTGACTAAAGTTGTATTCATTTTAACCCGCCCCACTTGCCACATTGACTTTAGGTTTTTAATTTATTGCATTCTAATGATATTTGCTTGCAACAAATTGTGTACTTTTGCACAATGGCCTTAAAACCGAAACAAGCTTTGTACAAATTTGGTGTTGTTGTAAAGAAAGGTTCCAAAATAAGGACGATATTGCCAAAAAGTACCAAAGTTGAATTTCTATCACAAAAAGAACAGTAGATTAAATACTATTAGATAAATGAAGATTCATGCAGGGCGACACTTCAGTCAGTTTCAATTTAAAATTCATGAAGTGTGAACAATGACTGGTAAATATTAAAAGTGTGAGAGGATAAACAATTTTTAATTATCATCCTGCCGTGTCTTTTTTTTTTCCTCGCTTTTGGGAAACTGGTTCCATGTCAAGTGCAACAACGTCGAGATGCAGTCTGTTGCCGTGACCTTAATGAATGTATCCTAAGAGCTTGTTGTTGTTGTTGTGCTGTGGGGCACTGTAGGCATTAGTCTGTGTCTGCACACTCAAGTATGACCAATTAGCAAGACACGGATTCCTCTGCAGCGTCGTCTTTATCAGGACACACACTCCGAACACACACAACACCTGCGCTTTAGTACTGCGTGGAGCTTGTTGTGGTCCGTGATGATCAGGTCTTTCTCTCGGAGCTCCTGATGAATGCGCTCGCTCAGTTTCTGTGGGGAGATCTAAGCATTAAAAACTCCAGCATCATCACATCTGTTTAGCTTCTACTTCCAGGTGCTCACTCACCAGTGTAATTTATTATCTGATATGTTGAATAAATAAACAAAAACCAAGCAACGCAGACGTCAGGTTGATTTAAATGTTTCTTTGTGTGTGGGTACCTCAGTCCTGAGCAGCTCACGGTGCTTCTGGCCCCTCTCCTCGGTT
This sequence comes from Callopanchax toddi, assembly GCA_006937965.1. Taxonomy (NCBI): domain Eukaryota; kingdom Metazoa; phylum Chordata; class Actinopteri; order Cyprinodontiformes; family Nothobranchiidae; genus Callopanchax; species Callopanchax toddi. The sequence goes on along the minus strand of SSNR01000031.1, from coordinate 1,290,335 downwards.
CTGATCTGTCTTAGACATCTGAGGTTATGGAGCTCTTCTCTGAGGCGGTTTGACTCCCTGAGCAGCTCCTGAATCATCCCATACTGCAGCTTCTTCTGGCTTTCGTCTTTCACCAGTGAGAGCTGGTCAGCAACACAAATCTCCGGTGAAAAATCTCATGAATACTTGGGTGAAATTGAAGGAACAGGGCAGGAAAACAGACAAGTCAATCGATACACAGATCCTGAAATTTCTCCTTCAGAGGCTCAAATTTTTCTGAGGTGAGAAACGATAATAGAAAATGAAAAATTATTGTAGCAATTCAAACAAAAACTATATTTACCTAGAGAAACCAAACACAAAAAGCAATGTAATAAATGGTTCAAGGCACATGTATTAAAAATGAGGCGCAGAAAGTGCTTTAGGCTATCGCAGCCACATATCCCCACCTGTTTTTCAAAGCTGACTTTGAGAGCGTCTACCTCCTTCTGAAGCTCCATCCTTTGCTGAACGCTGGCCTCCCGTTTGGGATCGACATCTTGCTGAATATTCAGAGCAAAACGCAAATAAAAATCTGTTCAAATTTGCTTCCTGATACGAGATCTTTCCTGTGCAAGATGCAGGAAAAGGTTCAAAGAATAAAACTACAATACCCATTGTAAGGGTGAAACATTTAATAAGCACTATCCATAATGTGGTATGAATACAACAGTCCTATAGATATATTAAAGCCATTAATCACATTCATTTGAATGTGATGACTTTCTGTGGGAAGCTCCTCTAAACAGCTGCTCGTTTATTATCAGCAACTATTAATTTAGCAGTAATTATTACCAATAAAATCAAATTAATCACTTTGTGCAATAGTTTTGTTCCCACACTTGTGTAAAAGTGTGAATTTCCAAAAGCATCACTTAGATTTCCTGTCACTTCTTTCTTTTTTTGCGTTAGTGAGAAGTGCTGACACGATTCTGATTAGTTTTGATCTCTTTTTTTTTCTGGTTTCTCTTTAACAAAGTGCCAGTAAAACAACAGGGAGATTAAGAATTTATACACCCCTGTGGGTGTGATACAGACTGACCTGTGCTCAGATCTGGAAAATGTTCCTAATGCATTTTGCAAAACGACAAATCGTGCTGCAATTGTTTCACATTATATTCATTTTAAGCTTGAATTAGAGGTTTAACAAACTCATTTTGCTCAATTGGAAATGAACACAAAGGCAACTCCTTCAATAATAAACACAATGTATGCATACCAGTAAGGTTTCTTAAACTACCTGTGCCTGCAGCTCTCTGTAGACAGACTGTGTGTGTGTTAGCTGCTCAGTAGACATGGTCAGTGCCTGCTCCATCCTATTCAGAGCTTGTATCTGCCTGAGGAGAAACAAGCAAAAAAAAAAAAAAAGTCTTTTAAATATTTATAATCATCATCTTCACATTTCTACTAGTCATTACTCAGAATTGTTTATGGATTCCTGCCAAATCTAAATGTGACAGATCATGCAGCAACGCACAAACACGTGCATGGAAGAGTAAGAGCTGAGAGATGTACTTTTTCTTTTGTGTGTAAGAGCAAATCTCAGAAAACCCTACATATTTATAGGAATGTGTGGCCATGTGTTTCTGTGTAAAGATTAGAAATACTTTCTGGTTAATTGTGAATAGCTTCCCAAACAGCCTCAGTTTAGAGAATAGCTTTTATAAAAGCTAAGATCAGCAAAGACTAAAGTGTATCACTGCAAACCGAAAAGAAGCTAATATATTTTATAGTAGTTTATGCAATATGATTTTATAAACCTTTACATTGATGTAAGTTTTGCATTGTACTACAGGAATTTGTGGCCACATACATATATACCTCAGTACAATGTAGAGGAACTTGTTCTCTGCATTTGATCCATCCCTGAGGAGCTGAGGGCAGCCATTTTAATTGGCGCCCAGGAGGCAGTTGGTAGTTCAGTACCGTATTTTCCGGAGTATAAGTCGCACTAGACTATAAGTCGCATTTTTGGAGGAAATTTTATTTTACAAAATCTGAGACCAAGAACTGGTATTTCACATTATTAGCTGCTTTTGCTTTGGTCATGTTGCGCAATCATGTGTTTTTCACAAAAGATTACTCACTGGCGGTATGGGGGCGGTCTTCGCGCTGTCGAAGTGCAGGGTTACAGAGACGTGAGACGAGTAAACAAACAGGCGACTTCTGCTGCTCATCACGCCAGAAACACCCGGATCTCAGCGTCGCTCCAGCTTGCCATCTCTGCTGAGTATGCGTAAGAGCTTTCTGGTGTTTACCTGATTTTTAAATACTTTTTCCAGTCGGAGGTCAGCTCGCCTTTCCTACATTATTAGCAACACCTCCCTCTGTTGCGCCAAGGCGTGATCTTCATTCACAAGTCCGGCGTTGTGGTAATATTACTACCAAGCATGGCGGCTGATTGGTAAAGTAACATTTGCATGAGTTGCTCTGAAATTTCCTGATACTTGGCATCCACATATGTGCATACTGGCTTCTTTCATTAAAACATTTTATTCGGTTTATCTAAGACTTGTTAAGTTCAAGAAATTATAAATTTATTTGAAGGACATTAAGATGGCAGGATGTGCTTGGACTAGCTGTTAGCTTATCAGTCCTGAAGAATGTAAAAGATATTACTCACAAAAAAAAAAAAAAAAAACAAGCAAGAAAGATAAATACGAAGGGTAAAATGTATAACTATTAACTTTTCTACAGAGACCAGAAGCCAAAAGATCCCCAAGTGTTATGAGGAGGAAAAACAATCAATATCAGTTTACAGCTGAAGAGAAAGAGCTGAAAGCTGCTTTGTTTAGAGGAGAACTTGGGAAGATTTTACATGCGTAAAAAAGTTGGAGAGATGCTGTAAGACTTCATTTAGTACCTATTTTTCTCCCTGAGCTGCACAGATCTCTTCTCAAACAGGAGCTTTCTGTCACTCATCAGGTTCTGCAGCTTCATTTCCAGGATTCCTCTAGAAAAAAACATTAAAAAAATGTAATTTAATAACTATAAAAGAAAACACTTTTTAGCCTTTTTGTTCAGTGACGTTTGTACCTGCTGCCCATGTGTTCAGCCATCTCCTCCCTGATGACCTCCTGCTCCTTCAGTAGCGCTCTCTGCTCCCTCTGACACACCTCCACCTGGGCCTTGAGACCCTCCACCTCCTGCATCACCTCCTCCCTCCTCATCCTCAGGGACTGGTTACGCTCATCCACCAGCTTCACCTGCTGCTCAGTTTCTGAAACCTCCAGATTTAGTGCTTCCATATTCTTCATCGCAACTCTAGTATTTATTTATTAAGGAAAAAAAAAACCAAGGTAATTTCTCATAAAAATAACAGCATTTGCAAGAAGATTTAGCATAAATCTGCAGAATCCTTCAGTTTTTTGAGTTTCAAACAAGTCATTGCTCATATTGCTCGTACACACGATTCCCTCACATGACTTGCAAACAGAATATTAATGTAAAATAAGCATAAAAGGGGGAACAGCTTTGATGCTACCATGCTACAGAAGCACTTTAGTTCAATAATTAATGCCAAATATCTGATACAGTTACTTTTAAAGCATGTTTTGATGCCATGTTGACATTTATTTCTCTGCCTATCAGTAAATAATAACCAATGAACTCTTTAAGTAATGAAAACTACATTTTCTTTTGCAAAAATTGAGTTCACTGAACTTACTCCAACTTTGAGCGTTTCCTCCCCGTTTCCTTTAATATCTGGTTATTTATGCCAATAATTCCAGCTTTTTCAGCCTTGGAACAAAAAAGTGGAGAAATGCAACCAAACATGTAAGTAAGCAGATGAAATAGTATTAAATTATTAAAGTAATTTTATCAGCTCGGCCTAATTTCTCTCAGAAAACACACCTCTTTGAGTTCAATGATTTTCATCTTTTCTTCCAGCTCTTTCCGTTCTTTCAGAATCAGCTCTTCATTTGTTTCAACGTCCTCTGACAGGATTCTGTGTAGATACACAGAAATGTGAACAATTTTCATAAATTATGCAAAAAAATATGCCGTGTTGCCTCTTATCAAAGCAACATCGTATGACACTAAATTAAATGTTATGCAGATAAAAAAACACACCATAAACGAGGCAATATAAGCAAATAAAACAACCCTAATACAGTATTTCTGAATTGAATTTGATTTTTTTTTTTCCACAAATAAATAAACGCAAAGTTAGAAATTAAAAAAAAAACATTTATGTGTTGTAGGTGACCACGGAATGTGGATGAGAATTTAATGAATAAATCATAAAATCAACTATAACTTCAATCTATTAATATTTTGTGTTGGTTTTATTCCATAGAGATAATTGTTTGGCAGTCAAAACTCACCTGAGCAAGTTGCCAATTCCTCACAGGGCTAGAGAAATATAAATATGCACACTCATGTTTCATTTAGCCACCTCACATGCATTGTTTTTCTACAGTGATAGAAGTGCAGCATCTGAAGAAAACCCCTCACAAGCTCCCAGCAAAATAATGCAAATTTCATGAAGAAAAGGCCCAGCTTTGAAGCGGATTCTAACTAAGAACACTGTTGTTGTGAAGTGAACCACCTCTGACTTACAGCACCGTGATGTATTACCTGACATCCAGCTGTCTCTGGGACACCACTTTCCTCAGATCCTCACATTTATCCTTCAAGGCCTTTATGTTGCTGCCCAGCTCCTGGAGGAGCCACCAACAGTAAGAACATTGGATCACATATCAACAGCATCAAGTCAGGGGGATGATTCAATTCAGCTCAGACTGCAGACGTCTTCACTGAGTCTAGATTTAGGATTAGAAACACTTTTACTACATGTGTTGGCTGTGAGTTCAGTTATTTTCCTTTTTTACAAGAAACAAATTAGCTCCTATAAACCAATCGTGTGTTTTAATCTTCTTCTTTTTTTAATTCGTGGGCACTACTGAACTTGTGAAGCTGTCAGACAAGCCCGTTGGCTCACTTGGAATGATCTGAAATGATTTCAACAGTTGAAAAGTTATAGCAAGACATCTCTCAATGTTACAGAGGCAAGCTGCTAAATTTATTCAAGTCATTCCAGGCTCAGACTATAAATTCTTCAGCAGCACAGGCAACAGATTTTATAGAGTTTGATGCAATGCTATTGAGATTTACCCAAGGGTCTTGGGTTTATTCATCTTCTTCAAATCAGATTTTTTTTTTCTAAAAAGAAATGACATGTTTCGATTCCTTTTTCTAGCTGATGTCTCAAAAACTAAAGCAGTGTAGCTCGGTAAGAGTTGAAAATGCTACAGTAAAGTGTGAAGGAATTCTCTCAGACTGAAGTAATGCAGAGTTAATATGCCCCGCGGCATCACTGCTTCCAGCAGATACTGGGAGTTTAATATAATGGGTCAATAAACGGATGTGTTTGGTTCCGTTTAATAAAACGTATAGAAAAGTTACAAATATTAGAAAATGTAATACTCCTGGAATCACTAGTTTTGTGGTTTTAATTCTGAAAAAAGTATTAAGACTTGCTCAAACTAAAATAATAGTTTGGATCATGAAAACTTTTGTTCCTTTTAAGTATAGGTAGGTGGATTTAAGCCTGCTGACGATGTGTCAAAGTATGGAGATGGTGGAATGGTAAAACAGAGCAATGTTTAAGCTGGTATTTCAACAAGACTCAAATTTTAAGGCGTATCATGAGACAATACATACATTTTCAGTTGCATTCTCATGAAATTTGTACTTACAAGACATGTATAAATCTGGCACGAATGTCTCAACAACTGCTGTAGAACTTTGGGTCAAGATTCTCCATTAGTTCTCATCGTTGTTGCAGGAATTTCTCAAGAATGTCCAGAGAAATTTGCAACATCGAGAACATGTTATTTAATTGCGACCATTGCCCAAAAGTCATGTGTTTTTGTTGGGAATAGAGTGCAAGGAAAGCTCGAAAGTTTTAAGTCTAGTCTAGCTAGTACCTATGGGTATGTGATGCTGGAATCTTCATGAAGTGCTCTGGAGCAGGAAAAAGCTGGCCTATCACCAAATGAACCACTGATGTTTCCCACTTTGTGAATAGAGTTTGCAAATTTGCTGCAACAGGCTTTTAAGACTGTTTCCACCTGGACTGTTTTGGATGTGACACACTCTAAGCCTGATCACAGCCATAGATGTCATATATAAACGCAAGATATCTTACTTGCGCTGTTTGCCAATGGACTGTGACATAGCAACACAGCGACCATCTTACTGCAGACAGCTACCTCCTTCCGTAACATTGCTGTCAATGGTGCATGTACTATTAAATACCTCAAACTTGCTCAGTTTTTAACTGATTTTCAAACGTTTGCTTTGTTATAAACATCAAAAACGTGGCTGTGAAATATATTGGTAATGGCCAGGAAACTCGTAAACTGTGCAAGTAGCCCATCTCAAGCCTCTCTCTCTCTCTCTCTCTCTCTCTCTCTCTCTCTAATCGGCAAATCGTTTGTAAATCCATTAATATTTCATCGAGTTATGAGTATTTTTAGTTAAGCTGATCACTCACCTTCCATCTGCTACCATAGCGAGTGGAATGTCAGCTGTCTGCAGTAAGATGGCCGCCCTTTAGCTACGCTGTCGAATCCCAGATGATCCATCTAGCATTTATATATAATATCTATGATTACAGCTATGTATTGATGGAAAATAGTAAGCCTAAAGATGTGTTTACTTACCGTATTATCTTAACTTTGTTCTGCTATCATGATCTTCCTGTAAGTTGGTGATTTGCTTCGCATTTATATCAGTTATTGGCTGTGGATGATTTGTTTGCATTACTAGCATCTGCTAGCATAAAGCAGCTAACATTATGTCTATTTGCTGTTGCCTCATGCTCTTAAATGTGATCATTCTGATGCTGTTATGTTTGTTGAGTAAAGGTTGTTGATGCATAAGTTAGTCTCACAACTTTTTCAGCCACTTCAATCAGCGCCATGTTTTTTTAGGATATGCTACACAAAACTACACAAATCTATTCAGAAATGTAGGGAGACTTTACCAAAGGGAAATGGGGGGAAAATTTATGCAAACCGTGATAAAATTATGGTTTCAATCTTACAAAATCCTAAATTGCCCACCTCTACTTTACAGGAAAACAGCAAGTCTTTATTTGGGTGTATTAAACCTGATTGCAGGAATTAAATAAAGCTCAAATTCAGCTTTTTTTGGAGACTTTTATGACAGTGATAGTTCATGCTACTCACGCTATCTGGAAGGAGCAAAAATGAACTTCCAGCAGGTTTTGTTTGAACCTCTTTTTCCAGATACTGCTTCTCCTCCCAGAGACTACACATGAGGCAATATGGGGAAAAAAGGAAGAAAAAATACGTTAGAAGGAAGCAATGTTTCAGTTCCTGATTCAACTGAAAGAGGAATGTGCAGTACCTAGTAAAAGACCACCTCCAAAAACAAACCCCCCCCCAAAAAAGGGAATAAAAAATGTATTTCTATGGTGTCCTGTCAAACACACTGGTAGCATACTAATGCACCAGCACACATCCAGAACGAGCTTCGTCTTACATAAGCACATAAATCTCGGGTTCCACCACACAGTTTGAATGTGCATATGAGATCATAATTCCTGTGAATTTTTCATCTCCCTGCGGCAGATGCTTTTTGAGCAGTCGATTAGAGTTTGTATGAAATAATTTCAAGTCAGCTATGTCATTATGAAAAACCTTACAACAGCACATACTGTATGGTAGCACGTTTCACAAAGCAAATGATATTAATCTTCCTGACAAGTTGATATATTGGATATTAACTGATACAGAGAAAACTGCATGAACGCTGGATCTAGGAGAAAAGTGCTGAATTCCTGTGTACGTTTGGCTAGAGATAAAGAAAGCGACAGTTTTTAAAAGTGCATAATTTCACGTTGAGTTTCTGCAGACTGATAGCCATGTGGAAAAAGAGGCGAGAAAAGAAAACAAACCGGGGAGAATTAAAAATATATAAATAAATAGAGAATAGATTCTGCTGGAGGGGATGAAGGAAAGGGGTGGAAGGAGAAACTGAGGTGGTGAGAGAATAAAGCTCACTGGCAAAAAGATGCCATAAATAACATGCACACTCAGTGTGTTACACTGTAGATTACTGCACCCTCGGAGAACGCTCTGCGAGCGGTTTTTATTTAATCTTTCAGTAACTGCTAGGCCAACAACTCTGTGGATCTGCACTAAAAGCTGCACACTGCAGATCATAATGTTCATCTTTTATATACAGTAAAGACTTTACGTGAAGTGATTGGTTTAATATCAATGAGGCACTGCTTACATTCCAGACTCTTGGCTCACGAACATGTCTTGCCTGTGTGTGTGTGTGTGTGTGTGTGTGTGTGTGTGTGTGTGTGTGTGTGTGTGTGTGTGTGTGTGTGTGTGTTCTCATTTGCAAAATAACTCAATTTTAATGAAACTTTCTAATCATTGGATGTACATGTGGTTATCTATTGGAATAAGCCCAATTCAAGATGGCCGCCACAGCTAATCAACATTAGAATGCTAAATAATGGCTACAATTGTAACGTACCTTATTGTTCATCCAAGAGAGCCCTTTGGTTAATTTTTGGTTAGCCAGGAGCTACTTGGTCGCTGTTGAAATTTGCGTGCTTCCTGTATCCCATAATGCAATGCAAGACTGGCTGCAAGGAGGCATTTGGCTCAAATGTGCAGCGTAGACTTTGGTAGTTGTTTTAAATCAAGGCTGGGTCCTGTTCAAACTAAAGGAACTGCTCTGAAGTTCATTTGGAACCAAACCAAGACCCTTTGGAGGAGGTGGTCTCGGGGTTTGATCCATATCCTAGTGTGATTACTGTATTCTTGAGTAAACAAATGGCACCAAAAGGTAAAATGGACCAGGGTTTGATTTAAAATGGACTAAACACTGCAAGTTAAAAAACACCCAAAATGTGCAAAATCTTTGTTTTGAATTTTTACCATTAAGTCAGCCCTGTGTCATGAGCCATTAGGTGGATTTAAATGAAACTTTCATGAAGGTAATTAATATACAAACATCTGCAAACAATCAACTTATAAAGTCAACTCAATTGAAAATGGCTTCCACAGCCAACTGAACTTGAAAAGCACAAATATGGCTATAACTCTGTCAGCTTTATTGATTTTTAATTAAAAATTGATGATGTAATAGCTGAACATCAAACTCCATTGATATGAATTTTGACATTTGAGTACTGATTACCTATTTTATCTCTGGGATTGACATATTATTTTTTATTGATTGATAAATTGTTGAAGCTGCCCTTTAGCTAAATATTTAATAAACCACTGAACAGATTAGAAAGTCTTTATTGGATGATTCACGTTTAAAGTCATTCCCATTAACGATGGCTGCCATATAATCAACCTTGAAAACACAGAAATGACTAAAAGTCAGTCAAATTAAATAAATATTGAACTAAAATTTGAGTTGATTGTAGCTGAGAACCATTCACAATATTTTCCAGATTGTACATTCCTACAAAAGATGAGATTAAAAGTCTGTCATGAAAGGCAGCAGGAGATTCCTTCAAGTAATACCTTCAATTTATTTGGTAATAATGTGTTTGAAATTTTTTTTTAAGTAATAATAAATCTAATTATGAGACTTACCTGTTCTTCTTTTAGCCTCGTTTGTGGAATCAAAAACCTCATTCACGCCATATATATGAGCTTTATTATATTTCACCGTCGTTCTATCTCTACTTCATTTCTAAGTGTGTTTCTGTCAGGAATGCAGGAATGTTATACATTACGTCACTGCTAAACGATTAGCCAACATTTTTCCACATAACGTGAGGTCACAAGTGTGTTACGCTGCTTATAAGAGTCATAAGTCAAAATATTTGGCAAAATGTTGGGGGAACCACCGGGGTCTGTTATCACGTTTCCTAGAGACGTTCCAGTAACCTCCCTTTGGCACTTGACAAAGTGAAGTTTGTGTACAGAGAAAGTAAGGGGAGGGGGGGGAGACATTAGCCTGAGCACGTTCTTTTCCATTACAGTTTGACCTTTTGGACAAGTGGAGCTGAGCGAGCAGGGAGAGGAAAATTGGCTGTGATGAGGAAAGAGATAGAAGGATAACATAGCCTAACATTCAGGTACAACTTTCTAAAGCGTTTTTGTTTTTTATTTGAGAGAAATAAACTCCTGTAAGCTGAGCAGAACAAAAACAGAATATCTGTGTGCATGTCTGTAAAGCTTTCACCTTCACCTCCATCTAAAGTCAATAAAAAGATGCTGCCTCATGGAGCTAACCTCAGTGTTTGGTCCCCAGTTACAGCTGTGAGTGTGTGTGTTACTGCTCACGTAAGCTTTCCTGTCATAGCAACTTCTCTTTCCAAGCACTCCAATTTCAGTTCTGTCTTTTGCCCTCTCTCTCTCCCATCCCTTGTGTACATTTCAGTTGCGTGACACTTTGCATGTTTGTAACGTTTGATTAATTTGACTGAAAAGCCGACTGGAACGTGCACACATCTGTCTCACCACTTCAGCTCGTGCTGGGTTTCGTACTCTCTCTCCTCAGCAGCTTTCAGCTCGTTGTATGCCTGGAGGAGCTGTCGCCTCAGTTTGCTGACCTCACACTCAGGCTGCTCGGGGCTGCTGTGTTCCTCTGCATGTTCTAGCTCAGACTGAAGCCTCTTCAGCTCGGCCTTACGCCTCTTTGCCTCTCCCAAACGCTGGATCTCAGAATTCTGGGCGCTGTCGGACGACACAATATTTGCATTTTTACACAAACTCCTAAATCTGTTTATCTGCAAGTCCAAAGGGCACAATTCTGAGGAAGCATAATAATTCTGATGATTAAAAAAAAAATCATTTGTTAGAAAAATATGTAAATATTAGTTAAATTTTGCATGCATTTTCTGCACAAGCCTTTCAAATGCCAGGCTCTCTGTAATGCTCGAGTTCTATAAAAAAAAGCAACATTTTTAAAGCAAATGCCCTCAACTAAACTAAAATAAATGTATATAAACTTTTAATTCTACAACAAATCATGTTTTTATGCATGAAGCTGCCGATTTGCATGAATCATGCAACAAAGAGGTAACCAAATTTAAAAGTGCACATTTTGAATCCTTTGTTTTTTTTTTACTTGGAAGTTACTCCAAAGAAAATTAAATCTTTTAACTTTTTTCCTGATGTTTGTGTTGGTGATTTGAAGAATCTTACTAAAGATTCAGTTAGAATGATCAAGTATTTATTGTCATTGTAGCAACATAAACTGTACAAGAGATTAGGGTGCAACTCTCCAAGTGCAATAAAAATACATCGTCATTCAAGTAAGATATGCATATAAAACAAGATAACTTTTTAAAAAATGCACTGGCCCCTTAGCTGTCATAAAACTATGTTATGAGCATGAGATTGCATTGTATACATAACAGTAGGCCTGGTCAGGTCCTCCCTGATGGTGACTCTCCGTACGGTTCCTATTGATGATAAGTGTCTGGATGTTGTGGGCCTCCTTCCTAAAGTCCACAATGAGCTCACTGGTTTTGGCTATACGTTAAAACTCACCATGGTCTGTTTTTTGGCCGTGGGTAACGTGATGGAGGACGTCTTGTAGGGGGATTTTGGGAGATTTTCTTTCTATTTGACAGGGGTTTGAACTTGTATCACTGGATACGGACGTAGAATCTTTTTCACACTTGACTCAGGTACAATTTACAAAAAAATGTTTAGCCTACATCAGAATTACTAAGATCATTAAGAGACAGGTTTCTTCTAGTCAAATTCAAGTCGTTTTAAGACCTTTTTAAGACCATTTATATAAAAAAAAAATTTAATACCCATTTCACAGACCTACCAACAAGGAAAAACAAAAATTCTTGAACATGTGTTCATTTATTTTTAAAAGAAATGTGGAATGTGCAAAGTATGACAAGTTATTTAATCTGAATAATCGCGGTTGACAAATGAAACCTTTGAGGTGAAATGCGATACGGAGAAGTTACACAGCACACATTTTAAGACCCGGATATCAACATTCAAGACTTTTTCCCAAGTCTTTTTAAGGTATTATTTCCAAATTCATAAATTCAATGTTTGTAAGACTTTTTAAGACCCCGCGGGAACCCTGAGTGAGCAAAAGCTAAATCTGAACTTAAGCTTCAGACGTTAATACATTTTTTCAGCATTTACACCGTCATAAAAGGATCAGATTAGGAGTCAATATTGATGTCGGATTGTATTAAATGTTAGGTAATCAGTACTTTAAAAGTAAAAAATTCCATGAAAATGTAGTCATTTGTAAGAAAAACCAAAAACTACCGTTTCAAGTTTTCAAGGAGTATGTTGAAGTTAACTTTTAGTTTGGCTGCTGTCGTCTGGGTAATTTTGTCCGATGACAACATCTGAAACACAGAAAACAGGATTAAAAAATCAAAAGCTAAAATCAAACATCTTCCCTGAAAGAATACTATATATAAGAACAAAACTAAAAAGGAATCACTTGGCTGCTTACTGAGCAAATGAATATGAACAGTATTATTTTTAGGGCAAAAATGTAAAAGATTTCTCAAAAAAATTGATATTTTTGTCTTTCATTAGTAGAAATGTTTCCTTAACCAATCAAGTGTGAATTAAAAGGATTTGACACAAGTTAAGGTGAATAAACTCATTTTTACAGCAGCTATCTCAAACTTAGATAAGTTTATCGAAACTATCAGAAAAAAAAACAACTATCTGCAATCTTAAAAGGAGACCGTTTACTGAAAATGACTCGTTGATAATGATAACAGATTAAAGCACCATTATCCCTGATGAGTAGACAGAAAAACAAAACAAAGATATCAGGTCATAAACAGTGCAAAGGGGAGATGATCTGAAATGAATGGAGCTGTGTGTGTTTCTAACAGAGATAGAAACAGAGGACAGGTGCTGTTCTCCTCTTATCTCCAGAGCCAGGTTGGTGTAGGGGCGAGTCATGAGGGATGGCCTCGTCTGTATCGGGAAGCTGCAGGATATCTCTGGTTGGGGCCGTGTAGCAGGTTCTCCAACAACACACACAAAATCCTACACACACGCTATCTCGCCCCGACTTCAAACGGCAGGGACGGATTATTGTGTTTCCAGATTCACCCCAATATATTGTTCATTGTCATAAGCCGCCGCTCCAAGGTCTAAAAAGGACAGAGATATGAAAACGGTGAATGATGCGGATCGTTAAAATGATTTGTTCAGATTGTTTTAAAGCTCTGTCACCTGAGGTCAAGCTACTGTGATGAAAAACTGTGACCCGGTATCTTCAAATGTGACATCCTGGTCTAAAACCATTGCCTCAAGTGCAACTTCACCAAAAATAGAAGTGACAATTGGAGGCTAATCAATATTTTAAAAGCGGCTGTATGTTTTCAGGTGACATCTGAGGTGGAATGAAAATCCTGGCTGTACACCGAGCATTTATCTGTGAGAAGTAGCCTCAGGCAGTTTCTGCTGCCAGGACTTATCTGCAGCACTGGAGGCTTTTACGAGGGGGTTTGCATGAGGCTCACGTGAGGCAAACCCTACTCCAAAACGACAATTAAAGATATTTATGCAGGCGCTCGAACGCACCTGTCCATCCTCTCCTGCACCCACTCAAGCGAGCAGGGGTTGAGATATTTCCTGCACTAAAACCATCTGCAGCACACATATGAGTCGCGTGAGCTTTAGTACACCGTACCCTCAGGGGGAAAAATAATGACAATGGCTACGAGGCTGCATTTCACCACGTGATGGAAAGAGACACCAGCTCTCTCTCTCTCTCTTTTTTTTTTTACCTTTGTGTCCTTCTCACTGTTTGAATTGGAGGAGAGCCTACAGCTAGATGGAATCGCTTTATTCTGGGAGTTTTGATTCTCCACAGAGGCCGAGAACCATTTCTTTTACTGAAAATGTGTCACTTCTTTAGAAATATGATGCATGGGACATTTAAAAGCAAATTCTTGCGAGTGTCCCACAATTGTGTATCACAGCTTCCTGTCATAAACCATCTGTGTCATGCCAGTCAGGCCTGAGAGGGAATAGCTCGGTGAAGAATCTGTTTCAGTAGCTAGCTGTATGCGTCATCAATGGTGATAAACAAAACAAGTTTATTGCCAATAATCGTTAATAAAAGGCTTCGTTGTTTGCGTTTAAAGTGAAATAATTCATAAATCAATCACTGGTGAAGCCACAGCAGTTAAAATATAAATTCCAATCAGCAGCCGGCGCCGCTGAGCAGGAAGAGCGAGGCGGGCGTTCGGCTGGCTCCACAAAACCTTTGCTGATGGGAGAAAGACTCTTATTGTAGTAGCTCAAGTCTAAATACACGCTGTTCAAATGTTTAATGGATCTTATTGACTCTTTGGCTAAGATGTTTAATTTTGCTTTTTATTACAACAAAACTCCTAAATGTATTTAATGACAAAAATCAAATGTACCTACTCATATTTAGAGTGAAACATTTTGTGAATGTTGGGGTACTTTTTCTTTTTTTGAAACTGTGTATTTTAGTTGTAGAAGTAAAAAAAAAAAAAAAGAAAGTTGTTTTTCTTACAAAAGATGCACATTTGGATGAAAGTGTGTTTTCTTGTTTTAGAAAAGCTGCTGGGTCTGAGTCTTCCAGGCATCCTGTGGGTGTCAGGAACTGGGAGATAACAGTCACTTAATATGCATAGACAGCAACAAAAATGGATTATTTCAACATCTGTGGGGAAAAAAAAGAGGAACTTTGGTTGACGTACTTTGCATTAGTCAAAATTTTTGTCTATTTTCAGGAAATCTTCAAAGAAAAGACACTTTCAAATTAGGGTGCAGGTTTACGGTATGTGTAATTATGGAATGAAGCATTAGATTAATGAGATTATTATAAGTGTAAAATATCTGATCAATTATAAGTAGTGTGTGTGTGTGTGTGTGTGTGTGTGTGTGTGTGCGTGTGTGTGTGCGTGTGCGTGTGCGTGTGTGTGTGTGTGTGTGTGTGTGTGTGTGTGTGTGTGTGTGTGTGTGTGTGTGTGTGTGTGTGTGTGTGTGTGTGCGTACACCCTACATTACCCTTATCAATTGGGATTAGTTTTTGTCTTAAGTGGTTTTATTCTACTTAAAGTATTAAAAGAAATTTGAACTCCAAATACCTCTTACAGTTTTTCACATGACCAATTAGGCAACATGTGCTTTTACTTTAAAATATGAACCAGGAAAAACTAATAATAGTATTATAATAAGACATGCAGTGATTGGGGTTTTGAAGGCTGATACTGATTTTTGTTTTTGCACAAATCTAAACTGTTGATACTTTTGCAATTTATGATTTATTCCAAAGAACCATAATTCCCAGAATACTCACCCCCTCAATTTCTAATTACATAAAAATGATGATTCTAGAAGTAAAAACGTTCACGTGGAAGAACTGATTTCGGTAGATTTTAGAGAAGGAGAGTTCTCAGACTTGGAAAAATGTCAATCATTTTTTATTACTGCATGGCAACTATGCAATCATAGACCAAGAAATAAGTTTTTTTATTTTTTTATTTAGATTGGCCAATTCCAATAACTATATGTCTTAGTGCATCTGTAATTATAATATGTTTTATTATTCATTGTTTTTTTGGAGTCTTGCTAAACAAGAACAGTTGGGGTGATTTAGTGAGGCTAAATAAAGGTCACAAAGAAGTCTTGAAACTTTACAGACACTCAATTCCACAAAAAGTGACAAAGCGTGAAAAAGCATCGCCCTAATGTCAGCTGAGTGCATAGTGGCTGCTCACAGTCATTTTGCTCCTCGGGGAGAGGTGCTGACTTCAGAATAAGGCAAGCGGGTAACATTACCTGAATGACAGTAAAATATCCACCTTATACTTTCAGTTTCCCAACACACCCAAACATCTTTGTACTTTGTGTCGATGCTGTTGAAATGGTGTTTTGTAATAGTCCTGCCCCTCCCATCCTCTTCAACTCAGCACTCTCTCTCTCCCCCATCGCTTTCTCTAACTCCCTCCCTCCCTCCTCCTCCTGATATTAATGACACAGCTATCTGAGGCAGCAGCAGTTCCTCTGCGCTCTCCTCCTGCTTACTGCACTCATACACGCGCACACACTTACACACAGGGGCGCACTCTACGACCAAAAACCCCAAAATACTAGACGCACGTTCATATCCTTTTTCTCTTAGAATCTGCAGGCACACAAACGCACCCACTCAACTCATTCACACAGCAAGTTCATCTTCAAGACATTTGCAAAGAGTTTTTATTTACAAATTTCACTGAAACATGAGGACAATGTTGCTTTGCGTTTGTCTCTTGCTCACAGTCAGCTCGGTGCCGCAAACCAGCCAGGCAGCAGACTTCTCTGGTAACTCTTACCAGCGGTGGGATGCTAGAGGACCCTACAATCTGGGATCTGAATCCGGTAACCCCAACTCCTGCTCCATGAAACTTAGACCCTCGGGCCACTGTGGGAGCTCCGGGCCTGGGGCAGAGGAGGGAGAGGACTGTCCCTACCAGCTCACCTTGCCTCCCCTCACCATTCAGCTGCCCAAACAGTTTAGGCTGCTGGAGAAGACGATGAGGGAGCTGCAGAGCTTGAAGGAGGTGGTGAACAAGCTGAAAAGTGGGTGCCAGGAGTGCAGTGGGACACAGGGAAACGAGGCTTTTGGATTTCATCAAACGGAACGGGGACAGACGCAGGTCTCGATTCAAAGGGATGCTGGAGAAGAAGTGAAGTTACAGGGAATACAAGGATCCAGCCAAGAGGAGAGGGGAGATGGGATGATTCCTGGAGCAACAGGGGATGACACTGGACTGGGACAAGGGTCCTTTATTGGGAAAATTACCCCAAACCCAAGCACAATGCAGGAGATGCAGGTAAGAGGCAAAAATCTGCCACAAAATTCAACTTAGACTTCTAAATGTACTTTTTGAAATATCTAAATTGTCAGAAAGCTGGTGTCATCATCAGCCCTTTGTATCTCAGGGTCAATGATGTCTTAAAATGGGCATAAAATGTCTTTTATAAACATTCTACACACCGTACCCCCCTGAAATTTGTTCAGTCAAATGCACCCAAGTGGAATGTAAACAGACCAGATGCTAAAAGACCTGTGATGTCTGACCTGGCACCAATCCACCAGGGAACATTCCTGGTATTGTAAACAGGGCGGGGAATCAAGCATTAGTCACCAGCCAAACGGCGGTAAATTTCTGCTGCCCGGTAAAGCTTGTTGATTCTCACAGCCGCTTTGGCAGGCAGCCAAACATTGCGCGGACGCCGTCTCCATTCTAAAACTCAAGTTGGCTGGTGCCTTCAGTAATCCACCTGCATTTGTAGTCGGTGCCAAGAACAATTTTCTTCACTCTCGCTCTGGCCTTTTCTCAGGTGAAGCTGAATAGGATGTCAGCCAGCCTGCGCAACGCCAGGAGCCAGATCTCGGCTCTGCAGGGGCGTTTGGAGGAGCTCAACCTGCTCAACATGGACAACGTGCAGGCTATGGTGGATAGACGAGTGGAGAACATCACTGGGGTGGTCAACAAGCTCAGCTCCACCTGCAACACCCAATGTGCAGTACAGAACAGCCCTCAGTGTAAGCTATTTATTTGTGCTTTTTTCTAAATAAGGCCCCTAGAATTTTTGGACACATCATCCCTATTTGCTCAGTCATCGCCATCTTACAAGGTCGTCCTTTATTTTTGGGAAAAGGGAAGTGAAATCTTCCAAGCTGATGATATTCTCTCTCAGCTGTTTGTTGCCTTTCTGGTTTATCAATTTAAACATAATTTGTAGGGGATCCATATATGATTAAAGGGCATTTTCATCACTTTAGAGCCAAGGGAATACCCTCGTATCCTCCACCTTGTTTCATCAGACTCTTTTTTTGGCGCAAGATTGGTTTTAGATTAGATCATACTGTACAACACTGAGGTAACATAAAAGTCAGGCACAAATGAGGAATTCCTAATAGGTTTTATATAACTAATTCAAGTGCTCTCCCTCTCCATAGGTAGAAAAAAAAGTAGAGATACTTGGCATCAACCTTAATAGTGTTAAAAAGCTTCAAATATAAAATCTTATGACAGCGTCTGTAAAACTACAAGCTACTACAAACTAGCTAAGCATAACAAACCTCCTATATGATGTAAGAGCTCACTCGGATGAGAGCACAGCAGAAAGGCAGGCCACTTTTCAGTCACCAAGTGAATAATATCCTGATACTGCATGAATGGATGTGGCACTATATTGGGGCTTTCATGTGGAAAACAGATGTGAGCTTATTTCTAAGCAGATTAGCTGGGACAGTGGTGTGAAGGGAATCCTGTCTCCTTCTCATGTGTGTGTTTGCTTTTCCTCTCTAAACTCACATTTCTCCTCCAAACTCTCCTCTACAACTCATTCATGTATCTTAAAAGGACACATTTCATTTTCCTCCGCTTCTCATTATTTCTCTTCTGCTTCTTTAACTTTTATTTACTCGTCGTTTTCCAGTTCGCCACTCTCTGCCTCTGCCCTTGGTTCTTTTTCTTCTGCTCTCACTTTTTCTGCACAACTCAGGCTCTCAATATATTTTGCTGATAACACACGAAGAAATCAAGGCAGACCTCCTGACATTGCACCAATCATGTATGGCACGCGGCATCAGCAACACTCATCTTTGTACATTAATCTGTCACCTTACCTGTCATGTTTTTCCTCATAAGTAAAGAATTATTTTGCCTCAAGTCTGGAAATTGTACCCAATGGTCTGAGGTTAATCCTGGAGGAGGAGTAGACAAGAAACGGCTGCTCATACAAGGAGAATTGGCCAATATCTTCTTGATAAGACTGCTGTTTCGCAACATGGCTATCAGCAAAAGTGTAAATCCTGCTTCACTTGAAAAATATTTCTTAACCTAAGAAGACACTAAAACTGATAAGACGGAGAACATTTGACTTGCTTTTGAATAACATCTTCTCATGTTAGTGGAATGCAAGCTGTTCTTTATCTTCAGCATCTTCTCTCTTCCTTAGCTCCACTGTCTTTGCTTTTAGGCTGCTTAGTCGTCTGCCTGAGGGAAGGAGGGTGACTGGTCCAAGGGTTGGATGGAACCATCATTAGTCTCTTTGCTCTGGTTCTGCACCTGCTGGTGTAAATGTCCTCTGTAGAAAAGAGGCTGCTGTTGGTCGTATTTTGAGCAGATCTACCCATCCTTCATGACCTTCTTCTCTGTCTCAGAGCAGTTCCCACACCAGACTGTTCTGGAGGCAGGTCCAATTAGCCGTTTTCACAAGCTCCATGTCTTCTCCTCTAATGATGAAGAGAGGAAAGGTGAAAGCCCCCTAATATCTGACCCCAGTCAACAAGCTCCTCTACCTTCCTCCAATACATAGATATATATTGCTGTTGGAGATCAAACCAACAACACCACTGTCATCTGCAAACGTGCAGAGTAATTATGTGTATACTGCAGGGGCTCAGTACACATAGAGGACTTTGGTGGGAGACAAAACATAACCTGTGTGGTGTGGCCTGCCCACCAATCCATATATATGTTGGCAAACTTTTATTTCAATCCCTTCAGCCACTTCACAATCCTGTTGCCAGACATAATTTTCATATTTGGATCTCACGGCGAGTGGACAGAAATTCAAGCTACATTAACTCAATTATAAAAACTGAAAATGGGTGCTCCGTTCTCCATTTGTCTCCAAATGTGCTGACGGGGTTATTATCGTTATGAGCTTCTGTCCATCCAAACTGGACGGCTGTATTTATTTTTAGCTTATTGGAGGGAGGATCATACTATCACCTTCAATGCACAGTACATTTCCTTCCTTGTCACAATGCTAACTCACATGATAACATTTATTTCCCTTTTAAAAACCATGTGTGCAGACTGATATCAGTCAGTGTGGTAAATAACAGACAAGTGTTAAGTCTGCCAAGAAGTCATCTTTAAAAAGCAAGCAAACAAAGTTCAATAGATAGATAACATGAGTAAATACAAAATGCTGCTATCAGATGATGATTCCATTTATTATGCTATTCAAACCAACCTGGCTCTACAAAAAAATATAATTGACCCTTAAACCTAAAAACAGCTTTTAACAACTCTAATCAAGTGTCTGAGATAACTGGTAATAAATGAGTATCTCACGATGTTGTGGGGGAAATTTCATTGTCTCACTTTTCTTAAAAGCATTGTTTTAATTCAGTCACATGTGAGGATTGTCCAGTCTGAACAGGCTGTTCAATGTCAAGTCACAGCATCTCAATCAGATTTTAGTTTGGGTTTTAACTAGAGCAACACCTTCATTCAGAGATGGCCTTGCTGGTGTGTTTTGGATCATTGTCCTGCTGTAAAACCAAAGTGCACTTGAGCTTAAGGTAACAAACTGATGGCTGACCAATCCTCTGGTAAAACGCAGAAATCATGGTTTCATCCATCATGGCATCATGTTTGACTGTTGGTTCATTGGTTCTTTTTCTGAAATGCAGTGCTAGTTTTACCCCAGATGTAACGAGATACACACTTTACAAACGTTTCACTTTTGTCTTATCAGTCCACAGAAGATCTTCCTCAAACATCATAAGGATCATATCAGGCAGTGCTTTAAGTGGGCTGTAAATTTAAACCCTCAGCGTACTGGGACTTTTTCTGTCTTTCTCCAGTCTATTTGTTGATTTACAAAAATATTGCCTGAAAAGGAACCCATTGTTTTTGTGAACAATGCTCATCATACATTCAAGCGGAGGTGTTTTGGATGATTAAGGAAAGTATCACAGCTTGAATTTTTGAAGACAGACATATTTTCAGATAAAATGTAACATAACATCGCTAAAGTGTCATGGGTTTATTGAGGCCAATCCTAACACTGAGAGGAAATATTTTACAGAATGGAACCATAACGGTAATAGGCTTATTTAAATCTTAAGTCTGAAAGGAACTCATCACTTCTTTATGTTTTTAAGGAGCTTTTATTTTATATATCTGTTTTTTCAATATGACTTTCATGTCTATGTTAACGCCATGAGGCTTGAAGTGACTAAAAGTGGCTCCATGACACTTTGAATTTCACTCATGAGGATTTGATTTAGAACTCAGCAAAAGTTTTGTCTTTGTCTATTCTTATTGAATCTCGACCTCTGACCTTAACCGTAACCAAATGAGGTCTGCAGCGCTTTAGATGCTGTTCTGGGTTTTGTTCCTTAATTTCTTTTTAGAACAATGTATGATGCATTGTTTTGTTCTATCGTTTATCCTATGGTTCCATTGATGTGATCTTTTCTAGGTCTGGTAGATTTGGCTACTAAAACTGGACTTAGCTTTCCATATAGTTAATCACAGTTAATTCACAATTTAACAGAAAATAGTAAATAGAAGCTGTTTAATTGATCAGCCACACGGACCTCCTCCATCTGTGGGTCTCCAAATGGCTCCATACCATTTAAACAATAAGCAATACCTCTGAACAACCACTAGAGGGCCAATGCAATTTTTGGAGGGCATTTATACAAATGACTGATGCCACTTTTCTCTTGCTAATACAGTCCCAGACCAATTATCCCCTAATTTGACTCAACAATCCAACAGACAGCCAAGAGTCTTTTAGACATGCGTAAGTGACTAACATTTGATTTATTTAAGGTGAGGCACAGTGCCCAACTTGTGTGATGAGATAGCTCGTGCCTGTCCAGGGACACCGGCTGTCTGGTGAAATTGATGGGGACAAAAAGACAGGGGTGAAGAGAAGTGCAGAAACTGCAGTTGGACATTTAAAATTAGAGAGACGCTAAAAGAATTTACAGGTCAATACTGTGAATGCCAAATGCAACAGAGATATTAACGTGACAGGAATACGTTCTGATCTCACCCTCATTTCTGAAACTGTTCTCCATATGGAAAGAGTAACCATCTGCATCCTTTTTGCACTTTAAGTACCTTTTGAAACGTGGGAGGAAAGTTAAGTAGATGGCTACACAGTCAAAGCATCTGGAAATAGCTCGCTATTCAGTCTAGACTGTTTCAATCTACTATGCAACTAAACAGATTGAGCTCTATGACTAAACTGTATCAACAAGGCAAACTCGAAAAGAAACGCATAATGTCAGGACGATTTAGACCCAAGGTGCCAGATGGGCAGGGACAGCCTTTCTAATCCGCATTCCCAAGTTTTGACAAGTCTGTCCCTTTCACTTCACCAGCGCTGACTGACACAGACCTTTGGATACAGGGTGAATGGCCAGCAGTGCAAAACAGAGGAGAGGACCGAGGCAAATAAGAAAAAAATTTAAGTGGGAAGAGACTTTGGAGAAAGTAAAGAAATAAATGAACAGTCCACAATTAATTAAAGACAGAATTCCGTGACAAATGAAAGTCACATTTATTGTAGGATGTCATTTATAAACT
Source organism: Callopanchax toddi (assembly GCA_006937965.1). Classification (NCBI taxonomy): domain Eukaryota; kingdom Metazoa; phylum Chordata; class Actinopteri; order Cyprinodontiformes; family Nothobranchiidae; genus Callopanchax; species Callopanchax toddi. The sequence goes on along the minus strand of SSNR01000031.1, from coordinate 1,267,981 downwards.
CAGGATGGTAGAAAATCTAAATAATGAACCTTCATGTTTTAGTACATTTCCCAGAACTTAAAAACAGGAGTGAAACCTTCTCCGTATTTCCTATTGAAATCCTGACTATCACTATATCTTTTTTTTTTTTTGGTAGCCTCAGGGGCTGTTCCTATTACAAGCCTTTTGTTGGACAGAGACATAAGCCCGACCAATGTGAAAGATTATTAAATCCATCCAGTAAAATCCTCCTAAAACTACTGTCTCCTGTTTGGATTCATCCCACAGTTATCTTAGCCCCTCGGGACTGCTCAGACTACAACGTGTTGGAGGTGAGGAGGAACGGCGTTTATCGCGTGACCCCCGACCCCCGCAATGGGACATTTGAGGTTTTCTGTGAAATGGAGTCCTTCGGAGGTGGCTGGACTGTGATTCAGCAACGTCTCGATGGGTCAGTCAGCTTTAACCGCACCTGGGCAGAGTATAAAAAGGGCTTCGGAAACCTTGGGTAAGTTTTGTCTAAGCCTTTATGAAGCTAATAAGAGAAATAGGTAGCACACATAGCCAAAAACATTAGACATAACCCTATTTACATCAAGGTTAATTTAACCAGACATAGATCTGGACTATAAAGTCAGGGTTTTAACAGGGATGGGAGATCTAATAAAAGCTGCAACGGAGACACATTATGGAGTTTGTAGGATGCAGCGTTTTATGAAGCTTGACTCCTCGCTTTATGGAAGTGAAGCAATAAATTGTTAGAGCAATCTTTTAATAATGGAACACAGGCAACGCATAAAAAAAAAGATTATTTGTGGATCACACATTATGCCACAGCATTAGTACCAGAAAAAGCAATTATTGCCAAAATTTCTGCTGATCTTTTGGCACTACAGATGAATAATAGATTTCTGCAGAAGTGCTTGAGTCATATTTGGTTTGAAAGGTGAGTTTTATTTAGGTCACCAAAATCAAATTTGAATTGAACAGCAAATCAACTGTAGCATGTGTGCAACATTAAAAATGTTTAAATATGTGCTCAGAACCAGCTGCTTGCCAGGGTAAACAGGAGATAACTTACTGAAATCTCATGACTAGATCAGCTTTTCCAGAAAAATAAATAGGCAACCCTGGTCCTAGAGAGCCGCAATCCTATTTTGTTTTCCAACCTGCATGAACTTACAGCTTCTGATTGGCTGAAAACACCTGATCCAGGTAACCAACAGCAGGAACAACAAAGATAGTTGGAAAACAAGCAAGACTGCAGCCCTCTAGGACCAGGGTTGCCTACCTATAGCATACCTGTTCTCTCTATCACAGACTGTTCACCACCTGTTTTCTCCAACACTGATGGATTATCTCTCATAAAACAACAAATACTCTTGTAGGTCTGATTCTCTTTTTTACAGGTTGCTAACTTTTAAATCTATTATTGAAGACAGAAGCGTGTTAATGTTTAGAAACAATGGTCAGTGAAGGGCACGCTGGGCCTCCAGTGTATACAAGCTTCAAATCGATAGCCTCACTTCTGTGTTGCCTTTTTGTGAGAAATAACCATGGTAACTTCTTGATAAGCATGCCTGCAGCTCTTGCATTCCCTCCCGCTAAAAAAATAATAACCTCTCTCATCCATTTTTCACTGTCACACTTCGCTTGCATCTCCACTATATCCTCCCAGGTGTGAGAATAAGTTAATTTTGTTTGAATAAATGTATCTACTTTCTAACCAACTGTGCCAGTATATGAGTTATTTATATTACATGTCTCTTTTTTTCCTTTCTAAAGTTGTCTCCCATCCCTGTGCCCCATCTTCTGTCTTGCAGAGGTGAGTTCTGGCTTGGCAATGACTATATCCATTTGCTGGCGAAAGCAAAAGACATGGTTCTGCGTATAGAGCTGGAAGACTTCGAGGGAGTTCGAGAATATGCAAAGTATGACCAGTTCTATGTGGCTAACGAGTACCTGCGCTACCGGCTCTCAATCAGTGGATACAGGTACAGTATTAGCTGGCAGGCATAGGTTCTGAATTATCATGTTATGGTTATTTTGGGTCTGAAAAGGGGGCAACTGGACTTTTATTTTGCTTCTTTCAAGACAATTTTTTTCAATTCAAGAAGAAGAATGTAGAGCAACAAGCTTTTAACCTATAGGGCAAGCTTTGCACATATGAGGGAGGGCTTCGTCTATCTACTCTGATACATTAGTGTCATTAATGCAAATGTTTCCAAATGATCACCCTGATCCTGCCTCCTGAGGAACTTTGATGCCCTCCATAGTTCAAATGCAAAGATTCTAATGACCCTCAGGAGGGAGGATCAGAGGTTTGATTAACGAAGTTCTTATTAGAGGTGAAAGGCTTTTAACTCCAAGGCTTCTCTGATATATCAATGTATCGTTGTAGTGGGACAGCTGGCAATGCCATGAGCTTCAACAAGCACTTCAACCACGACCAGAAGTTATTCTCCACGCCCGACCGAGACAACGACATGTACCCGTCAGGAAACTGTGGCGCCTACTACAGCTCCGGCTGGTGGTTCGACGCCTGCATGTCCGCCAACCTCAACGGGAAGTACTATCACAAGCGGTACAAGGGCGTCAGGAACGGGATCTTCTGGGGAACGTGGCACAACATGTCAACAGAGTACTACCCCACCAACTACAGGCAGGCCTTTAAAACCGTCAAGATGATGATACGGCCCAAAAACTATGCTCCTTAAGAGGGACAAATGAGCACTTGGGAATGAAGTCAGATGTTTAAGAACAAACAAAAAATGGAGGAATACATACATAAAGTCTCTGTAATTATTCATTTGTACACGTTTCCACATGCATCCATGTACACCAAAAAAAGATTATAGGCTCTATAGACAGTTTGAAAGCAGCGCTAGCAAAAATATTTGTGAAATATCTTATTGTAAATTACATTTTGCACCATAGTGAGTGTGGCCTTTAAAGTGATGAATTAATATGATGATGATGATGATAAAAGAAAATGAATGATCTGTGAAAAACGACAGACTAATACACACATGCAGCGTAAAGGCCAGCATCCTACAGGGGCCGTGATATTACACGGAAGCTTACCGTGAATAATTTTTCACTGGTCTCTGACATTTTTCCACTTTTTGTCCTACCGCCTCCTGCTATAAACCCCACTGAGACGCAGCACAGCACATACCAGTAGTAAAAACTAATGAGCTATCATTTTCTCTGCTGCAAATGATTTTATAATTAACAGCAACTGCTCAAGTGAGGTAGCTGATGATACAGTTTTGTGCGTAAAATAACTCATGAAAGACTTCATGCTGGGGGGTCAGACTTTCATAAATCTTTAGTGTAGCGCTGCAAAAAACGAGAGATTTGGATGTCATTTGTTTAATTACACTGGGGCGGCTCGGTAATGTATCATTATCCCAGACATTATAAAACTTCCAGGAGAAAAAAAAACATGCATCCAGAGAGATTTCTCCAGAGTGCTCCCCACATTTATTACGGTTTGCATTACTAACACTCTGCCAAATTGTTCTCGACAGCAGCCATCAAGCAGGACATTAAACAATTCCGGTTGTTTTCCATCCTTGTCTCTGGATACACAGCACAACTCTTTATGCATTTTAACGGTTTGCATCTGTAAAATTCTCTTTGAATCATCATATGTACAATAGCGCCATCTAAAGTTAGGAAACTGTACAGGACTATGTAATCCATTTTATACACTGAATGGGGAAAGATGAACTGAAGAAAAGTTTCATTTTAGGGATGTGTACAGTATTTATTTGACTTTGTGAGGTATCAGAGTTTTTATATAATATGTGCTGTAAATCTTGCAGTACAGTTTGTTGATTGTTCATAGTCAAAGATTAATAAATGTTGCATAATTGTGCCCATCCTCAGTTAAACATACATATTTGGAGATTTGTGTGTATGTCATATTGATCTTTCTAGTCATAATAACCTGTCATGCAAAAACAAAATATCTGCATATTTTTTATAACAACAGTTGAATAAAGTTCAAGTTAATACATGATCATGTGAGTTTGTTTCCATTGCCAAAATAAAAGAAGAGATTTACCTCATCTAAGATCTGGAAGAGAGGACAAGTAGAGACCTCAGTACTGGCTGACATGTGATCTTCTGGTAAAGCATCAGGAGAAAGAGCAGCAGAAACAGGAGGTTCTGCTTCTCTGCTGGGAGACCTGTTTTCCTGCTGCCCCTCAGACACATTCACTAAAGAAAACACACAAGAATCAAGATGTTGGGTAAATAAATCAAATTTACAGGAATGTAAGCAAAAAGAAGAAATTCAAAAATATAAACGTACTCACTTTGTTTATTTTTCTAAATTATAGTTATATAAAAAAATTGTTGATTTCGCAAACCTACCAAAAGCTCACAAAGAAAAACAAATATTTATAATATAATATATATATATGAAAATAAAGGGTGGATGACGTATTCACCTTATGAACAAATAGACAACAGCATGGCAAAATGGTGCTTTTATTTTGACACGCTGTGCTGTGACACGCTTTTTATTTTGAATCATTAAAAGTGAAAGCTTTTATTTTGAAGCGTTAAAAGTTGGAATCGTTTTGCTAGCAGAGTTCAAAATGAACACATTTTGGTGCAAATTGACAAAAAAAAAAACATCATTTCTATAAAATGTCTATGTTTCTGATTAAAACCCGAATGAACGGACACCTTAAACAATAAAACAATTTGAAATGAACAAGCTATAACTTGTTTAAATTAGCTAAAACTCCGTCCTGAATGCTGCCGACATGTAAAAACACAGACAAACACACGCAAAAGAGACGTTCTACCCTCGACATTTTCTCTGCAAAACACCTTTTACGGAGCTTCTTTGAATATACATTTGCTATGAGTCAACCAAAGTTAGCAAGTCAAGCTAGCAACTGGCTACAATCTGAGTTCGAGTTTGTGTAAAAAAAGGAAGAAAAAAAAACCCTATAATGTTAAAATAAAAAAAAGAAGAAGCTAAAAACTTACTGCTGAATCGTTCGTCTTCTGTTTTTGTCTTGAAATCCACTCCCTATTTGTCCAACAACACTATTCTAACTTTAAAAAGTGTAGCGGAACAAATCACGTCCTCTTATTTCCGGATGAAGAGCGTGTTGTGGTTACCATGACAACCATGTCCCTCTTAAGGACAAAGGTATTATCCTGAATTTCCTCAATGAAATATTGTTCTTCTTAACGCATCTTTACAAATAAATAAATGAAAAACAAAAGTTCTTTTTAGCAATTAAAGCGTCCAAGAATTTTTTTTTAACCTATTTCAAACTTTATATAAATTAAATTGATACCAGGCAAAAAAAATAATAATAAAAAATAAAACCCTGAACAACAGATGAAGCCAAAACTTAAGGTTTATTTTGTTTACATGTTGGAGTCACACATTTTTGTTTTGTTTTTCTTGTGTTGATCTAGAAGTCTCTTAAATAATAAGGAAAAAATATAAGTAAACAAGAAAAATGAACAAAAACAGAGAGACATCCTAATCCCATGCATTTAAAAATAAGACTTTTTATAAATGAAAAAGACTGGGAATGTTTACACAAAGCATCAAAATAAACCAAATGGAATACATCAGTATTAAAACATAAATACCAGTAATTTAGTTATAGGATATTTGATCAGGACAAGGCTGTAAAAATGTTAAAACAATGGAAAAAGATTATTTTCTAATATATACAATATATTATGTTCATTTTTCACCAACAATGATTACATTTTATGTTTAAATATGCAAGCACAGCATAATACAACCATTTTTCAAAATATTTGCCATCTGCAGATAAAAAAAATGTAGAATCTTCTCCATTTGCATTTACTGTCCAGTAGATGGCAGCATGTAGTAATACAGTTCAGTATCAGTTCACCACCAAACATCAAAATGCCAGAAGGATTGGGTGAAAACAGCAAGTTACTGAGCACCAAAAGGCAGAAATTACAAATGATTCAACTGACTTCAAGGTAAAATGATGATGATGCAACACTGCTGCTCTTTTTTTCTTACTTTCCCACACTGCACTGAGAGCTGTGTGCCATCACTCACTCCCTACAACAGCTGCAGGGGTGTGTTACATCCTCAATATGTGTAGCTTATGTGCATGTAAAAATCAGAATGTTTAGACCATAACCAAAGAGGGATGTTTTGGATGTAGTCACTCGAAAACAAAACTCCAAAAATGGTGGCTGACATCTGAAAGAGAAGCTCCCCCACAGATCTGGTCTAGATCTTCAAAAACTACTTCAACAAACAAAGTTATGCATCTGAATTTGTTCTTATACCTTTCTTGAGTGTCCCTCAAAACTCTTTGAGTTATATGACATCCTAAAAAGCAAATCACACTGCCAGCATGCCTTTATTTTTTACACATGTTTCCCCATACCATCTCATGGGAGACAGAATCAGCTTTCATCAACCCCTATGAGTGGGGGAAGTGAGGGGAAGAAAACAGGGGAAATCCCCCTCACACCCCAAAAGATTTTTTTGTTGTTTTGTTTTACAGAACTGCCAATCTAAACTTGCTAATTACCTAGTTCTGCTTTTACTAGCCCTTGTTAGGTTTGAACAAATCATTGGGTGCTTGGGAGCAAATGTTTTTTGGCGGAAGTCGTGCTCTCTAAATTACACTTGAAAAGCATCCAAGAGTGTAGATGTGAGAACCTGGCTGGCAGGCCTCACTTCGCTTTGTAATGGAAATCTGGTCCTCCATGTGCCCGAGCAATACCATGTTTGGGTAAATTAATCACAACCCAGAATTAAGCTATTTTGAGGTGAAAAAGTCTGGTGTGCAAAAGTGGAAAGGCAAGCAAAATTAACATACAATTACTAATATCTGTTCAAACAAGGAACTCTGTTGATATTAATAACATTTTGCAGGTTTTACTTTAGGATTTCACTTCTAAAAGTGTCTGCTGATTAAATATGCAATAAATATTTTCGACGGTGACTTCCCATCAACTTAACCATAATTGCTGGCTGATGCATGCTTTTTTTTTTTTTTTTTTTTGCTGCAGTTCAGATTAACTGCTGTGAAGTTTAACAACCCTCCAGCAGATGTTGATGATGCATGTTGTGTCGGGCAGCAGAGTCGGCTAGCAGGGAGGAAAACTGGTATCAACATGCAGAGAAAGCTCCAAGAAAGTGTGACTGTATTTCCGGGGCACTGAATGCCAATTATAGTCGCCATTGGATCAGATTTTAAATATGTAGCTGTGCTTATTTAATGTGTTTTTGTGTAGCGCCATCAAACCCGAGTTTAGAGCTCTATCTAATTTTTTTCTTCTTAGAGTCGTGGAGAAAGACTCTTGGCAAATCAGAGTCTGATGTCATTTGTCGGACTTTTTCCAGGATCCCTGCAGAGAATCCAGGGCATTGTTCCACAGCGAGTTGGTGGGCTGACTCAGAACTGAAAGACCCCCTTCAGCTTCAACCCCTATGACTCATATCATTTTTGCAGACCAAAACAGAAAAATATGGACAACTGTATCTGTGTTTCTCATAAGGAAAGTCAGCGGAAACCATTCATGAAAACAGTCATGCATATTTTCCTAATTTGTTGATTAAACTGGAATTAATTCTATTATGTTTAATCAAATTAATTAGTGGTATAGTTTACAAAGCCTTTTACCAGATAAAGATAATACAAAACACAAAATGGGCTTTGTTGAACATTAGTTATGATCGAGCCTTAATTTGGATTTTAGCTGCTGGCAGGGAGGCACACATCCTTCCATACCTAACTTTGAGGTTTTTCCTCTCTACCTACACACAACCTCCCACTAGTGAATCCTATGCTGAAGGTCGTGGCTAAAAAGGCACCAACAGAACCACATCATCTGCAAAGAGCAAAGATGAAACCCCGAGGTTCCCAATCCAGACACCTTGAGTCTATTGTTAGTGATACAATATGTATAGATCACTTTTTCGGCTCACCTTATTGACCAATTATGAACACTTCTAAAGTGGACCAGGATCCAATAAGTGTATGAAATCATCCACATACGCACTAAGGTGGCAACTCTGGGCTGCAGTAATGTCAGTAAAACTTGAAATCTACATTTTTGCCGAATACTGTTACTCAATCCATTGCATAAAAATAGAAATTCATGCTTTAATACATGTACAAGGTGAAAAATATGGACTTATGCTCAATGCTAAATGGAATTCCTTGACTAACTTACTTTTTGTTTTTACTTAAACATCATGGAAGACTACATGGTCTAAAGCTGTTTTTACATCTCTAGCAGAATGTTGGATACGAGCTATCTTTACATGCATCTTTCTGGGTCTCAAAATAATTGAGTTGATCACTACAAACCAATTCATGACTATGTAGAGTTTTATGGGAGGGTTGCACTTTCATTACAACTTAGAGCAACACCTGGTAAGAAAATGGTGTCAACATATGTGTATGCAGGAGTCAAATACTTTGGCTGACATTTAAAGACTTTGAAGGTTGCATTTAGCCTCTGCAGGCTTCTCTGATGAAGTAATGTTTACCCATTCCTTTATCCATTGACATGGACCGTGAACATCCTGAATAATGCTTCTTATTATTCTATAGTATAGCTTGCATACCCTCAAAGACAGAAAAATTGCAAGAAAAGCAGTTGTTTAATTGATTCCAGGTATGTGACCTTACATGACTTGAAGTTGGAATTTATCCAAGGACACTTTACAGACGTTCCTGAAGATTAGAGTAGAAATTGCAACCAGCTTTTTGTTTCAATTGAGGACAGGATATAAAGTCCTGTATCTATTTTACTGCTTTCCATGAGTTTCATGGTCAAGGTTGGAGAACATACAGGTCACATTAACCCAAATAGACAGACAGGGTCAGGTTGTTTTACTGGATGCACCAAGAGCAGACCTACTTAAGTTGCATAAACATTTGCTCAGTTTGAACTAGACTGTTTTAAAGTGTATCCAGACGTCTCCTTGTTAATGTGACAGTCAGCTTTGTTGATTAGAGACTTTTAAACCAACATATCCCTTTGAATTTCTAAGTCAACCAGACTGGGAAATTTCACCAACTTATAAATACTAGGCTGTCTCAGCCGTTTGCAGTGATATAGCTACATGTCTGCCATATTGAGAGGGGAGACGCCAGTATTTTCATGCCACAACTTTGTCACCCTTAGAAAAAAAAGTCTAGATCCAGAACTGAGTGGTTGAATAACTAGGTGGGTTAGGGTTAGGACTTTCATGACAAGTCTGAGCTCCTTTACTACATCCCAACTTTTGTGGTCTTTCTTTTAACTACCATGCCTGTCTCTGCCGGACACATACTAACAAAGAAATAAAGCCTTCTTCAAAGCAGAGAGAATTGTTGTAACTCGTGCACATATATGGAAGCTTGCAGGCAGGTTTAAATCAAGTTTTTTCCCCACAAACATGGTAGAAAGTTTCAAATTTAACAAAAAGAGAAAAAGGGTTAATATAAGAGATTACCTTGAACCACATTGGGTACTATTTTGTAGCAAGACAACAGCTGAACTGACAATGTCACATCAAGGGATACTTGATCCCAAAACTGCTGTACCAGTTCATTGTCTAAAGTGAAGACACATTGTTCCACACAGACATGTTAACAGGGGCAGCATTCCAAAATCAAATAAACTTCCAACTCTGTCTGCAAGCTGTGCATTCACTTCTAAAAACATAAAAATGTGTTTGAAGTTGTTGCACCTGTGAATGAACCAACCAACCCTCCAACCAACCAATGGAGGAATCAACTGACCAACCAACCAATGAAATATCTAACCAACCAACCAACCAATTAATGAAAGAACCAACTGACCAACCAACCAATGAAAGAACCAACCAACCAACCAACCAACCAATTAAAGAACCAACCAACCAACTAACCAATTAAAGAACCAACCAACCAATTAAAGAACGAACCAACCAAACAACCAAGTAAAGAACAAACCAACCAACCAATGAAAGAACCAACCAACCAACCAACCAACCAACCAATTAAAGAACCAACCAACCAACCAACCAATTAAAGAACCAACCAACCAACCAACCAATTAAAGAACGAACCAACCAAACAACCAAGTAAAGAACCAACCAACCAACCAACCAACCAACCAACCAACCAACCAACTAAACAACCAACCAACCAACCAACCAACCAATTAAAGAACCAACCAACCAACCACCCACCCAACCAACCAACCAACCAACCAATTAAAGAACCAACCAACCAACCAACCAACCAACCAACCAATTAAACCAACCAACCATCCAACCAACCAATGAAATAACCAACCAACCAACCAACAAAATAACCAGCCAAACAATGAAATAACCAACCAACCAATGAAAGAACCAACCAACCAACTAATGAAAGAACCAACCAACCAATGAAAGAACAAACAACAGAACAAAATATAAGAATATTAGAGAAACGCACCTGAGAGTTTCATGTCTGCAAAATTGAAATATGGAAACAATTGAATGCATCTGTTCAGCAGATCTTGAGGGTAGCCTCTAGTTTACATGTTCACTCTCTCAGTGTGTGTGTGTGTGTGTGTGTGTGTGTGTGTGTGTGTGTGTGTGTGTGTGTGTGTGTGTGTGTGTGTGTGTGTGTGTGTGTGTGTGTGTGTGTGTGTGTGTGTGTGTGTGTGTGTGTGTGTGCGTGTGTGTGTATGTGTTCTCCCCACAGAACCTGGGAGGAATCCTTCAGGGCCGTCTGGCTTCCTTCCTTTTTCATCCTTGTTATAGTCATCAGGGGACAGCCACATCCCTGAAAAGCCTCACCAAGATGTTTAAGTCTGGAAATATCTACAAGAAAACCTCAGATTTGTCTGTTTTCTGTCTCTGTCCATCTGTATTTAAACCTTTTCTGTTCTGTGTGAACATGCAGCTACTCCCATCATGAATTATCATCAGTCTTCCTCTTTAATGTATATCTTCAGACACATATTTATGTTTTCATCACTTCAGGTTATACACTTAACAAATAAATGACAATAGCAGAATCTCTGAGGGGAAGATAAGTCTTTTTATTATCCTGAAGTGGGTGTATTAAATTTATATTGAAAGACCATGTTGGAAAAGGTGGTTCAATATGGAAATATGTGTTCACCACAGCAGGATCACACTACTACAGTGAATGTAAAAATAATCAGGTGATTTTTATGTTATTTGTTTTATTTCTAGCCAAATGTTTAAGTGTTAAATTATTCTGTAAAATCATGTGCAGTAGAGTATTTTCTCCTGAAACTCTTCTCCTTTTTCAGCCTTTAAGGTCCTTTAAATCCTAAAAACCTCCAACTACTATTTTCCTTTGTTTTGCTTTTTCACGAAATGTACAAACCACAGAGACAGGCTGTAATTTTCCGTGGTTGGTGGTTCCATTTTCTTTGAGGCACAGTAAAATTTTATGGCATGATATGCTGCATCAACAACGTTTTTTGGGGGTGCTTTTGCTTTCTATTCTGTGGAAATGGAGGGCTTTTCTGTTCGGGGGGAGTAGTCGTCGCTGCAAAACCACAATTACAGAGAACAGAGCTCAGACTGGGAGGAGGCAGGAAATACAGGAGACTGATACAATATGGCTAATCTGCAAAAAAAAAAAAAAAAAAAAAACTCACTTTAAATTGTAAATATATAAAAACCAATCAGATATTTTTGGGAGAAAAAGGTCTCATCCTGTACCCTCAGAGGAGAGGAGAAGGCATCTTTTTTCTCTCATGACTCAGTGAATCCAGGACACCCCCTTCAGCGCTCCATTCTTCACACCCTGACACCCCCCTTCAGTCATCACTAATAACACATTTATTTTGTCTGTCAAGTTACCAGATGTGCTCAGCGAAGGTGAGCGAGGATGATGAGATCATGGCGAAGATATGCGTCTCCAGTGTCAGCTACTCCACGTGACCTACGACCTTTCGGATGGGGGAGGGGAGGGGTTGAGACCACTATGTTGTTTTTACCACTCAAAGTAAAGATGTCTTGTACTGAATTCAAAGTAAACTGTTTAATCTTTATCAGAGCTATAATTTGGATTTTAAACCATTTTAAAGCCAATTTAAAAGGATTTCATTTGTTTTGCTTCTGTTTCACTGGTCTGAGGTCTGGTTTCCAACACTTTTTATTGGAAATCAGGCTTTAATTTTGAAAGTCCTAACTACTGACTGGTCTCACGGGTGGGACAAATGAGCAGTTTTCACTGGAAAAAACTATCTTGCCACTCTTTTTGTAGGCTTGTTGTGTGCACAGATTTTTTTATTTTTCACCCTAATAAACTCATTTAACACAACCCCTTTGATTTTCTGAATGGTTTAAACCTCTCAGTCAGACAGCAATTTTGGGAGGAGAGCAATCAGTTTAATAATAATAATTTAAAAAATCTAATGATTTTCTTAAATTTATGGAATGAAGAGAAAAACTAAGCATTTTTCTCCTTCTGTGATTTAAAAGCTTAATATTTAAAAAAATAAATATAATTTATTTTACCAAGGGAAAAAAACAGTTTTTAGTGCTCATAAAGAAAGACAACGAATCATTGAAATGTGTTGACTTAAACCAGAAAATTGTAAAAAAAATAAAATAAAATTATCATATTATTGAGAATGTATTTGTGTTTTTTTTACCACCAGAATTACATTTTTGTGTAAAACATATTGAAACCTAAACTTTTATTGTGCATGTGGCTCCATTTTGTTGGTTTTCATGACTTCCTCCTCGCAAAAGCAAAAAACAAAAACATCAAAACAAATTAAGGTGCTAATAAACGTTTTTGACAGTTTTTTCTTTCTCTAATATGGTTAAATTAAATAAAACTAATAATATAATCATCCTTGAGATATTTTCCAGTTTTACATTCAATTTGAACTATTTCTTGATAACTAAGATAATCTGGATTTATTGCAAGTGTTTGGCAGAAAAAAAGCTTTAAAATTATGTTTGAAAGTAAAAAGCGAGAGTCATTTACATTTAATTTATGTGAATAGAGAAAAAAATCTGCATGCATAGATTCAAACAAGTGCACACTTTCTCTATCATAATTTTGCCAGCAACCATTGCAGAAACAAAGCAGAGGATGTGAATGCTCTCTACATCAAACAGCATGAAGTTCTACATCTGAAAAACTAAACAGTTTGTTTCTAATCAGCAGTGGAAAGGTTATAGCTGATTCTCTGTTATATTCACACAACAAGAGCGGGAAAGTTTTGTTTTGCATTTTGTTTATTTAATATTTTCACGTTGGGAGATTGTTTTTTTTTATATGCATCATATAAAAAACAACATTTACAGCTTTTATTTTGGTAGCTGCTGTGTACAACTCTGTCAGCTCAGTTGTTGCCAGGCAACAAGCACAATATGCATTCATGACAATGTTTGCAGATTACATTCATGCTTTTATCTGTGCCACCTTAACAACTTTTAAACTGTTTGTCAACTAAAATAAGAAGAAAGAAAACGGATCTGCATGCAATGCATTCTGGGCTGTAAAGAGTGAAATGTTTGGGAAGGAGAAGGGAGGGAGGAAAAGACGGGATGTGGGTGGAATGAGAGGGTTGGTGGTGATGGTTAGGATGGAAAAAGTAAAAGCAGGCTGCAGAGTAAAAATACCTCTTATACTGGTTTATTTGTCTTCAATTAAAAGGAGCTGAAGTCTTAAAGTCTGACTTGATTCAAGCATCAGCTCGACTTCGTGCATAGATCTAACTTATTTTTATATATTTCATAAAACACTGAGCCTCACTTGCTATGAATGTGGTGATGAATGATTTGTAGATTGTAAAATATAAATCACTACTCAGCTTCGTCTGATCTGCTTCATCCCCTTGAGTCAACCTGAGGAGAAGTGCCCACTTTTAAAACATATTTAGACGTAAACTAACATTTTTAAATATCTAACAACATTCATGCATAAAAACTAGGGTAAAGACTTGATTTTGGCAGGATAATTAATTAGATGCATTAAAAGTCCTCATCTAAATGTTTGCATGTTTTTAAGTCTGCAGTATTTCTTGCATCACAAACGGCTGACATTGGACCAAAAGGTGAAATATTTTTTTAAAATCCATCTGTTGTGCTTTAATAATAATAATAATAATAGATGTAAAGCATTATTATAGTTGTGCTATGATATAAATTACATCCTCATAAAAGTAGTTGGGCTGTCAGCTTCAAAAGAATACAACATGATTGACTGATTCAACATTTTCTATTATTAACTAAAGTAAATCTACTATTTGGATGGAGATTCCCCACAGTGACACACTTCTTTTCAATGTTTTGAAGCTAATTTGTAATTTTTACGGTGATGAAAAGCTTATAATTTAATGCACCACTGATTTTATTCATAACAGCTCTAAAACTAAACATCCTGTTACTAGGAGTGGATGGAGAAGGACTGAAATGTTGGATTTAAACAGGCAGAGGTGTCTTAGGAGAAAATAAACTTCCATTAAAACTAAAACAAAACCTAAAGCACTTCTCAAAGCTGAGTCTTTAAATACAAAAAATCCAAGTAAATCAAGAGGATCAATATAAGAAAATAAAACATAGAAGAGAAAACCTAAATTTAAAGTACTGGTACTAGAAAATGTGATCTTCTTTGTGGTTCTTTATCTGAATGAATGACATCTCCATTTTCATCAAATAAACCAGGTTAAACTAAAGGTTATAGCCTTAATTCGACCCAAACGGCATCTTTTTTTTTTAAAGTGGCTCCCTTAAATACAATATCAGGGAAACACCATCAAACAAAAACCATTTATTTTACATTTTAAATCCACAAATGAAACAAAAACAAGAAACAAAGCAAGAAATACAAATTAATTTGAAGTTTAAAAAAAAACTGCAAATATGACTAAATTTATGTTAAAAAATGAGTGAAATTAAAGATCATGTTCAAAAAGTGTACGAAAAATCAATACATCTAATATGAGCTGAGAAAAATGACCATCTGTAAAGAGCCACATGTCATTAAGAAACTTTTAAAACGTAGAAAATAAAAGTTGTGTTTGTGAAGTTCATGAGTTAGAAACAAAACAATAATAATTCAAAACAACAGTCATGAGAGGCCAAGGCGTATTGGTGCATGGTTTAAAAAAAGTCACTAGTCATCATCATCGTTCTGATTTTGTCATAAATGATTAGTTTAAGGATTCAAAGAGCAGATTCCAAGGCTCAAAATAAAATTCATTTGATAACAAAAGACACAAATCTAAGCAGCAATAAGGAATAACATAAAACAACACAATGGAACAGAGAAGGGCTCGAACCAGTGAGACAAAACCCATTAAGAGTGGGAGTGGTGATGACTGGAAACAGGTGGGTGATGAGCTAGAAACTGGAGGAAGTTAATGGACCAAAAGGAAAACAAGATATCACCAGAAATAATATACGGGCCTACGTATATTTCCACCTTGTACGTTCTCATTTTTCAAAAAACATATTCAGTTTTTTGCTCAAATATATTGACAGTTTGTTCATGTCAGACCAGTTTACTGTGGAACAAAGCCTGCTTGTGTCATCAGCATAAAATATGCATTTTTGTTTATCTGAGACTTAGAAAATGTTCTAAAATTTAAAAAATACTTGCTATAACATGCCCCCTCGTTTTGGCAGCTACGAATATTTTTTATATTCATATTTTCTGTTTTCTTCGGAGAACAGTAAACAGTGACCTTCCTTGAGGGAATGTTTTCTTGGCGGGGGAGAGTTTTGGTGCTGGATATGTTATTCTGGTGACCTCATGGTGCACTTCCCACAGGGAGAACAGGTATGCGGCTTCTATGCGACTTCAGGACTTTTGTCTGCTCTGCTGAACTTTACTCGTGTAGAGTTTCAACCCCTATCGTGATGTGCTGATCCAAATATGTCAACAACACTTTCAACAAAAGACACCAGAAGGCATTGGAATACAAATATATATATATATATATATATATATATATATATATATATATATATATATATATATATATATATATATATATATATATATATTTTTTTTTTTTTTTTTTAAAGCACACATGTGACCAAACAGTTCAAGAAAACTCTTTTAATTTCAGAATTTCCATCATGTTTTCGTTGTTTCCCTGCTTCAAAACTGTTCAGCTTCTTTAGAAGCCTGTTAATTGATTCAATTCAACACTGATTCAAATCAGATGTGTTGGAAAACATGCTGGATAGTGGCACTCAAGGACCAGGGTTGCCTAAAGCATCACAAAGAGTGAGAATGTAGGAAAATGTAGCTGCTTCATTGAATTTGGCTAACTTTGGTCAATTCAAAATGTTCTGAAACATTTAAATGTATCAAGCAAAAACAGAAGAAATCTGTAACTGGGGCAAATACTTTTTCAAAGCCGTGTGTCTCATAAACCACTGGACCAACTCTCAGAGAGTGACATTTTAGACCATATGTGTCAAACACAAGGCCCGCGGGCCACATGTGGCCCGCCACGTCATTTAATGTGGCCCGCGAGAGCTTAAAAGGTCTGAGTATTCAAAAATAAATAGGTAAAAAGCTTATTTTGACCAAAAACTACATTTCCCACAATGCATGTCAATTGTGTTACCCGCGACTTGACGGCTTACCGCCACTACAGGGTAGTGTGCACACAAGCAGTAGGCTGGTCCTCATGAGAACCGGATTTCGAACGCGCCTTTGCGGTCCAGCGCTGCGCGGTCCCGATGGGAGACCCTCGATCTGACGAACTTCACATCCTGTTGCAGCTCAGTGAATGAGTGATCACATGACCTCTGAAGCTAGGAGACACACGGTAGGACCTCCGCTCCGACACACACACACACACACACACACACACACACACACACACACCCCCACACACACACACCACACACACACACACACACACACACACACACACACACACACACACACACACACAGCATCTCCAGTGCGCCATTACGCACAGCTCGGCGCGCGCTTTAACACACACAATCACAGTACGTCCGACCCACGCACGCAGCTCACACATGCCCAGTAGGGGTACAACGGGTCACAATCGATCCGTGATCTGAACAGATCACCTCTGTGGTTCGGGACACGGTTTGCGATCCAGCTGGCTGCGCTCGCGCGCTTTACTGACTCCTCCCCGACCCGACAGCTCGCGCTCTCAAGCTGCTGATAAATAATTCCCCTCTGAGAAAGACGTTCATTTTGTCATCACATATCCAGTTCTCTCTGTCAGAATCAGTCATTTTAGTTGACCAGAACAAAAGATCACTGGTCGATTGTTGATCCATGATGCGTGCGCGCGCGGGGAGCTGCTGATCCTCCATCCCTCCGTCAGCTGATCATCCTCTTCTCTGATGGCAGACCAGATTAACCAGTTTCTGCCTAAGATAACGTGTTGTGTTGGACTTTTATACAAGCTAATGAACATTAATATTAACGGTGCTCAGTCAGGAACGATCAGAACACCTTGATCGTCACGCCTCCTCACCTGCTGCAGCTCTCCGACTGCAGTGAGGAAGAAACCGGGTCATCGCTCTGTCAGACGGAGAGGTGACTAGTAGAAGGTTTTTAATATTTAACTGGTTTAAATATGTTTAAAAGTTTTATTTAAGCATCAGAATGACCTCATGAGTTAAAGGTTGTTTGAAATATTGAGCATTAAGCAGAAAAATGTTGAGCCAACAGCAAATCATCATCTTCAACCCCCACCCCCCCATGTGCGGACCAAACCCCAGAGCCAGGTTCTCCCTTGAGGACATGTGATGACAGATTGTGTGCACCCCTAACTATAACACATGTTTTGATCAAAGTTATTATAACTTTGATGTATTTCTAATTCACTTGAATAGTTTGATCCTTGATTGATGGAGTTCAGTGGGTTTCATAACCTGACCAATCAAAAGGATTTATGTTCTAACAAAGCAACAAGCAGACCTAGTTTTCATGCATTTGTAATGTTTTATCTTGTATAAGTAATAAATTCAGAGTTATGTAACGTTAAGGAGTTGTTACATTTATTTTACATTTAATTTGGTTACATTTTTAAGTTATCTGGCCCTTTGAGGACAGCCATTATGCTGATGTGGCCCTCGGTGAAAATGAGTTTGACACCCCTGTTTTAGACCCTGATTCAAGATGGTCGCCACAGCTAATCAACATTAGCAAACTGTCAGCTGTAGCTGAGAGTCATCCACAACATATATTCCAAGCACTGACTGGTCACAAGACACGTTGAAAACATTTGCCTTTGCCACTGGAGTCAGTGTCTGTTATCAAATTTTCACATAAACTAGTAACTGGCTCATATTTGAATGTTCAGAAAGATAGTTATCACATTCATCCCCCTTTAGGTGGCTAAGTTTTAGTCAACTCAATCCAACATGGCCGCCACAGCTTGGAAAACACAAAAGGGCTTTAATTCTGACAAATTTACAGATACTGAGCTAACATTTGGTAGTTAAGAGTAAAATACTTTACTGTGTTCATTATGTCTTCGACACGTCACACCAACACCAGTGACACTTCTGATGAAGACCGCAGGAGCAGTCGAAACATGTCAAGGTAAAAACTTACAAAAAAATATACATGTCTGAAAAAAAAGAACGTATAAACTAGTTAAGAGTAAACCCCGACACATATTCAGAGGACTACATATCTTGTGATATCGTTGCTTAAAACTTTGACACTAACTGTTGGAGTATCTACAACTTTAAATTTTGGAGTCAATCCAAATCAAGATGGCTGCTATAGACTTAAGAAAGCACAGAAAATTGTCTATAACTGTCAATTTTTACAAATATTGTGATAGTATTTGGTGTGATTGTAGCTCAGAGCGCTAACAGACTTCACAAAGTGTCAACAACATATTACATGTTATTTTCAAGACCAAAACTGCATAATTTCTCAACAGAAGGTAATCTTTTAGAAATCCGGACATGAAAGGCAGCAAACAAAATGCATTCTTTTAAGAAATATGTCTATTTCAAGAAAATATTTTGAACCTTTTTTGCTATGTTATGCTAATGCTGCTAGCTCTGGTGCATAACATAAAGAAGCTGAAAGTTCCTCTTGCAAAAAGTCAGTCAGTGACAGCAGTCATCAACTACCGTTCTGCAAGGAAACCACTAGAAAGCGCTCTCAAAACTCATTTCCTGTGAGAAAGAACAACATAACATGCTGGACTGATTCAGAATCCCTGGAAAAAATGCTTTAATGTCTGGATGATGTATTCATCCCCAAATAAATTCAAGTCTTTAGTTGTGTTAATGTCAAACAAATGGACAAAACAAATGTGTTGCACAAAACTAACAGCAATGATCAAATTAAACATGTTAATTTTGCATCTGAACTTGTCTTTCCTTTCTTGTGTTAGCCTGAATCCGAGCACTTAGGACTGCAGTTATAAGCCAATCTTTCAGTTTCTGTGGTTGTTTCTTGTCATTCTTTTGGCAGGAAACAATACAAGTAGGACTTAAAAGGGGTGAAGAAGGAATGTTAGCAAAAGAAATTATGCAACAGATAAATCACCAGTAGCAGTGGAATAGCCAGTGGATTATGGAGCAAGACAGAGAGAGATTTAACACTTAGAGAAATAAATTGAGAAGAAATGTGAATACAAAGATGGAAAAAACCACGAGGATGATGTTATTCCTAAAACTCAAAGATCAATGTTTGTTTTCCTTAAAGTGATCGATTGCAGAGTGTGGACTGAGTCAGTGCTGCTCTCTGATGGAGCTCAGTGGAGGGGATTTGATGTACTTTGATCAAGGAAGATTTACCAGACAAGACCTGGTTTGTTTTAAAAAGTTGCATCCATGCCTGTGTTTAAGTGCACTTTTGTGTACTTCCAGTCTGGTATGGACTGTGTCCAGGTAGTAAGGTATGACGAACATTGACCCAACAATATTTGCTGGGTGTAGAATATGTGTTCGGTATGTAACTTTTTCATATTTTAAATCTTTTTCTTGAGCCACTATGTGCTAATATGACTCTTTACAGGGTTAATGAAATGTCAATCAGCCCCATTTGTTGCTTGTATCCAGAATACAGTGTTTGCAACTTCTGAGTCTCCGGTCCATTGCCCTGAAGTCTCACAAAGCCACGTATCTCGCGAGGGTTAGGCTAACTCAATGCGGCTAGCTGTTATGCTAGCGCTGGATTGTTTTTAGCTCATGATTCCTGCTTTTTAAAAATCTCTCAGCTGATTTCTCTGAATGAGTGAATGAACCGCTCCAGTAGAAATCAATGAAGGCTGAGGAGACATTTCAACAGGTAGATTTAGGTGTTTCTGAGCAAAGACGATGCTAACGTTTTTACGACAATGATATAAAACGGACACTAGGGGGTGCTAAATACAAGCCATGCCTTAAAAAACAGTTTATTGGGGATACACAGGATGTGAGAAAACACTTCCATGAAGGCAATTATTCAAAAACATAGAGGCAGCTTCTTATTTTGTCAATCACAGCTTTGAATATAAAACAAACCTAAAGATCCTCAGAGAGGAAACACTGAGACGGGTAATAAGTCACAGTGTCTTCATCCCCATCCATAAAGTCTTTGATGTACATGTGTTCTTTAAAAAAAAACCTTGCATGAAAACAAATTACAGCTGTGTCAGGCATGGTTAGTGCATAAATAATACAACATAAGCTAGAAAACTTGCATTCAGGCTGGAACTGGGCATGCAGGGAATACAGCTTTACTCTAATTAGAAGGCTGGGTTTATGTTTACATGACAAAACTACTAACCACTCTCCCAACCATGCAATCATAATGAATCACATATGATTTCTTACCTCCCAGAACGCTGTTTGATCTTTCTGTTTGCACAAACTTCTTCATATAAATATGCTTCAAAGCATAAACACACCTTGTCTGATACGATAGGTGCTTGTCTGTTTCAAACTGACCACGCTACAAGTCTCTATTATGGTCCAAAGCTCCAAAAAAATCCTGGTGTATTTGGGAGTAAATAATTGCAATAAGTCTGCAGAGTTCTGGTCCAAATATGGAGCTGTTTCACTCTGTGTTGATGCAGAGGAGAGAGAAGTGATGTGTTGATTGCCAGGAACAAACGACTCCCATGAAATTCAACGGAGTGCCCCTTAACAATGGATTGTAGTAGCTATTTTAGGTTAAAACGTTTCAGCTGGTTCGTGTTATCTACAAATGAAAGAACAACATCCAAATGTTTTTCCTTTTCTGCATTTAAAGATTTGAAAAAAGGAAAGAATGTGAAAGCCTAAAATTAGAAATCACAAGTCAAAACCTTTCAGTAAAGACCTTTAAATGCAATGCAAACTGCAATATTGCAGAGGCTACTAGACTCCCGTCATCCTGGCGAAATGCGCTTCGATTGGTCCAAGGAGCAAGGCGGGAAGAAAATGTATTATTAAGTGATTTTCTGAAGTTTGAAGTTCTGCTTATCTGAAAACTGTCTGCTGACACCAGAAGTGAGTCCAAGTTGTCCATTTATGGTCGTCTTCCTGTCTCCACGTAGAAGCTGGGGTACAGAAAAAGAGGCGCAGAACAGGAAGTTGAGTTGTTTTTTTTTTATTTGTGAGGGTTGGTGTTCAGCCAGGCAGAACTTGCGATCCGTTAAAGGAGGCAATTTCTTATTCTCGGGGATTTTATAGACCTTTTGTCTTTCATTTATTCAATTTGATTTGTAATTGATTTTATTGAGTTGGTTTAATAAAAACCCGCCAACGGGGGTGTTAAAACTTTTACTTCGCGTGTGGGTAACTTCCTTTTCTTTAGAGGTTTTTCCTTTATAGAACACAAAAAGGAGCATAGGATAAGCTCCCTCCAACTAATTTAATATCCTCCGATCACCGAGTGGAAATCGTGCCTTGGGTTCAGAGGCCAGCATTGGTCAGGAGCTCGCTCCGAAAGGTCAGCGACCAGGTAAGAGCACCCGTTTGTTTCTCTTTAAGGTTATTTCTATTAATTTAGATTTATAAAAACTTAAATCTAAACAGAAGTGTGGACCCTTCTAGGTCCGGTGGCTTAAGAGGCCTCAAAACAGCCTTAGAATAAAGAGATTTAAATTAACTGTGGCGTCCGTTCGCTACTTTAAACAGGTTTATACAGGAGTCTGGAGGTGGTTAAAACACTGAGTGAGTTTTGAGCTGAACTTTAAATAATAGGAATTCACAGGAGTTTTATTCAAGACTTCCTGACTTCCCCTGGATGAGAGGTCAAAGGTCAGAGTCGCTCTCTGAGGCTCCCTTTCTGGCTGAGGAATAGAGTCTTGACGACACAGAGTGTATGTGGCTGCTGCTGGTAAATTACCATCAGTTCGTAATCCAGTCCACAACCCTGGATTCAGACTGCGGTATTTAGAAAATTATACTCAGGTTTTACCAGCTGATTTCACACAGCTCAAAAGCCCAAGACTTCTCCTGATTTCAAAGGAGTCGGGGAAGGGATTCAGCCCAGATCTTAAACCCACCATAGCCAGAACGGATGACACTACATAAAGAAGCTTGCACCCAAATAGCAGCAAAGCTAAAACCCATACATTTGTATGGTTTAGTGTGCAGGGCTGAACCTTTATGCTGCTTTTTATGCACACATCCAGTGCAACACAACGCTCAGCTAAGTAAAGGTCAAAGGTCTGTTGGGTTGAACTTTGATATGCCTGTTGGCTGCATGAGTGGACATCACAACATGGTCAAACTACCAAGTGAAAGTTTATCGTCACTGAGGAAACGGAGCCCCTTTAGATGATATGATGTCATGTCTACTGAAAAATGTGAACACAGCTGATTTCTTTGAGTGATGAACCGCTCCAGTAGAAAGCAATGAAGGCTGAGGAGACATTTCAACAGGTAGATTTAGGCGTTTTTGAGCAAAGGTAACGTTTTTACCTCTGTGATTTAAAACGAACACTAGGGGGTGCTAAAAACAAGCCAGAACTGCATAGTGTGCCTTTAAAAATCAAATATCAAACATGTAACTAATTTAATAAATCTAATACATCCTTTATTCTTGCAGAATCTCTGCATTTGACCCATCCCTGAGGTGTGCCAGTTGTACACCGCCTGGGGGAAAATTTGGGTTTCAGCGTAAAATGTCTCATCTTTCAATCAGTAGACAACCATCATCTCATAATTTTGTTCATAGCTTATGCGATAGTTGCTAAAAAATTAGGTTTTGCATTGCGATAATGCAGCCTGGATAAGTTTAGAGTGGTTTTGAAGCTGAAATTAGTGCCGTTTGTTTGATCATGCAACACAAAATCTCACAAACACTAACTGAGCAGTCAGATCCCATTAATAGACTGAGTCCATTTTCAAATTAGCTTCAGATTTTTAGCATTTCATCTCATGCTTAACAACAGAAATGACACAGGTGTGCACAAAAATGTTTCCCGTGAGGGTTTTCTTGTTCTTCGGTGCCACCCAGAGACTCTTTATTTGTCTTCTACTCGGTCTGTCAGACCAGTTAGCAGCACTTCCTGCAGTGGGCCCACTGGTTAAACAGAGGGGACCAATAAAAGGGCTGCAGCCCTCCCACACGTGTGTGAGTGTTTTGTGAGTGTGTAATGCTAAACCAGACGCAACCTTGTGGCTCCTATGAGAATCAGTTTTACTCAGCTCGCAGTCTCTCTCTCGCAGTCTCCGTCTTCACACTCTCAGTGTGACCCGGCTGAGTGGGTGAAAAGGAAGGGAGGGTGAGAGGCAGCCACTCTTCATCCCTCACTCCAGGCTCTCAGGCAGCCAGGCTGATATTCTTGGCTTGGATGCAGCGCTCATGACAGGATTAGGTGCCTGGGACACAGGACCAACTGGAGATCTGCAGGTTCCAGTGGACGGACCCGAGCCAGATTCTCACCCTGCACGGGTAAGACTGAACCTTTACAGGGATCCCTCTGAGTGGTTAACACCTCTAATGGAGGATCCAGCTTAAACGAGCGAATCTTTGCACAGCCACCATTCAGTGTGCATGAAAAAAAAAAAAGAATCTGGCAACTTGAATTTGGCTCCAT
Organism: Callopanchax toddi; assembly: GCA_006937965.1. Lineage (NCBI taxonomy): Eukaryota > Metazoa > Chordata > Actinopteri > Cyprinodontiformes > Nothobranchiidae > Callopanchax > Callopanchax toddi. The sequence goes on along the minus strand of SSNR01000031.1, from coordinate 1,244,023 downwards.
TCACAGAAAAGTTCATGCTGAAAATAATACTTCAAAGGCTAAAACAAGAAAATCAAATCCATCTTGAGGAAAAGATAAATCACTTATAAGAAGAACTTTCTTGAACGTTTAATAGACGTATTTAACCATTTTTGCACCTTTGTGTCCTGGATGTTTGAAGCACAAGCTGACTTTGATTAAACAGATAAAGCTGGTTTGTGACCTTATATCAAACATATTTCTAGAAAAGTGTTTGAATTAATCAGCTTGTTGCAGAAACATGTACAAGATAGTGGGAAAATGACTAAATTGTTGCATTTCCATGAAAAATTTAGTTGCACATTTTGTCTTTCATTACAAACTCTTTTATTTTGGTGGTCCCAAACCTCCCTCTGCCATGATAGAAAGAGCTTAAACCACTTCTGTCAGGGTTTAATTTTTTCCACTTGGAGCCTTTTTGCACTGTAAGGAAACGATCCGAGCTCCAAATGAGTCATGTTCATTGAGCACACAGCCAGTTAACTCCATGTTGCACAAAGAAGAAAAACTGCAAGCTATGAGTTTTAGGTTTTCAAATTTAAATCAAACTTATGAAACACTCATCAATGCATTTAAAGCATTTTGCAGGAACGAACATGCTGCTAAACTTGTGCGGTGCCGAGCTGCAACACCATGTGGTTTCACTCTGAAATTCTAAAAAAAAAAAAAAAAAAGAGTTGAAGAACTTGCATGTCTTGCAATTTCACTGCGATTATAAAAGTGCACAAATCCCTTTTACTGAGTTTTCAGCTGTTTCAGCTTGCTGCAGTTACATTTTAAGGGCACTTTGTTGCGTGTGTGACTGTGTGTGTGTGTGTGTGTACCATGCAGATGTCTGGAGCTAATCCAAACCATTTGACATGGCAGGGTGGTGGGGGAAGCTCTGTTTAATGTCATAGGACAACTTTTTAACCATTTGAGTCTAATGAGCCTGAAAGAAGACCTTGAAGATTTTTGATGGAGAAATAATAACCTGAAGTAGATACATTAAAATAAATCAGAACCTAATTTGTCTAAACTGGTGCCTACGCTGACGTAGGAGGTAATAAGTCTGATGTTTGTTGTTGTGGGCTCAAACTTTCTTTACCCCTCCTGAAAAACCAAAGCGTCATTTTCTGTTTCTAAACTTTCTTTTTGTTTTTGGAGTCCCTCTTGCCTTTTTTCCATTGCGGAGATGAACTTTTCTGTTTTCAATTAGGCGCTCAGATGTCTGAGGGTTTTCTCTTCATACACAGAATGTTTGTCTGCAAGCGTCTCACTCTCAATTTGTTTGCAGTCTCAATTTCTGATCCTTTAGCCTTTCTGTCAGTACTTTTTAGATAGTTTTCTAACAGAACAAACTTTCAGATGCACACACGGGAAACGTAGCCAAAAAGAAACAAAGCAATGTGAGCTTACTAGGAGGTTTGCTCATAAAATGTACCTTCAGGATCACTTATTGTCCCCACTTTGCAGTTTTCTGTTGTTCTGTAATTAACTGACAGATTAACTGCATGTGCAGCTTGGATGGAAACTAGAAGTGGAAGAAGAAAAAGCTACGTTTTGCTTTTACAGCTGCCCCTTCTTGTTCTTGCTCTCACTGTAACAGTGTGTGTCTGAACTGTTCCCTTTAGATTTACAAAGCAGAGCAACACACGTCTATTATATTTTTTCTTCAAAGATGATTTTAGTTTGCTACTTACATTGAAATATTTTATATTCTAGCTAGATTATACAGTAAAATCTCTGCAGTGAAGACGGTTAGCATTTACATAGCTTCTAAGCTTTTGGAGCCAATAGGAAACCTTTAATTTGATGAATAATTTGTCAGGTTCTACTAAAATCACATTAAATTGATATGTTGGGTCATTTTGAGGTGTGTTTTTGTTTAAAAGTTCTAAAAATTGCCTTATCATTGTAGCTAGCTTTCTCCTTGTTAGCTCTAGCCGCCGTGAGCTAACGGCTAGTCCGAGCACAGCTAAGACAAAAGTGTATTGCTGGCATCTTAAAACAGTTACAAATTCCAAAGTTTCACAGCGTTTCATGCAAATGTCATTTTATAAACCTTTACATTGCAGTCGATTTCACAGCATGATTGTTTACATGCAATCCTTTGGTTATTTAGCATAAATTTAGCACTTCCTGTTCATTCAGCAGTCAAGTCTGAGCGGATTTTCATAATACGCTGCAAAAAAAAATGTAAAGGAACACACTGACAACGCATAAGATGTCATAGTAAAAACATCATGCTGGATATAGGGACTGGGTAATGTGTGAGGGACATAAGAATGACATGTATCAACCTAGTGGGCTTTATTTGATGTCACTAAGAAATTTAAACTGAATACAGGCTAGTCCAATTAGCTGAAATGTCATTGCAGCAACTCAAAATGGTTCTCAGTAGTTTGCATTGCCCCCACATGATTATATACAGCCTGACAAAGTCAAAGCATGCTCCTTGAGATGATTCTGGGGTATCTCCTCCTTGTCCTGGCCAGGGCATCACTGAGCTCCTGGACAGTCTGAGGTGCAATGTACTGTAGTGATGTTGGATGTTCCTAACCACGATGTCCCAGAGATTTTCTATTGGATTGAGGTCAGGCGAGCGTGGCGACTAGTCAATTATCTTTCACTGCCTGCATACTCTTGCCACATGAGGCTGCATGAGGCATTATCATGCAGCAGGAGGAACCAATGCACAAGCAGAGGTTTTTATAATGGGTCAAAGTGTTTCATCCTGATACCTTAATGGCAGTTAGAGGACCATCGTGTATCCAGACAGGTCTGTAGATCTGCATCCCCAGAACAACAATGACCCACCACTAAACTCATCATAATGAACAATGTTCAGTATTCTCCAGACCCTTGAGCTCCATGTGAACCTGCTCTCATCTGTGACAACCACAGGGCTCGATGCAGGCAGAGGCATTCACGCCATCAGCCCGCTGGAGGTCACTTTGTAGGGCTCAGGCAGTACTCATCCTGTTCCTCCTTGCGCAACGGAACAGGGAGTGGTCCTGCTGATGGGTTAAGGACCCTCTGACAGCCTGGTCTAGTTTAAAGTAACTGCCTGTCTCCAGTCTTCTCCTCCTTGCTCTTGAGACTGTGCTGGGAGACACAGTAATGACGTTGTATTGAGTTGTACGACATCTGCAGGGTCCAGGTATCACCTGATGCTAGTGACACTGACCCTTGTCAAATGCAAAACTACTGAAAAGCAGCCAAAAAAAGAAGATTTGTCTGTGGTCTCCACCAGTAAAGTAATTCCTGGCATTGTTTTAAGATGGCAGCAATGTACTTTGGTCTTAGCTGAGCTCCAGCTAACTGTTAGCTCATTGCTCCTGCCAGATGTCAACGCAGAAGCTATCAGGAAGCAATTTATGACAGATAGTAAATATTCATAACTTTTACAGAATCTTGTTTCAAAGCTGTCAAAATATTTCTCCAGTCTTTAATCATCCCTCATCTGTAGTTTTCTTAGAGAGGTCACGGTGTGCTTTTAAAGGGTTTCCCATTACAGGTGGCATGTTCCAAAAAGCTCGATAATTAATTCAATTTTAGTATTTTGAGAATTTGTTATTTTGGACCAATCACGTTGGATTAAACCTTTAAAAAGTTGTTTGTACCAGTAATTGTTGGTTATTTCACAAAAGATGATAAAAAAGTATTGTTACTCTCCATTTGACATATGGGTGGTATACGATGGTGTTAAAACCCAAACCGTGTATCTTTGGTCTGGTGACTCTAATACCCTATAGCTTAAACAGACAATTCCTCTACTTCCTCTCTTTTTGTCCACATAACCCTAAGAATTAAACATAAAACAGATCAAACTTCTCTTTCTTCGGTCTCTTGTTCTGTTTCAGATGTCCTGAGATTCTTTCCAACTGTTTATTTAAGCCAAACTAAGAGACACGTTGCTGCCACATTTTACATCCAGACCAAACTTTTCTGTGGTTCAAGACAGTTGGCCGTGGCAGACCAAACAGTGGGCATATTAGTCCCAGAGGAAGTATCTGACCAGAGGGCGTTTCGCTGCATGTTTACTGCCAAACGGAGGCTATTTTTTTAATTGAAGCTAGTTTGGGTTGGCATAGGCTGACCAATGGGAGCTTGGGTGGGAAACCGAGAGGGCTCGTTTAGGTTTTGTGTGCCTACGACGTCGAGGTGAACCACAGGGATGGGCTTGGACTGCGTAGATTTGTTATGGTCGCAGCTGGAATGTGCGCTGCAGGCTGACGGTGGCCATATTCTCCCAAGAAGAGGTGGACTGTGTTTCTGTTGAGCAGATGTGGAGAAATACAACAGTGGCTCGAATGATTTAGTGAAGGATCAGCGATTATAGGAAAAAAAAGTGGAGAAAACACAAGTTTATTGTGATACTTTTGCCATAGTTTGGTGGCAGATTACTCAACAGTTATGTTTTTCATTTATTTATCAGCTCAAAGTGTTTGCAGGCGTGGGATGTGTGCAGATCTGCTGGCTGCTAACTGATACTTGAATAGCACTGAGGTCTTTAACCCTGGTTTTCAGAGTTTATTTGTTCTTTGAGCCTAAAGATGATCTGGTGTCACCAGAGAAGCTAGTAGATGAATGAATAGTGCATAAGGTCTCAACTCCCTTCAGCTTAAGCCTTAGTAGGACTTCAGGTCATCCAGGGTCATGCAGTGAAAAACAAATAATTCACAATGTCTGGTTATTGATCTGGATCTGCACTACATTTTTCCAAGTTTCTGGTAAAACTGCAAATCCTCTCACTTTTCTAAGCTTTCTTGACGCATTTTGGAACTTTATGTCAGACATTATGACAATATCACTGCCAGTATCTCAGAAATAGCTGAGGATTTGGAGCTTTTGTGGTTTGAAAATATTAATAAAAGCACCTTAATTCCTGACAAGAACAGGAAAAGCAATCCTGCTTCATTAATACTGACATATAGTAACTTTACATATAGAGAGATTTTTCCAATATTCACTTTTTAGTAGGGATGTCCCGATATTGATATCGATATCGGAATATCGGATATCGGCTCCAAAAATACGATATCAGATTATATCGACTTCATCAAAAACCTCCGATATCAGCAGTCTGTATTAAAAGCAGGAATTGTAGTCGTCCTTTTAGTTAACCAACTATTATTTGTATTCGGCTTGTTATTAAAGTTATGTTTATTTTGTTTGTACTGTTTTTTATGGTCACTAAGAGCAATGATCTCATTCTTTTGGGCAGTGTATGAAACTCTGAACACTCAAATTGAAGCAGTTAGTAATTTTTCTTATGTATTATATCGGATTGATATCGGTATCGTTCAATACTGAAGGCTGCAATATCGGTATCGCATCGGAAGTGAAAAAGTTGTATCGGGACATCCCTACTTTTTAGGGTATTTCTCTTTAAATTCATGTTTAATCGTCTGAATAAAGTTGATTTTAGTCCCTTTTTTTTAACCGTATTCACATCATATTCTAGTAATGTGTTCCAGAACTGAACAACTTTTATATAAAAATGTTGCTGTTTTGGGGCGTTTCCCCTTCATTTCATTGCGATCTAAAACTTTTTACTTATTCATCTTGTCTTTATCTTTTACTTTTTCTTTCTTCAAGGCATCACCATGAAACAGCTGGCTAATCATGGGAAACTCTTTCAGAAAGTTCATCTTAAAGAGACATAAAGAGTTTCACACAGAGGGGTGTTTTTTTTTTAATTTTTTTTTAATAAAAGTTAAATGTTCTGGGAACAATGGATCCTATAAGCCTCTCCTAGTATCCCATAAAGTTTGTAGCATACTGCAGCATACAGTGCTGAATTTAGCTGAAACACCAGTTTTTGATCCGTTTTTTAATGTTTTATTCAAGGAAAAAGCTTCTCTGTAGTCGGGTTACTGCACAACCAGTAGATCGTGACACACTTTGTCTTTTGGCCACGGTTTCTTATTTTCCACATTGACTTTTAAAAGCTGTTACATGCACAGGCTTGAGCCTTATAAAGTTTTAAACTTTCAGGGTAAATACAGGATGTTTTCAGGTGAATGCCAAAGTATTCATTCAGATTTGGCTCGGGAGCCTTAGCAAGGCTTATTTGTACTTTAATATTATGTTTTACTACCTGCAGGATTAACCTGCTGGACCACAGCCCTGCATGTCCTCCACCTGAACTAAAAGAGCTGCATCTACTTCATGTTTTCAGTCCAGTCTGGAGTTTTTACTGGCACCAGTCTCACCTTGTGATGAAATCAGCTTCATTTTTTACAAAAAAAGACAAGAGCACATGTCCTGCACATGCACATACATGACACAAATGCATGGGCGTATTTAAATAAGTAAAGCAGTCACAGGGACATTGCTGGTGGCTGAAAAGACTAATTCACCAAATGTTCTGTTGAGTTAGGAGAAACGGCTCACAAGAAGTGCAATCTTGCATGTAATGGCTTCAGCAAAAGAAGCTGAACTTTCAAGTCTGCTCCATTTGAGTTGATTGATACGGCTGGACGGACGAGGAACCCTCTGTAAAATGGAAAGTGTGTGTAGATACATTCTCAGCTGTTTCTGAGAAACTCAAATACCCAGTCTGTTATTCAATATGGAACCAAACCAGCTGCATTGACCGGCTTGTTCCACTGGGAGAGACAGTGGGAGACGGTAGGAGGTCTGTGGTTTGGTACAGTTGGACTGAGTCAGTGTGTGTGTGTGTGTGTGTGTGTGTGTGTGTGTGTGTGTGTGTGTGTGTGTGTGTGTGTGTGTGTGTGTGTGTGTGTGTGTGTGTTAAGTTTCTTGGCAGACAAGCAGGTCTTGCCATTTCACATCTGATCACAAAAAGCCCAATGATTCAGTTACTGTACCATAAAACATGTGAAATTGAGAAATACCATGCAATTCAAGGAGAAAGTAATACTTTCACAGGTTCATAAAAAATGAAATTGAAGTATTTTCGTGATGCATTTTAGCCAGAATCTCACTGGGCTGTTGGCAACTAAAATTGCATGAAAATATATGTTTTTAAAACCCACTGAATTTGCATGAAGCTGTGATTTAGACGGAGACCATAAACTCTATATTACTCTCGATAAATAGACAGAATTCCTTGATGAATTCTTGCCCAAGTGTCCCTGAACGTGTCTCCATTTCATCACAAATGACTTCATTTTTTGGCAGCCTGTTGCAGCAGTGCATAGTCTCATATTTCTCAAGCTTTTAAATCCTAGAACACCAAATTGATTCCATACACCTGCCTCAACTTTCACTATTTTTCAACTCATCACAAAGACTATTTGAATATGTTCAAATTCCAGCAGCAAACCCCTCCAAATAATGCAAGGAAATTGTTTGTAAATGCTTTCATAAATCACCATTTGTCACAAAACCAGCTCATTATTTTACTGGCTTTAACCTGTAATATGTTGGTATTTTAGCGCTAAGTGAGCATGTTGGGGTTGAAAAGATATTTGGATAAAATCGGGCAAAATTTGGCTCAACGTGAAGGTTTTGTAGAGGTTTAAATCTAGTTATAAATCAGGGATTGGCTGAAATTTGCAAAAATAAGTCCTAATTTTAAGGGTTTAAAGGCACACTATGAAACTTATTCTTGAGCCAGCACTTTAAAGTATGCAAGATTGTTTCAGGATTAAATATTTCCTGTTGTTTTAAAGTCAACGTCTTTGAATGGAGAGACATGCGTGTTTGAAAGAATCTAAATATACTTATGAAGACATGTTGAATATTTCATTTAAAGGACATTTTACCACTAAAAACCTGCAGGATTCCACTGTATGCATCACTGCTCTGTTACATGGTGAGAACAAATGTTTTACAGGTCTGCCAGAAAGGAAAAAAACTCAGTTGAAGCAAGAAAAAAAAAGGCTTTATTAGGACCAGATTTTTTTTCCAAGTCAATTTCCCTCCTGAACACTTTCCCGTCCTCCCTCTCTTCCTTCCTTCCTTCCTACTTAACTTTCACTACCTGTCCCTGCAGTGTTTGTGTTGTAAATGTCTCTTTTAGTCTTTTTTTCCCCTTTAAACCCTTTTCATCTCCTGCAAATAACAATTACACCACTTTAAATTATGTTTTCATGCAAGCATTTCATGTGAAATATGAAAAATCTGCCAATATAACATTTTTTCCTCGCAGCTTTGACTGGTTTCCTGTGACCCTTCTCCATCGTCATGCGTCTTCTCCACGTCTTCCTCCTCCTGCTGCTCGTCTGGTCGGCTGAACCTCGGAGAAGCCCAGGGGCAAAGGTCACAGGGAGGGGCACCGGGGGTCGTGTGAGAGGCCGAGGCAGGGCTGGGGTCTCGAGGCGTCAAACTCAGGAATGTAAAGAATACGTGGAAGGAGGAGAGAAGTTCCTGGACTGCCAGGACAGGCAGCTGACCGCCGTGATGCAGGACTGGCCCAAAGATATCCAACATCTCCTTCTGGCAAGAAATAAAATTCAGGTAACTGGAATGATTTGTGTAAATTTGTGCAAACCCCAACATTTTTTGATGGTTTCAAGGAAAATTGAGAGTAATAAATAGTTACATTAGTACAATAGGATCAGATAAACACTTGCAAAAGAACGTTTACTAGATTTTATGCTTAAGGAATGAGGCTCAGATATCTCAGAGTTGAGCCTGAATACAAACCCAGCCAACTGGTGCATCTGTGCACCATTAATCTGGGACACAGATCAAAAACACACCGCGTGTAGACTGCTGTGTGCCTGAGTGACCACACAGGATATGTATGTCTCCGGTGCAGAACGGTACAACACAGATGGTAAATAAATACATAGAGATGTTTCATCTGTGGATTTTATGAGTTTGCACAATCAAAATGTGGTCAATAAAGCAATGATTTAAAAGGAGAAGCACGGGTCTATTACCGTTGGTGGAAAACATGGTGACGTTTCATGTCTCCTTCTTCAGGTTCTGAGCGATAACATGTTCGCCCAGTTCACCCAGCTGAAGAGCCTGGACCTCCAGCAGAACATCATCTCTGTGGTGGAGGACAACGCCTTCAGTGGTCTCTCCCAGCTCACCACCCTCCTCCTCCAACACAACCGTCTGAAAACAGCCTCAGAGGAGGTCCTGCTTCCTCTGCCGCGCCTCACCTACCTCCGTGTCTTTGACAACCCCTGGAGCTGCCGCTGCCCGTTGGACAGCCTGGTCCGAACCATGCAGGTGCCAAGCAACCGTAACCTGGGCAACTACGCCAGGTGTGCTGAGCCTTCATCAATGAAGGGACAGAAGCTGAAAAAGTTAAAGGTGGACTTGTTGTGCGCGGAGGGGACAAAGCCGGGAGATGGAAAGGAACCACAACCGGGACATGTACCAAGTAAAGGGAGCCAAGAGGCGGTTTCCATTTGCACCTATAAATTTCCCAAACTTCTGGACTGCAGCAACAAAGGTGAGGGAAGTTCTCAGTTTTCGTTTGAAATGCTTGAAATCTGAAGAAAGTATGTAATTATTTGAATGCCACTACGTAACAGTTTTTTGGCACACAGCTCATAGAATTAAATATCTCACCAACCTGAGTTTCACCACATTTTGAACAAATCCACGAAGGAAACCCAGAAACTTCATATTCCAGCTCCTCCTGAGTAATCTTAAGGCCAGATAATTATGCCGACAACCTTAAGGATGCCCTGATTACCGTAATGGCTCTAAAGATAATCTTATCAGATATTCCTGCCATGTGTGGTGTGTTAAAAGTGCTCTGGTTTGTTCGAAAGGACGGCAGCAGCACTCCGATCACAAATCAGGGAAATCCAACACGTTGGATTGGCCTGGTTTGCAGTGTAAGTGGTGTTACCCGTGGACAAACAAGCATGCAGCCTGTTGAATGTGACGTGCAGCCAATCAGAAAGCGAGGTGACGAAAGCACGCTGCACAGAGCTACGGGAGTCCAAAATCAAAACAGCTGTCGTGTTTGTTTACCCCAAATTCACGTTTGATCTCGAGACGTTTTGCGAGATTCCCCAGCTGGAGAGTTTCACTGTTGAAAAAGGATTTCCTTTCTGAACTTTTACGACTTTAAATACACAAAAGAACCTGAATGGATGGATAAATTAATAAAACGTCCTTATTTTTGGTCATGTTTGACCAAAACAATAGAGAAAATAGACCACAAATAAACTTTATTATGTTTGCTCAGCACCCAGTGCTGAATCACTGTCCAGTGAAAATAGGCACATAAAATAAATGTAGTCGTGTTTTGGTCAGAGCCAGACAGCAAGAAGAGTGCGTTTGTTTTTGCTAAGCTCGCCACATGGAGTGTGCTAGTGAATGATCTCCCTCTGAGAGTGTTTTTACAGCAGCTTTTAGTGGAAAGGTTAGCGCCAGCTGACCGTATTTCAGGCTTCCTGCTGTTTATTTTTAAAAATAGGAGTCATAACTCCTGACATTTTGACAATTCATGGATTCAAACACGTATTCTGGATAAGTACGCTATATTTATTAGCGTACCTTCACAAAAATTGTCCCTTCTGTGTGTTTTCTGCAGGTTTAGTCAGCATTTTTATGTTTTGTTGTGTTTGTGATCAAATTCGATTAGGTGACATTTTGCAAATACACCACTTACCCTCATGTTTCATTCAAATTTGATGCCCAATACTTGAAAAGGGTCAGGATTAAATGTTGCAAATCAAATTTAAAGAACTTTTATTTTGCACATTTGATCCCGTCTCTGAGCTAAATTGACAATACAGGACAGCTATATTGATGCTCCTGTAAAGAAGTGCAGATGGATCACTTGTTTCTCATCTTCTTCCATTTCTTCTCCTTCGGTAGCCTCTTAAATCCATCTACAGTAAAAACAGACCTATACCCTTCAGAGGGAGCGACCCTTCACAGACAAGCCAAAACCACACAATGCAGCATCTGTTTTGTCTGAATGCATGAGGAAGCTTTCTGCATATTTTCCTAATTATTGATTTTTTTTTGTTGTTGCTCTCCAGTGAGACGTTTGAATCAGCTCTTTATCTAAAACCACCATAAGGCTCCTCTGTTTTTCTCACAGCATGATTATCCCATCAATTTCTGCACCTTTTAATTTTTTTGAAATGCCCCGTAATAATTCCCGGTCCCGCTTCCGTTTCCACCCGGACGCATGAATGAAACGAGTTATATGATGTGTGGATGTAACTTAATGTACCGCAGCTGCTGCAGCACTGCAAAAACTGATTTCTAAGAAAGTAAAATAGCCTTGTTTTTAGACATTTTGTCTTATTTTTTTGTCTAAAAAGAAAATATATTCTTACAGCCCTACTTGAAATAGGAGAAATCTTCTTAAATATGGTCAAATTTTAAAAATAGCAACATTTTCTGCATTTAGAACAATTCGCTTGTTTTAAGGAATCTAGCCAAGCTCGAAGCTGCTGGTTCTTTATAATAATATGTGACACTACAGGGGATATCAAAGGCATACATTGTACTAAAGGGAAAAAACATGACTTCATTGAAGATTTTTCAAAAATTGCTTCTGTATGAAAGAGTTAACTCGTCTGTACCTATTATACAGTATGTGACCCTGTGTTGATCAAATGGATTGTGTAGATGATGGAAAAAAAGCCAAGGAAACCATTCCAAACCATTCCCATTCACCATCACCATCCATTGCCGTTTGAACCATAAAGGGTTCAAAAAACAGGGAGGGATCAACTACAAACAGAAAAACATCTGAAGGTTTTTAAGAGCACACCCTTTGAACTGTGAACTAGTTACGGGGTTGCTGTAGGTCCCAGACTCATGTAGCACCCAGCCGTGCCCCTCTTCCCTGGCCAAGTCTGGTCTGACACAGAAAATGTCTCACATTTGTACAGTGCTTTTCAAAGTCATTAGACTACAAAGAGCTTTACATTAGTTAGTCATTCACATGCTGATGGAGCTACAGAGGCAAAGCGACCAGACACAGAGGCTCCACCAGCCCTCTGACCACCACCACCAGCAGGCAATGAGGGTAAAGTGTCTTGCCCAAGGACACAATGACAATGTAACCCAGCCAGAGCAGGGATTTGATCCTGCAGCCCTCCGGTTGCAAGCACACACATACTACCACAAGCATGCACACATACTACTGCAATCACACACATACATGTTTGTAGTAGCTTGTGTGCATGCTTATAGTAGTGTATGTGTGTGCTTATAGTGTTGTATGTGTCTGGGAAAAATAGATTTCGTCCTATACAGCACCTCATATTTTGAACCGCTCTTAAGCCTGATTTATACTTCTCCGTCTGCGTCGTTACGGAGACACGCAACGCCATTATGCGTCGACGCAAGCTCTCTACGACATGCTTGCAGAGGCTGACGGAGACAGGCCCAAAATTCTAACTATGCGTCGAAAGCGACGGACAACGCATGCCTGTGATTGGTCGGCTCAACACCCCGTGATCATTTCCGGCTTCATGCCGCTATCAACAGAGTAGTAATAGTTGAATCTCGCGGAAGCAGATATGGATCAGCTCGAGAAACGTCTGGCAGACGAAGTACGAACATTTATATCATCCATCAGTGTCCCTAAAGGGTTAAACAAGAGCTACATTTTCGCTCGTCGTCTGCCTTGTCCTCACTGAACGGACGGACGGACATTCAACAGACGCCGCTGTCTCCTCACTTCTGTTTAATTCTTTTTAACAACATTGTTTGTTCCTCTAATTCAGTTCTTGTCATGTTTACCTATCTTTGTCACTTTGTCATGAGCTGTATGACTTGTTACACAACTTTCAAACTTTTTACCACACGTTTAGTTGCGTGGAGTGGAAAACTCGTGTTTCTGCAGGACGCGCAGCCCTGTGTGGCAGGATGAGCATGATTGCTCCTGGTTTTATATGCCACACCTGTAGCTGTTTTACTGATTTCTATAAGGACAGCAGGTTGGATCAAAGCCCTGCCAAGGTGTGCTGGTGGACTGACAGGTCAGCTCACCTGTGTGACTGGGATCGGCTGCTGGTGCAGCAGCGGGAGGTTGTCAGGCACTTTGTTGTCATATCCTCTAGCAGGGGGGTGGGTAGAGATGGCGTTGGCTGGTGAGTGTGTGTGCTGTTTTTCGTCCCTCAGTGTGATAACACCATTATGTGCCACAGGTGTGAGCGAACAGCCCAGGGAGTGACCGCCCTGGTCGCGCCAGGACGCTGCTGTTTTGCCTATTTGGACTTCCTCTTCTCCTGGTTTCGTCTCCAGCACAGTGGAGCAGCGCTGCAACCTCCAGCCTCTCAGACATTGATTGGGACTCCGCTTGCTGCCGGATCAGTCCAGTCCAGTAGCAGCTGGCAGGTCAGCTGTTTGGTTGGGGCTTATGACTGTTTTGTTTTATTTGTAAATAAACCCATTATTTTAAACCTCCTTGGTCCTGTCTCCTTGGGGTAAACATGAGCCTTAGTGCTCCTTATTAACATCCACTCTGTCACACCTGCACACAAATCATGGCACTTAAAGTAGAGCTGAATGATAAAGGGCACACGGTATTTTAAACATAAAACCAGAGTCCAATATCTCCCAGAAATCACTGAAATGTCCCCAGTAATTCTATCAGGGTGCAGCCAAAGAGCTGCATCCCCGCAATAATACGTGCAGCCACAGCTGACCAGTGCTGCCCTGCTGTGCATGGAGTCCAGCCCGGGTCCCACGAATAATTAATTTGTGCGCACAAAATACTAATTCGTGCGCACGAATGTACAGAGTGTGCATGGGGAGTGAGAGTGGGTGTATAGCGTCTATTGTGTGTCTTGGAATGTTTGCAGGAATGTGTGTGTGCACGCATGAGGGAGGGAGAGTGATTGTGTCTGTGTGTGACTGTTTTTCTGTCAGGTTTCGTTGCTGTTGTATCTTTTCTCCCTGTTTTGTTTGCTTGTTTGTTTGTGCTTTATTTACAGGTCTAGAATTGGACTCTTCACGTCTCTTGTTCTCTTCTTTTTCTGTTTACTTTCTCCCCCATCCCTCTTTCTGTACCCTTCCCTTCACTTTCAGGCTCCGTGTCCAATCAACCATAAAAATATTCTAATAAAGATTTGGGGGGTTATATTTAAACAAAAATCAGGAGGAGTTTTATAGCAGTGGCTGTAACCTCTCACCTGAAACAGCAACACTGTTGGGCTTGTTTTTGGCACTCAGACATTATTCTGTTTGCTCCACAGCCGGACAGGACACGGGGTTAAAAAAAAAAAAAAAAGCAATAATATTTTTTAACATAAACGTAAATAAATCATGAATTATTTATCTAAACCACTTAAAACTGTTTTTAACAACACACAAACATTTTTTTAGCTTATTTATTTAACCCATGAACTCATTTATTTAAGAAAATGCCTTAAGGGCAACACAATTTTATTAAAAGTTGAAGTTTAAGCAGAAATGTTTTAAATAATTTAGTGAAGTCACCATTGAAGTCACCAATACATTTCACTAATAAAACAAATGATATGTATAATGTGTAAATGTGCAATAAATCCCTTTTAGTGACATCACTGGGGCGACCAGGGCACAGTTGCAAGAGAGATCACCTCCCATGTCAGAGAGCATGGGTTCAAACCCCGGCCCGGCCATGTGTCAAAGCATCCTTGGGCAAGGTACTGAACCCCCCAAACACTGCCTCCCGGGTGCCATCCTGAGTTGGCAGCCCACTGCTCCTCAAACAATGAGGATGGGTCAAATGCAGAGATGAATTTCCCCAAGGGGATCAATAAAGGATAAATTACTATCTGGCATGTTTTTCTAGTTTTAACTAGAAACCTCCCTGAAATTGATATGATTGATCAGAATTAGCTATTTGTATTGTTTTTTTGGGAAAACTATTTACAGAGCAGCCTCAGAATTAAGATTCAATGTTTTTGATCACAATATTAAAGGCAGTGTTTTTCAACCTTTTTTGAGCCAAGGTACACTTTGTTATTGAAAAAAATCACAAGGCACACCATGGGGTGGGGGTGGGGGCTAGTTACCAGCCTAACATAAAATCCTAAGACCTGTCAGAACCTCCCAGACCAGAGTCACAAACCCCCCAACATTCACCAGACCAGATTAAATCTGAGCTCACTGATGTCTGATAAAGTTAGCAGGTTGAATTTGGTCCAATCAAACATTTTTAACACAAAAACACATTGATCTGTCAGGACTGCAGCTGTTTACTAAGGCTCACTCTGTTTTAATAGTTTTATTGAAACATTCTCATCTGGTCACCTGACACTAAAGGATTAGATTTAGTTTACAGGTGACCTGATTAACTGTCTTTTTTTAACCACATCAAATCACTTCAAACTGATTTTTTTCACCTGTCAAAGTGATTGTAACATCCAGTTTATCTGTAATGAATTGAATCTGCCTTAAAATGACTTTATTTCTCTTCTGTTTATTTTATTATCCATGTTACAGCATGCAGGGCTCTTCATCATGTTTTAGTTAAACTACTTGTGGGTCTTTTTAAACATTAGAATTAAAGCGGCTCTCTGGAGCATTTTTCTCTGTATCAAAGTTTTCTAAATGTTTTAAATGATATTTCAGGTCTAAACTATGATCTATGGGTTGAGTTCCACAACATCTGTCATTCTGATGAAGACCCTCCTTCCTCCTAGAGACCCCTTTCCATTATTTCTTGCCGCCGACATTTTTCAGCCAATGAAATTCAAATTTCTGCATTCTCTCAACATGCACGCGCATCGACCAAACCTGTACCAGTAGGGGGCGCTGTCGTACAGGACGCTCCGTGTGTTTCTCTGCCGTCTCAGCCGTTCACTGAGGACTCACAGCTCATTTCTACTAAAAACCTACCCATTCTCCAGCTAAAGACTGGTTTAT
This sequence comes from Callopanchax toddi, assembly GCA_006937965.1. Lineage (NCBI taxonomy): Eukaryota > Metazoa > Chordata > Actinopteri > Cyprinodontiformes > Nothobranchiidae > Callopanchax > Callopanchax toddi. Next base: position 1,228,258 of record SSNR01000031.1, on the reverse strand, counting down.
TTTCATTTTTAAACCTTTCACCTCACAGAATGGCAAGGCTTGACAGGATTATGCGTTTATTTTGGTCAGAAAGTTCATCCAGGGCTGAGTCAAGTTCAGCTTCAGAGTCCAGCAGCAGCTCGGTGCTAACAGAGCTAATATCAGAAGCAGCAGGGACAGAGAGGGCTCATCAGACCCTCGTAGTATTGTTGGAATAAGATTGTGAACTGTGAGTGATTAAACCCTACACATTGAGCTGTACAGTTCATGTCCGAAGTATATGCGCCGCGTGCACGCGCGCACACGCGACCGGACGCGCGTGTCGAGATGTTTTGAGGAGGAGCCTTTGGACGCTAGATTCAAAAACTGCTCTCCTGATGAAATCCTCCGGAGTGCCGCTTTAATGTGAGTCTCTGAAAACAACTGTAAAGACAAATCTGATAAAGTCACTGACAGATCAATGTGTTTTAGTGTTGATGATCTGTTGAGTTTTAAGCTGTCAGTCACGCAGCTGGGAAACACGGCGCATGCTCCCATTCACTTTATGAATGACAGGCGCGCGAGCACGGCTGAGTTCACCTGACGCGTGACAGCCTATGTGGATATCAATCTGATTGGCTGGCCTTGTTAGATACTGAAAACAGTGTCAGCCTCCCGCAGAAGGGAACTCACTAGGGGACACCGAGCCAGGAAACCCCAATGCAGGCCAGCCCCAGGCACCCAAGGGTCCACACCCAATGGACACGGCCTGTCCTACATTCCCTGGGACCCATGTCAAAGTTATTCCACCACCACTGTCCATCTAAAACCTTGTTAGGCTGCTCCTGTGATAATAAACCATTATATTCAGAATATGGTTTCTGTGTTTTGGACTTGAAAGGCCGTCTTGGTGTTGTGCAACATGTCACCAGATGAATAGAGTCTGGATTCCTGGTTCTTCTTTTCATCAGTCGCATCACCTCTGAGACAATCTGTAAACACTTACAGATGGTGTGCTATGATGTGATATAGCCTTAAAACCTTTGGGTTAACAAAGATGACCTGATATAAATGATGCTATAATCTAGCACCCAGCTTGTCTTAGTTTTGAAGATCTGATCAAGACTCCATGTTTCACAGGTACAGTATGTGAAGATAAATGACCTCATCTGGAGATGTGACATCTTAAAAGTTGATTTATTTAACCGTATATGAAAAGTCTGCAAGCAGGTTTGCATTTTTTAGGCATTCCCCTTTTTAAAAAACTCCAAAAATGTTGAAAAACATGTAGTTATATTTCATTTTCTGCTGTACAACTCTTCTGGTGCCATTCCAGTTTTTTTAAACAGTGCCTCCTACTGTTGAAGTTGAGAACTGCAGCAGGGCCAGTCAAAATCAGCAACAAACACAGAAACAAAGGATTTAATATTTATAATATAGAATATGCATATGACTGCTGATTTATCGAGTTTGTTTAAAAGCATCTTCTGTCTGGTAGGTTTTAAAATTTACATTAGGACTCACTTTTTAATGTTATTTGCCGATTACGTGTCACTTTTTTCCAGATTCAGGTTTGATATTCGCTTGTAGTTCAACAGCATGAAAGAATTGTATTTAAAAAGCACTTATATATGGGATCACATAGTGAGAAAATGGATAAAACTAGCATGAAAGTTAAGAAATATAACAGTTTGGTGAAATCCTTCTTTGCAGAAGGGTTTGTTTTTTCCCATGTGAGCAAGTAGGGAGTGAAAAATAGAAAACCCCAAACAAATCAGACCCAGATTTCTTTATTTCAAAATTCCTTTTCACTCATTTTCTCTCCATATTTTTTCTTCCCCTTGTCTTCAAGTCTCCTTTCTACTGGTTTGGAGGCGGTTTTATTTGAGGTGAACCACAGCTCATTTTAGATGCAGTAGTAATACTGCGAACAGTCAATAAGAGGAATGTTTTAACCCTTTAACTGGCAGGTCGACCACTTTTTACCTGAAAAAAGCAGAAGTCAGGTAGGATAGGAAATCACACAAGGACAACGATACCCTGCAAGATAATTCCACTCTACAGTCGAGCTTCGAGGAATCATGTCCGCATTAGAAAAATTATGATATCCCTTTCTGCTCTCAAAACATAAAATGTGTTACACCACCTGCTCCTGATTTGATGTGAAAGCGATAACGATAAAACCACTCCAAGACATTTTTTTAAAAATATGAGGTGAAGAAAAAAAGTCAACTCTTTCCTTCCTTTGTCATATATCTTCATAAATCATCACATTCTCTGTGAACACACTGTAAAAACTTTATTGTTAATTTAACTTATAATTCTGTCAATTTAACTAATAATTTAATTATTTTTCTACAAGTTTATTGTAGAGTTTTATGTTTACTGACTAATTTTGGACACCTTTCTAAGCAGGGATACACATAATAGTCCAAATCTAGCTGGCGCTAAATTGATTTGTTAATAATTATTCATTAAAAAAAGTAATCTTTTTTAACCAAATATCTCTTTAACAAGAGAGACCAAGCCAGAAGTGCAGCGCCATAAATACATTTAAAACAATTAATAAAATATGACAACATTCATATTTGTTTCATATTTCATAAGGTAATTTCCATCTTTTTCTGCTTCACATCAAAATGAAATCAAATTCTAATCATTTGTTGTTATTTTTACAGTATACTATGGAATGTGATCCTTAAAAGACAAATTGCTATCAATTAAAAAAATCCCAGGTTTCCAAACTCAACTTGTTGACTATAATTTGTTTATTAAAAACATCCTCATATTAACTTTTTAAAAGATTTTTTTAGTTTAGTAGTTGTTTTGTCTTTTTTTTTTTTTGTTCAGTTCATGCTTTAATAAGAAAAAAGGACTAAAACATGGTACAACAAGTTAATCGAAGGGTTAACTCAAAGCAGCTCTTTTGCATTTTTTTAAGTTAATCAAACAACATAGATTTTACAGTGTAAGAATGCAAAAAAAAAAAAAAACCATGCTGTAATTGAGATATCATGTCATGTAGCTCTAGATTTTTGTTTAAATCTTTTAAACATTGTTTTACTGATTTCCATCAGTGGGTCATGTTTTACAAAAGGATCAATTACAATCTCACAATTTCATCTTCAAATGCCTCGCTTTCTTTCCTGCAATACTAGCGACATAAACCACAAAATGAGCCTTTAAACCCACAAAATATTAGAAGTCTTTTGTGTGGTAAACAGACAGAAAAGGAACAGATGTTTCTTTAAAGTAATGATTCCAGCAGAGTTCACCTCTAGTCATGAATGACTGATAATAACTTTTCCTGACATGTTATCTCTCATTCCCTCTCTTATGGTCCTTCATTCATTCAGCTGTCTGAGGTGTACTTTAACAGATGTTGAAGCAGCTCAGCATTTGATCTAAAAAGCTTTAAGATCACAAGATATCCCAAAGACTTTAAGGATTTATCTCCAAGAAGCAAAAGTAGCAGAAACTCCAGATTATGACTGAGATCATTTGGCTCAGTTTTTCCTAAACCTACTTTCCTACAAGAGACCCTGAAGTATCCAGTCGTGCATTTTTGTCTCTGCTGGATACGGCGTGTCGGGGATTAACCTCATTCACTGTAAAACACAGAGGACCACAGATGTATCGCCGCTGGACAGAAAAACAGAAGAAAAAAGTTGCTTTTGGCTCAGGAGGTTAAAGCCTGTCAAAGGAGCCTGGGAATACGAGTTTAGGGTCGTCGTGCCAAAATCACATAAAGCTGAAAATCTGCTCAGGCAAAGCTGCAGACACACGTGAAGGAAGAGCCGGGGTCCTGTTCTGACCTCTCGGAGGAGACGTTCTCGCTGGACAGGATGTGCAGCAAGAACCGTTCCTCCCTTTGTGTGCGTGTCTCTTTCAAGTGTTTAATTAGATTTACGTTAACGAGCCTTCATGTTAACATCTGTGGCAATAAACCAGGTCGACACAGACATCTGCTCCATAAAAGTGTCCATAAGCATCCGTTTTAGCAACAATCTGCGTAGATAAAATGCACGCAGGAAACCGTTTAATAGATTCATCACACATTATCATGCACAAAAATCGGATTTGTTCAGGTCTAGAAGAAAATAGATCAGAATAAATGCGTTCTGATTAGGCCACAGTCTAAACATGATTGCTCCTCATCTGCAACCGTTTTGCTCCAGAAACAAATGATGACAGCGCAGGGCCACCTACTCCGTGTTGCTGCAGCATATGTGGCTATAGCGTTGCCATTCCCACTGACAGGTGAAACCAACCACAGCAGTTATTCATTAAAATGTTCAACATTTCGTTTTCAGGTGTTTTTGGTAGAGATTTGTAGGATTCAGAACAAACAAGTGAGGAAAAAAGACTTCCTGTGGCAGATGAGTCAAACATTGTTGTACATGCTGTCGCCCTTTGTTGTTCTCCATCTTGAAAATGTGAGATGTCTCGCGCACACACGCCACCAAACATCTTGAAAACATATACGATGCAGACAGATTGAATTTCCGACTCATGCTGATTTTTCTCTGTTCGGCTCTCATGTGTTTTGCACATCTGCCTCAGAGCTGTAAATCCATCTGCAGGAAGACATTATTGCATTTTTTTGTTTGTTTTTTATTTATGCATATTTGACTTTTTGGGGGGATTTTAAAAACATTTAACTTTCTTTCCAGAGTTAAGCTGAAATTTCTCCTCCATTCTCCCTCCTCAGATCTGGACCACGTCCCACCTGAGCTGCCATCGGAAATAGTGAAGATAAATCTGTCCAATAACAGCATCAAACACCTCAGGCCCAAACAATTCCTGCTGTCCAAAGACCTCAAGCTGCTCAACCTCAGCAGCAACAGCCTGCAACAGATCGACACAGGTAACAATCCTAATCGTTTGCACATCGTTTGCTCCACAACTAAAAGGTTTAAAAAAGAAAAACAGAAGCAGCACAAATATAGTTCATGCAAAGGCAGAAACAGAAAGGGGCTTTCACTGCACAGGCTGCATATTTGTTAAATGTGGAATAAAATATATTCCCTCTGGATGTATTCTTGAAGTTTTTATTTTTTCAGGTTGTAAAGATTGGAAATGTTAAGCTTGCTGTTGCAGTGGAAAGGAACGGGCCCAAATACATCATTCAGAAACAGGCGGGGTAATCCTGCGTCTGATATATTTTGAAGAACAAGAAGTCAAAATGCAGAATTATGTCTTTTTTGACCTTCATGTTTTATACATCCAAAGAACACCTGATGATCATTTAATGGCACACTGTGCAGCTTTGGCTTGTATTAGCGCCCCCTAGTGTCCGTTTTAAATCACTGTCGTATAAACGTTAGCATTGTCTTTACTCAGAAACACCTAAATCTAACGGTTGAAATGTCTCCTCAGCCTTCATTGCTTTCTACTGGAGCGGTTCATCACTCAAAGAAATCAGCTGTGTTCAAGCAGGGAGAGATTTTTTAAAAAGCAGGAATCATGAGCTAAAAACACTCCGGCGCTAGCATAACAGCTAGCCTAACCCTCGCGAGATACGTGACTTAGTACATACTGGCTCAAGAAAAAGATTTTAAAATATGAAGAAGTTACATAGTATGCCTTTAATGCTTTCTAATAGCAAAAATTAGTTCATCAAATTTTAGGACCTTTCACTAAACATTATGTCTCAGCAGCTGAGGAACTCCTTACCGGTCTAATGATGTCTAGGCTCACGTCTTCCTGCCCAAGAGGGAAATCCTCCACAAAAAAAAAAAAAAGCTTGCAGTTTTCTTAATTACCCTTCAGCACGTGTAACCAATCTACTGCGGCTCGCCCCAGTGTGTCTAAAACTATTTGTAAACTGAAAAAAGAAATTCCGTGTAATTCCGCTAGCTTGAGACATGTGGTCTCAATCCCTGCAACTCCTTCTAATCATCTTCACATTTGGAGGGAATATAAAAGAGGTTGTTTATCCATCCCTTTCATGTGGAGAAAGACCAGAACAAAAGGAGATGAATTAAAATGCATAATGAAGATTATTACTAAGGGATGTACAGTTATTTGTAGCATTACGGCTGGATTGATTTTGGCTAAAACCTTGCTCTGGATTGTTGTGGCTTGTAGATAAAATCATTTAATTCATGTTTCGGACTTCTAAATGGGATTTCTCTACGTTTTTTTTTTTTTTAGTTAGTTTTGAAATTGTGACAAGTCTTGGTACACATCCATGAGGAACTCCCCAAAAATTATTTTACAAGGAGTATTATTTTGGCCTTTTGAGAAATATGATCAACAAGATTATCTAATTTTATCTTCCGAGGAACCAAATCCCACAAAAGTGGTTCTGCGGTCACGGTGGCTCTAGTAGTTTATCTGCTGAGTCAGCAGATTTAAAAAGGGGAGGCAGAGGATATCTCTGTATGCTTCACAAACTCTCGTTCCTCTCCTCCTATTTTCTTCCACCTCCTCCCTTCTTCTGCTCTGTAAAGATCAAAGCTGGGCCAGAGGCTGGTAGACAGTGAGAAACTGTCCCATTACTCCCACTAAACACGTGCACGTGCATTCACGAGCACAAAAGAGAAAGGCAGACTAATGACGAGTCTGGAAGCTTTTAAAAGACGCCATTAAGCCAACTGTTAGTCACTGTCTATTAATCCGTTTCACACCAGCTGCTCTTATTGTTTTGTCAAGTGTTTATTTTAACCCTTTAACTTCCACATCAAGAAAGAAAAGCTTTTTTTTTTAAATCATTTGAAGGTAGTTTTGCAGTTTTTTTGAGTGAAGTTCTTGTTTTAATGAGCTCTGCAGTGGTTGACCTGCCAGCTAAATGCAGCCGGGTCACAATCCTTACATTTTTTTTTGCAGATATTTGATTAAATGCCCCAGATTTGTTCTAATATTTTGAAATTTAAGGAATTTTCAGAGATCAACATGCCTCGTTTATCCAAATTGGAGGTCATCATATCATAAAGGTCTTTCACTTTTAAGGAGGAATGGATAGTCTCATATCTTAGTATCTATTGGATTACTTTTAGACAGTTGCGTTTTGTTTCCAACATCACTTTAGCTGGATTTAGACAAATCCATAATGCTTGTAGCCAAAAAATAGATTTTTTTTAGGGAAGTTTACACTGTGGGTCATGAAGCATCAAGTTGAGATTATTTTGTGGAATAAAAAAATAAAAAATCTGAGCTCCAGTGAATCCTGGGTTTGCACAGGGACACAGTAAAAGTATAATTTTGTCATTGTGTGTAATGATTTGGGGGAATTACAACTAAACCTGGTAGAAGCAGGTTATGGAAACATGTGTGGCAGCAACAAGAGCTGTGAAACAGAGGACTAGATATACTGGGTGGCTTGATTACTTGAGTGCGTGCAGGTGCGTGATTACAGATGCAACACAGGTGAGGAGCTGAGCAGCCAATGAGCAGGAAGCAAAGTACCAGACAATACAGGAAATACAAATAAAGTACCCTAAATAAAACACACCACAGAAACTCATGACTGTGACATTTTGGATACTAAGACTTGGTCCATTAATGTTCAGGTATAGTCAACTTTATTTAACCAGGTAAAAAAAACAATGAGTTCAAGATACTCAACTCATTCCCAACCCAGGATTTGCACAATCCATCTGCAAGGAAGGCGCCATCTAGTGGCTGCCCAGGTTTACTGTAACCAAGTCAAATTCTTGAATTTGTGAGACGTCACTCTTCTGGTCAATAAAGCGATTCTGATTCTGATTCTGATCCACCCTTTTTCTGGTTGAGGACTGAATTTGCCGCTGTTACTTTGTGGGTCAGAGGAAACTATTTACCAACAATTTATGAAATAATTTGTAATAAAAACTCTCTTCTTTGTCTTTCAGCTGCTTTTGCAGGCCTGCTGTACCTCCGTGAGCTTGACCTGTCCAACAACAGCCTCCATCACTTTCAGTACGGCATACTGGAGGACCTGTACTTCCTACGGAAGCTTTCGCTGGACAAAAACCCCTGGATCTGCGACTACAACATCCACTACCTGGTCTACTGGCTCCAGCACCACCCAGACGTCCGCTACACGGGCCTGGTCTGCTCCAATCCGCAGGAGTTTCGCGGGTGGCGCGTGGAGGACTACGTCAAGACCTACAACGGGGAATGTCCCGTGGACAAACAAACAGAGGGGGGCGACACTGGACAGGCAGCGCAAGGAGGCTCGGAAAATGATGCACAGGAGGTGATGGGTGAGGGTCAGGAGGAAATTCTACCACGGCCTCTGAAGGAGAAGGAGGACAAGACGTTTGAGATAATCAGGCTGAGCTAGGAAGGATCAGCGGACTGGAGGGGTTTAGTTCAGGGAGAAGAGACAGGAGTCTGAGGTCAACATTATCTGTCAACAACAGCAGTGATTTTACTTAAAGGAATGCAATGTGAAGTACATTTTGGGGATAACAATGTATTTTATTATAATTTTCAGGTTGTTTGGTTGATTAATGCAGGATGTTGTGATAGGTAGCTAAATTTACCTTCAAGCAAAGAACGAGGAGATTTTAATATTTTTGTCTTTTTTCAAGAGCATGTCCAGTCTGTTTTATTATAAAGACTTCCTATCAGAAAACAATTACTTGCAGGAGCTTTTTTTGGTTCATGAAATATATCTTTATGGTGAAAAGAATCTTTTTTTTTTTTTTTTTTTGGCATTATGTGTGTTATTGTCTGCCTTTGTTTCTGGAAATAAAATTCGACTTTTTCCGTGTAACTTTTTCATATTTTTACATCTTTTTCTTGAGCCACTTTGTGCTAATATTAATGGGTTAATGAAAACTCACTTAACCCCATCTGCTGCTTGTGTCCAGAATATCACGTTTGCAACTTCGGAGTCTCCGGTCCGGTGCCCTGAAGTCTCACAAAGTCACGTATCTCGTGAGGGTTAGGCTAACCTAATGTGGCTAGCTGTTATGCTAGCTCTGGAGTGTTTTTAGCTCATGATTCCTGCTTTTTTTAAATGAAGGCTGAGGAGACATTTCAACAGTTAGATTTAGGTGTTTCTGAGCAGAGACAACACTAACATTTTAGTGATTTAAAACGGACACTAGGGGGTGCTAAAACAAGCCAAAACTGCATAGTGTGCCTTTAATGTTTTGCAAAATTCAAAACTTGATTGATGGCAAAACTTTGGAAGCATATATTGAATTTCAGCCATAAACGATGATTCAGACGGTGAGTCACTTTTTGAGAAATTCCCAGATACTTTCCTGAGAATTTGGCCAAAATTGGACTAAAACTAGTTTTTAATAACACTATTATAGTAAAGTAATTATCACATAAGCATTAAGCCTAATACAAAAAGGCTTTGTGTGTCTTCTGGCATTATTCACCCCAGGTTACATTTCAGATAAATAATTTCCTGTAGTCTCGGTTAATCAAATGCAGAATCAAGAAAAATGAAACCGTTTAAGAGGCAGATATTAATCATTAATTACTTGGCAGACAGAACCAGATTTATCGACCAGCCAGTCCAGGTTCTGTCTAATGAAGCCAACATACACTGAGGCAGATTAACAATCAATGTGGACTCAGCTTCACAAGGATTATGTTTCAATCCAGTCTGCTACTCTGGCACAAAACACCAAGAAATATAATATCCTAGATGTGCTGATTTGACTCTGTGTCTCCTAGCTGGCATGTAAACAAGTTAACTATTTCTGTGCATGCACATATGTTTCAGATAAGCTTTGCATTATGTAATACCATGAGCATCCAGCTTGCGGTTATAGATTGTGTTGCAGCACACTGCCCTCTAGTGTTCAGATACTGGACTCAAAATAAGAAGAAAGCTTGCAAGAAGCTGAAAATGTTTAATGAAGTAAATGTCTGACAAGTAAAGTCTGCTCTTTGCCACCAGCAAGATTAAAGTCAAACTTATGTTTCACAGTTTTCTTTGTAATAGGTTGTCTAATACACTTTAATCAGCAGCAGATTAGGAAATAAAATGCAAAAACCTAAAAGTGTGAGGCAAAGATTAAAGTTAATACATTCAGAAATTACCAGCTACATTGATCACATTCAGCTTCAAATATAAAATATATAAACCTACATCTAAATGTTAAGATGTTTTAGCTAAGACGGCCAAAAGGGGAATCATACTACCAATTTTAAAAAGTGAGGTGAAGAGACCCCCCTAGCTAAGGTTTTTGAGTCAATTCAGTCATTGATAAATGGTATCATCACCCATCAGTCAATGTACAGGTAGAGTCCAGACAGAAACATTGATAAAGGATCCATACAGGAAGTATAAGGGGTCTTTTCACCACACTTTAACGTAATTTAGTTTCAAATTGTAACAAATATATTTAAATTTCAACATTTACTTTTTACTTTGTATGAGATATTTAGACTTGATTTGAAGTCTGAAATTCTAATTTTCACGTTTAGATTAACTTTATAATATTTACAGTTGTTTTTTGTGAAGATTTTATTATTTAATATTTACATTTAGCTCAACACATTTAGAGTTGATATTTAAAATTTTCACTTAACTTTTATAAGTTTGATTTTTGACTCGAAATAGTTGAATTTTGTAAATTTTTGGATAAAATTTGAGTTATATTAATTTTGTTTTTCTCTCAATACATTTATTTTATTTTATATGTTTATTTATGATTCTAAATATTTACAAATAACTATATATTTAAATTGAATTCTAATTATTTACCCCTTAATATTTACTTATAATTTTATATATTTAGACTTGGCTTTAAAAATTAACATTGAACCTGATCAGTTTAGATTTGATTTTAAATATTTAGCTTTAACCCTTTTTAATGAACTTAAATGTATTATTCAATATGCATATTTAATTTTTCATATTCAAATTAATTGTATATGCTAATATTTGAATCTAAATATTTTCATTTAACTTTACATGATTGTTTTAATCTAGCTACATTTAACTTTTAATATTTAGATGTAAGTCTAAGTATTTATTCTCTAGATTTTTAGAGAGAAATTTAAAATATGCATTTTTTTTAACATTATTTGATTTTATTTATTTTGAAGCATTTTGACATAACATTGTAATTACAAAAAAATATGAAATTTCCACCTCAATTTAATGTTATGAGGCGCTAAATGTGAGAAAATATAGCTGTTACTTTCTTAACGTAATCAGTGCCTCAAAAATGCTGTTTTTTTACACAATGGCAACATGAAAATACTCTTATATGATGCTTGTCTTGTTGCAACCCATTAGTTGTGATGAGGAAAACACAGTTAAGTTCAGCAAGTGCCAAAAAAGACTCAACTTAGGAACTTATACAGCTGATTTAACTCTCTTAAAACACTGATCAGAGATCTGTGTGGTGAAGATGTTAGATGAACAAAACACACTGAACAGATTGGTCAATACTCACTTCTCTGGACTCATTAAATCTCTACATGTTTTCAGTTTTTTTCCCCATCCTTTCCCCTGAAAAATCCCAATAAATATAAAAAAAGGTCCTTCACTTTCTTCTTTGTTTACCACCAGCTTTTAATTTCCATCAGTCCTTTTTTCTTGCTGTGTCAGCAGCACGAATTCTTCTCCGGTGGCTTGTAAGCAGCTACCTGATTGACTTCGACTGGCCTAGAGTTATCTCGGAGGTGAACTCCAGGAGTGCCGCTGTCCGTCTCTACCTTCTGGACGTGGAGGCCGTTGCGAGACATCAGCTCTCTGGCCATCATCAGAAAAGCTTCTTCCACATTCTGACTCTCCTGAATGGATACAAATCTTTAACAATTCCACACAACTTCCAAATGCCTTGTTTTTAATATTTATGCGCGTCACCTTTGCAGATGTTTCTAAAGCAGCGAGCATGCCGCTCTCTTTCGCCAGGTTGCAGGCTTTCTTAAATGGAACCTGGCGTTGCTCCTCCAGGTCACACTTGTTACCTGATAGGAGAAAATAAAGACGCTGTTATGGTTTATATTTCTACATGCAAGCGCCTAAACAGAGCTGGAGGAAAAGTTTTGACATAACACTGGCAGATTTGTTTTTAATTGTTGTAATGGTTTAAATGTGACAGCTGTTTTAATTCATAGTGAGAATTAATTTGAATTAAAAAGCTCAAAATGTTAACACGGCTTAGCATATGTTTTGTCTTGACTTCATTATAAACAAAATTTATTCCACTTAAAGTAAAATCAGGGGCGGTCCTAGGAGGAGGCCAGCGTCCCCCTGACAGCAAGCTTGGCCCCCCTTGAGGCCCCCCTGCTGCGTGCTGAGTCTCAGGCATTAGAGACAAATACTGTTTCATGTTGTCACTGAAGTGAAGAGCTCAAAGTATAAGGTTGGTCTAGAACCGAGTAGAATCGTGCAATTATTTAAAGTTTTTGCTCATTTTGAGATCCATGGAGGCATTTTAAATAATAAAGTAGAAATACACCTACAAGACCAGATCACTCTCACCTATCAGCACCAGAACCACGTTAGCCGCTCCGTAAAGCTCCACCTCCTTGATCCAATGGCTCACAGATTCAAAGGTCTGGTTTCTCGTGATGTCATAGGCGATCATGGCGCCGTGAGCACTGCGGTAGTAGCTCTGGGTGATGGTACGAAACCGCTCCTGTCCAGCCGTGTCCCACACCTGCATCTGTCCAGCACAGACGTGTTAAAAGAGACAATTATGTAGAATTCTATGGAATTTGGTATCAAGAGATATAAAAGATCTGTCCTAGAGGTACCAAAGTTATAAAAACAAATACCGTCAGATGAGTCATAAGTTATCTTTATTAAATAAAAAATAGACAAAGCTGCTAAAACACAAACATATCCAACATTATAGGCATCAACAACAGTTTTTAACAGAAAAGTTTGACTTATTTGGAGTAATTTCCTGAAGAGACTCTCTTATGCATGTGAGCAAACCTCAAACTAGCTACAGTGGTAGCAGGGTGATGGCTTGGGATCGAGTTGTAGCGATAACAAAAAACATTTTGCAATATTTTTAAAGAGAAATATCACGTGGAACTATTTTGGGGGACACTCTTTGCTGCGACACCTACGTGTGCGTCGCTAATTAGCTTCCCTGATAGAACTGATGTTGCTATGCTCAGCCAACAACTCGTTGAATATCGCCTCCTGGCCTCAAACGTCACCGTTAATACAAAAAACGAACAGTTCTTTTCAAGGACTCAGTTCTCCTCCTTCACAACGAAGAGCCGTTCAAAAGACTCGACTCGTTCATGAACATCACATCACTATTGTGTTGCTTTAGTGACCGAGCTGAACATGAACTCCAGAAATCCTGACTAAACAAGTCACGTTTTATTATTTTTTATGTCCTAATACATAAAGTATCAGAACTTAAAGTGATAATATGCAACTTTTTCATATTTTTAAATCTTTTCCTTGAGCCAGTATGTGCTAATATGACCCTTTACAGAGTTAATGAAAAGTCACTTAGCCCCATCTGGTGATTACAGCCGGAAAACCACGATTGCAAGATCTCCGTCGCCGTCACGGTACCCAGGAAGTCACGTGTCTCACGAGGGTTAGGCTAACCCAAAGTGGCTAGCTGTTATGCTAGCGCTGGAGTGTTTTTAGCTTATGATTCCTGCTTTTTTCAATCTCTCCCTGCTTGAACACAGCTAATTTCTTTGAAAGAGTAAATAACCGCTCCTGTAGAAAGCTATGAAGGCTGAGGAGACATTTCAACAGGTAGATATTGGCGTTTAGAAGCTGAAACGATCTGGTAACTTGTTTAATGCAGTAATTTAAAACGGACACCAGAGGGAGCCCAAAACAAGCAAAACTGCATATTATCACTTTAAAGTAGGTGTACTTCCTTTTTTCACCTTTACGCCACCAAACTGAGATAATGATTGTGAAATAAAGGTGAGACTCAGGGAGGAAGTGTACATATTATTATAGGAGATTTGAGGAGAAGCTCTGATATGCAAATTATCACCAAAAATGTGCGTTTGACCAGAGGAACTACAATATTTATGACTGGATGATGAGATAATGTGCTGCAAAAATAATTTACAAACTAAGTTTTTTTTGTCCTAACTTTTTTACATCATTTATATTATATTTTATTGTTTTATTGTGTTTTTTTACTGTTAAAATCAAGCTTCAATAAGATTTAAAGCCTCAAAGGGTTACGCCTAAAAGCCATATGTGTCCCTGCAGAGAAAGCCAGAGTCATTATAATATTTCTGAGTACGCTCCCTGATGATCTGATAGTTGTAGCAACCAGTCCCACTTGCTTGACTCGTTTATTACATTTTATTTTAGTCAGCTTAGGCTTGGTTATGATTTTTTTGCATGAATTTTTAGAAATAATTCTCATTTAAAGACAGATTTTGTGCACAATAGTACAAAAATTGATCAAATGTGTTATGTTTTCATATATTTTACTGCAGAATAACGTGTTTTAGTAACTAAAAGCACAATAAAATTAAAAGTGGTTTGCATTGCTTCAGGCTGGGGGACGAATGAAGACTCTGAAACATGAGCAGACACAATAACTTGAAGATTTTAAGTTTCCACGTTACTTAACGTTACTTACGTTACAGCCTGAAGGCGTTTAGAATAGATGCAATTTTTAAAATAAGTCCTCCAGAATTTTAAATATTACAAAAAATATTTGTTTTCATGATTTTTTTTTATTGTAGAGTTGAGCATCAGTGAGGATGCAACAAAAAAACGTGTCATTTTGAAACCTGGGGTCTTCCCAGCTTCTATTTTTATTTTTTTCTGCACAAAAGCTGATGGCGTGAAACCTGAACGGCAGGTTCTCCATGTCAGAAACTTGTCAGACTCGTTTTGGGTCGAGTCAAACTGCTGCTTTACCAAAAGAACGCCTCACTGTAATGTCATTCAGCGTACTCCCAAAGAAAGAATTCTGCCACGAGTGTCAAAAAATAAAGTTGTTTTGAATCTTTCACGTATAGAGCCCACATGGTGACACCTTCACCATAAAAGTGATCTGTTCCTCGTTTTGTGTTTGTATATTCAAAACGCCACATGCTTTACCTTCACTCTCTTCCCTTCGATGTCCACCGTCCTCACAGTGAAATCCACCCCGATGGTGTTCTGCTGCTTCTCGGTAAAAATCCCAGACTTGAAGTTCTGGACCACGCAGGTCTTCCCTACGTTGGTGTCTCCGATGAGGATGATCTTAAACAGGAAGTCAAAAGTGTCATCGTGCTCTGGCGCCTGCATGGTAGGAGGCCAGTGGCGTCTTGAGGTGGATCACTTTGACCTTTGAGGTCAAGAGACGATTTTAAAGATAACTGAAGATTCTGTGATCAAAAAGCAGACGTCTGAACAGAAACCAGTCAGGCCTGGTGGGTTTTTAGATTTCTAAATTCATCATCAACTTCTCAAAATCAAATCATGTTGGACTGAAAATATCCTGATTATGTTTGTTGCAAATTGCTAAAAGTGGGGGGGGGGTTTCTGTTTAAATTTGCTAAAATCTGAAGCTATTTTCCATCTCCTTCCACATCCTGTTTGTGTTTTTGTTCTATCCCCAGACAGGTGAATTTTTCTCTCTCTGTGAGACAAAACGGCCTCAGTTCTGCTTCTCCTTGCAGCTCCTTCTCAGGTGTTGACCCACTTCTCTGCCCACAGCAACAAACAGTTTAAAAGCACATCCCATCCTTTAAGTCCTCATGTAGAGACTCCAGAGGTTGGTGGAAAATCAAACCTTCCTGTGAATAAAAGTTAAAAATGTCTGCTGTGATGGTCCCTTGTTGCAGTGTCATGGACGCTTCCTCCCCAGAGTTTCTGCTTCCCTTTACTTCTGCATATTTTCTCTCGTCTGTTTTTCCTGTTCTGACTGACTTGAGTGTTTCTCCCTTCACACCACCTGTGGTAACAATAGAAACCCGCCCCACCTGTTCTCCCTGTGCAGCCCAGCCTCATACCTGCTGTTGCATTCTGGGAAATGCAGTCAGCTTTTTGTAAACTTGTTCAACCACACCCTCTTTAAAGAAAATGCCAGTTAACAAAACTGAAATTGGTGTTGATTTAGTGAGTGACAGATGTTTAGATGCAAAATTCTAATTTAAAGGACGCCTTAATGACCTGATCGATCAATCAGATCCACGAAAGAAAAAGACCCGAAAACATTAATTTTGATGTGTTACAATAAACTGACATTTATTTTGCTTTTCCTGGTGCCAATTTTATTTATGATATTTGCAAAGCATCTATTTTGTCACAATTTATATTTTTATTTTAATAACCTTTCAATTAATCAAACAGTTAAACTCCTGATTAACAGTAAAATGTAATAAATTCACATTTAAATGATATTATCAAATTTTACTAAAACAGTTACAATATCGCATGAAGTAAAGTATGTATAGGTTACATTTTAATGCTTTTTATTTCCATAAATAATGTACTGTTTGGTAGCGTGGGTAAACACTGATGAAACCAAAAGAAATCCTGTTTTTATTATTGAAAAAGAGAGCCATAAGAATTGTTAACAAAAGTAGAGATCATCACTTGGATTTTATTCTGTTTTCAGTTCAAATAAAGTATTGTGTGTCATGTATTTTTTACACTTTATTTTACTTAATAAGATTGGTTTTGAGTTGTTTATTTAAATAAAATAGTCAACATTTATACAAAAAATGCTATTTAACAATAAAATGTTTTTTTTTATTATATGTTGTATTACAACACCTTATTGGTCAGCTGATTTGAAGATAGAGTTTAGATTTTTGAGTTAGAATTTATAATAAAATCCTGTCAATTTGAGCGATGCTTTGGGATTTGTCAGAGAAGAAAGAGGAAACTTGCCTGGAATACCAAGTGATGGATTATGACTCATATCTTTGATACTTGGCTGGAATATTAAAAACGCTCCAGTTGTTAAGGATGTTAATATAAAAGACCCTCCGATAAAAAGGGCTCGCTAAAATAGAAAATTGTAATGTAATAATGATAACATTTGAAAAAATCTTGTAGTGTTTACATGATGTGCCATTTTTGTTTAAAAAAATAAATTTTTAGAGTGATGACATCATACGTGACTATTACATTGAGATAAAACATTTTTACACATTAGATAAATTATGTATTCAACATTCAAAAGTAGTGAGGGTGGATTTCAGTCACCCTGTATTTGTAAAATCCTAGTTACGGCCATGCTAATGCGCCGAAATCACGCTAATAATCTTGAACCCCACATTTCCGAGCGCCCGTGAAGGCAGCACAGACCCCACATCACCGTGACGCCCTGTGCGGATAGATGCCCTTACTGCCTCCGCCGCAGCGTCACTGTAATCACGTTTTCTTAATACAAAAACACATTTTCTTGATATAAAATATCTTGTTTTAAAACAAGCCTGGAAGAGGCGGCGGCGACACAAGATGCAGAAGAGCTCGGTGGTCGTGGTGGCGGATAAAACGAGCCTGAAAAGGCCGTTTGTTTTTGCTAACGCTGTACATATGGTAGGTAACATTCCAGGGCATTTTAATGCAGAAGAGGCCTGTTTGTTTTTATGCTAATGTTACTAAATAAATCACAATTCAGGCCTCAATAAACTATTATATTTTTATATAAATATGCAAAAAAATATATATTTTTTTGGTTTTACATAATGTGATGCTTTTTCTGCCTGCTGCATGTCAATTAATACATTTTTTCTAAGTAATTTTCACCTAATATGTTTAAAAATGCTGTTTGGGCCAAACTTTATTTTATTTATATGTAAAATACCTGCCTTTTTTCATGAATAAAATCTCTGCACCTTTAAGAAATTAGTTCACAAATACAAAACTTTCAATTTCCAAGATTAAAAATACCAATTTCAAGTTTTTAGTTATCTTTTAAATGTGTGTTAAATTCATTAAGCACTCTATTATTGTTTTAAGTGTTTGCTAACTTAATAAGTGCTGATATCCCTCTCCCTCAAGGCGCTGTGCTTCTTCATGCTGAGGATGACAGTCATTTGGCATA
The DNA here is from genome assembly GCA_006937965.1 of Callopanchax toddi. Classification (NCBI taxonomy): domain Eukaryota; kingdom Metazoa; phylum Chordata; class Actinopteri; order Cyprinodontiformes; family Nothobranchiidae; genus Callopanchax; species Callopanchax toddi. The sequence continues at coordinate 1,210,397 of SSNR01000031.1, read as the reverse complement.
GGGACCTCATCCAAACTGGCAAAGTAAGCACAGATTAGCTTTTAAAATGTTTTTCTGACTGGATGAGCCTAGTTTCAGAAGCTGGTGATATTTATCGGAGGCAGCTGAGGAATTATTAATGACTTCTTCCATAAATACCCCCTGAATGCACTGCAGCAGCGCATTTATATATTGTCTTTCTCTGGGAGAACGTGTTTTGTTGTTCGTGTCCTTGGGCTAAACGTTGAGCTATCTTGTAGGCATTAGAGTGGATGAAATAATGTCATTTTGCGTTTCAGATGGTGCCTAGTATGTCTGTGGCCATGATGTACGTCATTGAGGTTGGCTGCCTGCTGCTCTCAGTGCTCGGTGTGTTCGGAGCCTGCAAAGGGAAGAGATGGTGTTTGATTCTGGTAAAAACGACAGAATAAATCATCTCTGTAAGGTTTGAAACTGGCTTCTACGTTATTATTCTCTGTGTGTGCAGTATGCAGCTGGGATGGCAGCAGCAAGTCAAACAATTATTATCAGAACAGCACTAAGTTACCAAGACATTTATGAGGTATGGTACTGGAGTGACTCACGTTTGCGTATTTAAATTGATTGTTACAGCTCAGTATTATGAAACGTCTCTTTTTAGAAACGAGTTGTACGTGAGGAGTCCAAGCTGCTGTCCATGATGCCCCTCAGTGGACCCATCAAAGCCAACAGGACGCTGCTCCATAATATTCAGGAGGAAGTAAGCTGTGATTATTAATGTTTTTTTAATTACTTTTGTGCTTGTATTTTCAATTGAAGTTCAAATTAAACTTTTGTAATTTTGAGAGTAAGTTTAAGTTACAATAACACTGTCTAAAACTGCAAAATGAGTTTTTTTTAAAAAGCCCTAACTATCTAATTATGTGTGCTTTTTTGGTCACACCTAATTGTTTCAGATTAGCAAAACAAATTTCAATATCAGATAAAGACAACCCAAAAAAAAAATCACTTGATTAGAACCTGTCCGACAATTTAAAGCAGCTATCTGGAGCATTTTTCTCTGTATCAAAGTTTTCTAAATGTTTTAAATGATATTTCAGGTCTAAACTATGATCTATGGGTTGAGTTCCACAACGTATGTCATTCTGATGAAGACCCTCCTTCCTCCTAGAGACCCCTTTGCATTTTTTCTGGCCGCCGACATTTTTTAGCCAATAAAATTTGGCATTCTCTCAACATGCACGCGCATCGAGCAAACCTGTACCAGTAGGGGGCGCTCTCGTACAGGACGCTCCGTGTGTTTCTCTGTTTGCCGTCTCAGCCTCACAGCTCATTTCTACTAAAAACCTACCCATTCCCCAGCTAAAGATGGATTTATTTTTATTTTTAAACCTTTCACCTCACAGAATGGCAAGGCTTGACAGGGTTACGCGTTTATTTTGGTCAGAAAGTTCATCCAGAACCAGTCAAGTTCAGCTTCAGAGTACCGCAGCAGCTAACTGCTACAGAGCTAATATCAGAAGCAGCAGGGACAGAGAGGTTCATCAGACCCTCGTAGTGTTGGAATAAGATTTGTGAACTGTGAGTGATTAAACCCTACACACTGAGCTGTACAGTTCATGCCCGCAACGTAATTCGCCGTGTGCACGCGCGCACACGCGAACGGACACGCGTGTCGAGGTGTTTTGAGGAGGAGCCTTTGGACGCTAGATTCAAAAACTGCTCTGTTGATGAAATCCTCCACAATGCGGCTTTAAAGTAGGCTAAACGATCTCAAAAACCAACACAACATGCTCCTATTCTAAAGATAATTTGAAGAATAAAGGAATCAAGAAAAACCTCTAAAGTGCTGCAGGCCTCTCTAGGTTAAAGGTTAAGATCAGAGGTCATGATTCAACACTAAGAAGTGATGCATCATGGGAGAGTTTCAAGACCAAAAACAGCAACAAAGACCTGTCTCACATTTACTAAACAACATCTGGATGATCCCCAAGACTTAAGAGTTTCTGTAGACAGTGGTTCTCAATATTTTTGTGACTGGGTTGTGCGAGCCGAGGTTCCTGCTGCGGGACACGCCCCCTCCCCCTGAGCTTGTGGCGGACTGCAGCGTCCACTTTGCCGCTCATGGGCGTGAAACTGTCGTGGCCCTTTCATGTTTGCGATTAAGTACGACCGTTCAACCCCCACCACCCAGCGCCGCCACTACCACAGAGAGTAAATACAAACATATTGGTGGCATTTAACGTGATCTCCATCTTGCTTCCCTGCTCTGTAAACTGCTCTGGGTTGCCAAATACTCAATGTCATCCCCCACAAAAGTCTTTAACAACACAAAACCCCACCCAAGCATGAATATGGACACTAATCCTGAAAAGTCCTTCCCACAGACAACTCACTCAAAATTTGAGAAGTACTGTTGTTCCATCGGGAGTAACAGATTTAAATAAAAACATCATCCTAACAGTAAAACATGGGGGTGGTCTGGGGCTGCTTTGCTGTTTCAGGATCAGGACGACTTGTTGTAATTAATGGAACCATGACTTCTGCTTTCTGTTGGAAAAATCTCAACGAGAGTGTCTGACCTTTGACCTTAAACAGGCCGTTTATGCTGGAAAACCCTCCACTACGACTGTAATCTGTAAAGAAGAGTTGGACAAACCCCTTCACAGTGATGGGACTGTCATCACTAATGCTTTACAAAAACCCTTTGTAACATTATTTTGTGTTTACTCGGGTTATCTTTGTCTGATATTGGAATTTGCTCATCTGAAACATTTTGGTGTGACTAAAAAAAGCAAAAACAGAAGAATCTGGAGGGGGGGTAAATACTTTTTTATAGCTCTGTACACGAAGAAAGGTGACGATAAAAGACTCGTAAAGAAGCTGAATCTAAAGCACCTCGTTTTGTTGCTTTGCCTCCTCCGTCCTCCTACATGTGACCTAAAAAATCAATCATCTTGAAATGTGACTCAGCTTCTAAAATAAACGCGGAGGAGAAAAGAGGCCCAGCAAAAACACCTAGGGGCATGTCACGTTGTACACCGAATTAAAACCTTATATCCACTGACATAACCTTATCTGACTGAGATGAACTACAACTGTGAGCGTACCAGGAGCTGATTCAGCTGTTTATTATAACTGATGTTAGTTTAAAACAGTGGTTTTAAAGGAAAAACTAGGCTAACTATGCAGGCAAGCAAAAGAAGCATAAAAATATTAGCATCAAAAATCAATTTTTTGTTCATCAACACTGTTTTTGTGGCATTGCAGAAATAAAAGGCAGCAACATGACAAAGAAGAGTATCTTTTTCACATTTTAATACCGCCCCCAAGTGGTGATTTTAACCTATAGCACCAGAAGCGCCTAATAAATGTTATGAAACGGCAATAAAGTCCAACATTCTGACGTGAGATGTCTAAATAAGGAAGTTTTCAGTTTTTGTCGGAAAATGTGGTCAAAATCCACACTTAAGACCATTTAAATATCCATAAAATGTTTTATTTTAATAAAAAGCTGATCGTTTTTAATAGAAATCCTGAAAGTGTTTTAAAAATATGCAGTTTTTACCTCAGAGATAAAAAGTCGTTAGAAAAGTGGGGTTTTTTTTTTTTTGAGTGAAAGTATCTCTTTGACATCTTGTTTGTTCATTATGCAGCACTGTTTTAGACTTTTAATATTTTTTTCTTCATGTGTGTCCCCTCCAGTTTGAATGTTGCGGTCTTATCGAAGGCTACAAGGACTGGGGCGCTTCCATCCCTGCCTCCTGTAACTGTCACTATCCAGGAAAATGCGTGAGTATCTTTATATTTACCTATTCAACAGTATAAGTACAATACATATTAAAACCAAACATTGTCTTTCAGTCACTTATATACATATTCTAATTATTTAAGATACGATGGTAATAAAATATGACTTAGTTATTCAGATGTAAACAAAATAATAAACCTGTTGTTTTTCCTGAAGATTTAATGGGATTTTATTCTCTTACCCAGATTCGACTACGAGGCAGCGCCACGATCGGAGCTCCAAAGAACCAGTATGTTTATCGAGAGGTAAAACTGAATCTTTATACTGTTAAATAAATTGCTTAAAGCCTGAAATATGAAATATTATTAACAAAAAAAAAAAAAAATCAAGTTTTTAAATTAGAAACTTTTGGGGGCGAAAGTTAATATAACAATTATGTAATGTAATCTGATTGAGTTTTTTAAAGGTCATTTATAGGCAGTGTGCACATAACTGGACCGCCAGTATGCATGCACACCAGATAGCATGCGTGTGTACCTGAGCCTACTGCCCGGACGCGCCTTTGCAGACCGGCACTTTTGCGAACTTGTGCTTTCGCCGTCTCCATGGTGAAAAGCCTGTGATCTGACAAGCTTCACATCCTGTTAGTGCAGCGAATTAGTGCTCACGTGGCCTCTGGAGCTAGTAGACACACGCGCTCAGCACCGGCGACACACACCGACAGCAGTTTATCACTAGTATTAATCCTACTACTCCATCTGTATGGAAGGGGTGCCCATCCTAGTCCTTGTGTTCCGGTATCCTGCGTTTTTTAGAGGTTTTTTTGCTTCAGCACACCTGATTTCAGTCAGTGGCCGATTAAAGACCTTCTGCAGAGCTTGATGACCTGCAGAACAGGTGATTTAACCATCGAATCAGGTGAACAACACTAAAACACGCTGCGTACCCTGAATACCGTCCCTCGAGGACTAGGATCAGACACCCCTGCTTTAAGGTCAGAAGTAATTTGATGCTAATTTCTCAGTGAAGACGGTTTTGATTTTGAAAAATTGGTTGATTTTCCTTCAAATCAAATCTTACTGATCTTATGCTTGGAACTGACCTCATGTTTTTAGCTGTACTCTAGGAGCAAATCTTGAACATGTGGATGAGCTGGAAACAAAAGGAGAGTTTGCTTTTTGTTGGCAGTAACGTCGTGGTTCAAACCTCCTCCTGTCACTGCATTTCAAATATGATTTGGGTGGAAAACAGTCTGTGGTTTTAGAAGTCGGCGAGGAACAGCAGACTCACTGTCAAGTTAAAGAAACCAGTCTGAGATGATACGAGGTTTTAGTTATAATGCTGAGCCAAAGTCCTGCTGAGCTGAATCTTAAAAGTAAATAATAACCAGACGGTGTTGTTTCCATTTGTACTTTTACAATATCCTGGTTTTATTTTTAAATTCTCGCAACTGTTGCTGCTTCAGGAACTGGACTAATAGCCTCTGGACCTTTTTAATTCTGTCGCACCGTTCTCTGTTGAGCAGGTATAACTAATAAAGCAGCCAGTGAGTGTAATCTGACACAGAGGAAGACAAATGGTCTCTGATCTATTGATCCTGTTTACTTCTTTAAGCCTTCATGTGTCTCTTATTCCACAGCCGTGCCTCCCGATTTATGTCTCAGAGCTGAAGCTGGCGTTCTCCTTGGTGATGGCCATACAGTTTGGAAGTGGAGTATTTTGGGTATGTCCTCGACTGCAAATCCTCCGTTTAGGAAACAGTCCAACGTATTTATTCCTCTGCTTCTGTTCTCAGATTATTTTACTCTTCATGAGCATCAAGCTGATGGGACAGATCAAAAAGAAGCAGGAGTTCATCGCTCTTCTCCAGTCGAACAGATACGTCCCCGGTGCTTTCTAGTACTACTCAACAGTACCTTTTAATACACACTTGAAGATACTATCAGTGGTTTGAATTTGCACAATACGCTGAATAACATAACCTGGCTATTTTGTGCTGTAGCAATATATGTTATGATTTTATACATGTTATTGCATGTAACTGATATTTATAAGTAATCTACATGCATAGATGATGATTATATTACTCTTTTAAAGCCTTACTGCTGTAAAAAAAAGAAGCAATTTAATGAATTTTACTCATCTTCAACTAAGAATCACATTTAAAAGCGTTTGTTATTATGTTTGAACTTGTGCTCTTATTGTTCATTTTTCTTTTTTGGATATTTTTAAAGATCTTAGCTCTCATTTGCATGTATGTATATCAATCAGATTTGGTACTTTATTTGAAAAACATGTTCTTCCTTTGAACACTAGGGGGCACTTTAATTACAAACACTGAGTTTTGGTGTAATTTCATTTGTTTTTTAGCCTTTCAGTGTAAAATTAATAAGTGAGACCGTCTTACACGTTGCAGAAAGATCCCAGAATGGCCTCTGTTTAAAGAAATAGAGTTTAGAGCTAACTAGCTAACAGCTAATCTCAACGCAACCAATACCAAATTGGATTTCGGCCATCTTTGTAATTAACAAATATGCTAATCTAATGGTGGTGTCAAGATTTATAAAATAAAATCTGTACAAACTGCTGTAAAATGTAGGAAATTTGACCTTTTTAAGACAACAATCTGGAGTAGCTTTTAGCTTATTGATCCTTAAATGTTATTTCTCCCAACTGAGGCTGTTTAAGAAGCTATGTACAAGATGGTAATTATTTACAACTTTTACATAAAAACTGTAGGAGTTTGTCCTTTTTTATATTAAACTCATTAGCTAGTTTATGAATTGATGCCATATTTATTTTATAAAATCAGCACCAAGAGTCGCTCATCCTCACACCAAATGTTTGATAGCTTCTGTCTTTTTGACCCTTATTTTTATATTTGAATCCACAATAAGCACAGTTTGATTTTATTACAAAACAGACATTTTTGTGCTTATTTAGATTCAGTTCAGGTACATTTTCCTCTTGATTTCTGGTGTTGTCTTTATAACTTTCTTAGATTATTTATCTTTAGAAATAAATTCCACTGCTTTTTGCTTTCTTTGACACAAAACCAAAGCCTACTAACACGTGATTGGTCAAAAACTATTCCTAACCAACAAATTAAGGTACCAAAAACATTTCAATTCACAAATACTTGACCTAAAATGTGTACAAAGCATATTTTCACTCTCTTGGATTGATGCTTTAATTGAAACATGCCAACCTCGTGTATTAAACAATTTTTATATTTCACACAAAATTTTCAGCTACCATGATCTTTTTAAAGAAAAATACTACCATATAGCATCCCCGTGCTTTTATTAAACAATAATCATTTATTCAGTGATGTATTTTCTTGCATATGTAATCAGGTTAGACAAAGGAATGAATCACGTCTCATTGTGACACCAGAATGTCTCCACTCCTTGTTATGCACTTTGTAAATATCTGAAATCTTATCGCAGTATTTGAGTTTTTTAAAGCACACTGAACGAGTGACTCAAACGAAGAAAGTTATGCTTTTGTTGCAGTTGTGAAGGTTTGGGGAAACCCTGCAGAAAAGTGAGAGTTTGATTTCCTTGCAGAGACTAAAGCTGATGCTACTGAAGACGACTTTTTGCTACATCTCTTGTGTGACGAGTCACTGCCTGCAGAGGAAACATCTCCTGGGTTTAAGGAATTCACCTGAAGCAGCAGATTCTGTCTTCCTGTGCACTTAAACCATAAATGCCTGTCACTTTATTTCTGTCAAACATGTTTATTTTTTATTGTAGGGTAAATTTGATGTCATATTTTGTAAATAGAAAAAAATAAAACTGATTCTTGTTTCTTGTGTTCATTTTATTTTAATGTAATTTTTTAGAAATTGAAAAAGAAATGATGGGGACGACAAGAAAAGTGCAAATAAAACAAACATTTAGTTGAAATTCAAACAATTCACTATGAATTAAAGTGCTTTATGCTTGTATATTTGAATAAAAAATATAAATGATGGACCAATTTACACAGTTTATACCAAGGTGCATTATAATAACATCTAGACAGAGGTGGTAAGAGTACCCACAAAAGTAGGAGTAGCACTACTTCAACATATTTTTACTCAGGTAAAAGTAAAAAGTTGCTGTCCCAAAAAATACTTGAGTATGAGTAAAAAAGTATTTGGTAAAAAGTCTACTTGAGTACTGAGTAACATCCATCTGATTTTTTAAAATTATGTCATCAGACAGACAAAAATATAAAGTTTAAGGGAAATTTTAGTATCTTAAAGGCTAAAATGAAAAACACGGATACAAATACATAAAACAACAAAAAAAGCAGAAGAAACACTTTTCAAAGTATTTAAAAAAAAATATAATGCCAAAACTACCATAAGTAGAGCTAGCTATGTGGCTATAAATCTAGCTAGGTAGCTGTCTATTTAGCTAGCTAGCTATGTCTAGCTTTTGTGCAAGCTAGATAAAGATAGCTAGCTAGCTAGAAAATGAGAGTAGGAAAACAAAGCTGGTACAGAAACAGGTGGTCTCCTTTATTAAACTGTAGGTGTTTGGTGTATTTTTGTTAAAACATGTTTGTTTTTCTGTTAGTTACTAGAGGATTCAGAGATTTTACTCAAGTAGAAGTACAAAAATAATACTCAAGTAAGAAGACTAAAAAGTACATACTTGTAAAAGCACTTTTTTTTCTAAAAGTTACTCAAGTAAATGTAACTAGTTACTACCCACCTCTGCATCTAGATAAACTTTAGCTACTAAATCCTGTTTATTTATACGGGATAACATATGAGATATTTATACAACAACAGTGAGAGATTATATATGGTGCATGAGTTAAAATTAACTAGTGAGGGTCGGTAGGATTCGACTGCTACATTTTGTCGAACATTTGTTAAAATTTTCTTGCAGGAATAAAAAAAATTCAGGTCTCTGGATTTGAGTCTTCTGTCAGAATGCAGTCGTTTCCAGCGTTTGTCTCAGGACTGAAGACCACTTTCAGAGTTTCCATCTTCTTATTCATTTGGCACAAGATGGTGATGCACAAGACTACTGACAAAAACTGAGAAAACAGAAAATCATTAGTTCCTGTTCCTCTTTTGTGACGCTTGCACTGCTTTTTATTGAGTTGTAATATCAGAAAAGTAACACTAGGGGGCAGAAACTAAAGTTAGTTTATTGCATAGATGTGACAAACCTCAGATAAATAGAGGCACACAGAGACAATATACAGTACCTACCCACAAAATGATGAATCCTGATGATATGCCCACTAATATTTTAGGAACCTGAAAGTCTGATACATTCATGATGGGAAGGCACGGCTGAAACAGGAAAAGAGAATTTATTATAGAGCTTAACATGACTGACATCCTGCTACAGGCCCACATTCCTCTGTTTACCATACTGCTGAATAAAGGCTCATCTAGTTTTCTCACACTGAGACTTTATTTTGAGCTGTTAACATGTAAGACCCAGTGGATATTCAGTGTCCTGAAAGTGAAACCTCAAGAGTTTGAGCTTTTTGTTTTATTACTGAACCTAAAAATATAGAAATAAATGTGAATCACGGGTCGTCACCTTGGAATAAATCCTGATAGTTTGTCCTTTCAGACTGCCTCGATACCAGTACCCGTCTTTTTGAGAAGCAGCCACCTGTGAGAACGGCTCACTGTTAAAATGACTAACAGCTGAAAATATTCCAGTAAACTAGATTAGACTTCCCAAGATGAATTTAAATGGGCATTTCTTACATCGATACACGGACTGGTGGAGTTCTCGTCACACAGGCAGGTATATGGGATGATGTTTTCCCAGTCTGTGTAGTTCTTCAGACCACAGCACTGAAACTGAAGAAAAAAGTTAGAAGAGACATGAAAACATCCTTATACCAGTCAAAAGTTTGGAGATACCTTCTCATTTTTTTAAAACTTTATTTTCTATATCTGGAGTGTCTTGCTTTCTTAATGTATTTGAGACTTTCTGTCATGTTGTGCAGCGGTTGGCACAAAGGTCTGTACAGTGAATAGTCCCATTTTGTGGAAAGAATCGCTCAAATGAAATAAAGAGAAACTAGAAATGTTGCGTTTCTTGCAAAAAAGCAAAGTTTGAATGCCCCTTTGAATTTTGAGTGCTACTGTGAGTGTGGCCTAGTGGTGGGGATGCTGCACTCTGGTGTGGGGGGTTCAAATCCCAGGTAAAACACAATGTTGAAAACTACACTAGCAGTAAGTTTTAGGGAGTGTAAGCTAATGTTATTGCTTTAAGAAGTTTATATTGTTACAAATCTTAAAGTTGTGTCAAAAGGATAAATGTTATGATTAAATAAAAGTCACAGTTGGAATTAGATGCATCTTATGAGTCCAAGGTCGTTTTGTTTTTTGGTGTAAAGTTTCAAATGTCCCTGAAACTTTAATTGCAATTGTTCAAAATCATACAGTAGTTAGAGTTTAAAGAACAGCAAGCTGAGTGGGAAGTTTAGAAGACTTTACATTGAATCACAACTCCTACGATGGACAGGATCGGAGGGCTCCCGATAACTGGGGCTGAACTGGTTACATGGGCTTACTTTTATTGATCAGAATGTTGTTTGCTTTTACAGTACAGGGTTTCTGCAGGTTCAAGGAAGCCAAATTTAAGACTTTTTAAGACCTGTTTTAAGGCAGCTTTGATCAAATTTAAGACCTTACATTCACGGGATGGAAAAGGAGATGCGACCACCTTACAAATAGTTCTGACTAAACCTTTATTGGAAGTGAAAGTGCAATAAAATAACAAACGTCAAGATAATTGATCTGCATTATATCTTATGGAAGTGTATTTCATTCACCTGAAAATAATTTTAAAAAGCTCCTTTTTACTGAATTAACGAGATAATAACAGCCTTAAGTGACCCTTGCGGTCTGGTGTACTGCTAAGTTTCAGATCTTTGTAACCCAGAAATCATAGGGGCCCTACAAATTTAAGACCTTTGGACACTGAATTTAAGGATTATTTATCATTTTTAATTATATTTAAGGCCTTAATTTTGGAAAAGCAAATTTACGACCTTTAAAGGCTTTTTAAGGACCCGCGGATACCCCGTTTTAATGATTTTATTTGTGTCGTTGCAGCAGGGATCCCGGCGGCTGGGCCTTCTGCGGCAGAGGCACCTCAGTTTGTGGTGTCGTGTGTGCCCACGTCTATTTTTGGTTTGCTGCACTGTGCGTTTTTTATGTCAAATTTATGGATGGAACCATGGCTCTCTATGTCTTGGGCAAAAATGGACCTGTGTGTCTCGGTTTGGATTTTAAAGTTAGGGCACAAAGTGAAATTAGGGATGTACCGATACCACTTTTTTCAAAACCGATCCGATACTTAAATCTGAGTACTCGCCGATACCGATACTTCTACCACACAAAAAAATGCAACAAATTGGAATACAGGTTTTATTTTTTCTTCTCTGCTTTTTACAACAAATGACTGAGTTAGATTAAAAAAAAATATATATATATATTAAAAAATGATCACAAAGTTAAAATATAAGGTGAAAAATAACCATTTTCTGTGATTTCACAGTGAAATTATTGCAGTTTTCCACATTTTAACCAAATAAAATGAACTATTTGGCACCATCTCCAGCTCTCAACCCACACTGTTCCTCTTTAGCTCAATAACTCCCCCTAGTGTTCAATATAGGAAACTACAACAGAAATCACAAGTCACAGACAGTGAAGCCACTGGTATCGGTTCCTGGTATCGGGTAACTTTAGCCGATACTGGTATCGGGCTGATACCGATACCAGTATCGGTGCATCCCTAATAAAAATAAAAAAAGAAGTCCAAATTTTTGTATAAAGTTTAAATGGCTACTTACTTCTTCTTGTTCATACATGAGATCAGCTATTTCACTCTCACTGGCATTAGCTAGAGGCAGCAAGTCAAGGTAACCATTTCTCAGGGTATTTTTCACCTATATGTCACAAAGTAAAGAGAAAGTCACACATCAACGTAGAATTTTGTACATATTAGCTGATATGACTAAAGTTGATAACACTGGACCTGATGTAGTATAACCAGAGCCAACACATTACTGATGAGCAGGTAAAGACAGATCAGGATCCCTCCGACTGCAAACTGACACAAACATTCAGGAATCGCATGTTTAGTTTGTCAAAACTCATAAATGTTTTCCTCCACCTACCACTATAAGAGCCCACTTTTTCCCCTTCCAGACCCCAAACCCACCGATGATGGCGAGGAGCAGAATGACAGTGGAAAAAATTAAGACGAAAACCACCCCTCTGATCATAGGGTCTGTCTGTGGAGAAAATCAAATGGAGTCAATTACTATTAATATTCTATTATTATTTTAATATTTCAATACTGTCAAAGTGTTTTACCACATCATAGTGTGCGAGTCCAAGACAAAGCAGAGTGAATCCCAGCAGCAGGAGGCCGATGACCTACCGACAGCAACGCTCTGCATTATTCAGCAGCCAGGATGCATTATCATTAAACAATTAGGAAGAGGGCTATGAAAGCCTTGAACCAATAAGACTACATCTCATCAGTCTTTAGATTATTTCTCTAAAAGACTCAGGGATCATCAAGGCATTTGTTTTGGCAAATGTGGGATGAAGCTTTGGGCTCTATTTAGCTGAAATCATCATTTGAAAGCTGCCAAATGACACAAAAAAAAAAAAAAAAATGCAAAAACCAAAGAAATCTGTTAAAGAGGTTAAATCCTTTTTTTCCCCACAACACTGCATGTTGTTTCTTTTAAAATGATTTCAGACTTTAACTTGGGGGAAAGAAGCATTTTCTAAGAATGCTCCCTATATAGAACAAACAGGACATGAAGCTAATGGATCTGAAGGGTTTTAAAAACACTGTAAAGTCAATGGAGAACGAATCACTGGATGGCTCCTCTTCATGTTTTATTGGTGTCAAATGTTGTAATTCTACCGCCAAATGTTTTATTACTACTGTCTTTTAGTTTTAGTTGCTCTAAGTAAATTGTTTTATGGATGATATTGAATGTTTTAATTGAATGTTTAAAGCAGGCCACTCTCGAAAATGAGAGCTCGTGTCCCAATTGCAAAATATAAGAAACTTGATCACTTCGCTTTACTAATAACACCTTATTTTACTAGACTGCGTCACCTAAAGGGCAGAGTAAAAACAAAAAGCACTTACCCCGATCAGACTAATCATTCCGATGTAACTCCGTTTTAAGTAGATGTTCACTTTCTCCATGTTGTTTTAATCCTCAGCACAAGTAGAGGCTTTCTGGTAACAGAGACTGGTTCTACTGATGGTTTTTGTTGGTAAAACACAGGGCTGTGCCCAGTAGGAGGAGAGGGAGACAAACTAATGTGTGTGGATGCCCTTTGCAAAACTCATCAGTGCCCCCCCACACACACACACACACACACAGATAATTTATTTTATTGATATTTGTCTAACACACCCTACACACTCCTGCGGTTAGTGAGGGTTTGTTTTCCTTGCAGAGACTAAAGCTGATGCTACTGAAGACGACATTTTGCTACATCTCTTGTGTAACGAGTCACTGCCTGCAGTGGAAACACCTCCTGGGTTTAAGGAATTCACCATTCATCCTGTGCACTTAAACCATAAATGCCTGGTTCTTTAGAAATGTACGTATACGAGATATTTATACAACAACAGTGAGAGATTACAGGTCTATCTCAAAAAATTAGCATATTGTGATAAAGTTCATTACTTTCTGTAATGTACTGATAAACATTAGACTCTTAGATTCATTACACACAACTGAAGTAATTCAAGCCCTTTTATTGTTTTAATATTGATGATTTTGGCATACAGCTCATGAAAACCCAAATTCCTGTCTCAAAAAATGAGCATATCATGAAAAGGTCCTCTAAACGAACTCTGAACCTAATCATCTGAATCAACTAATTAACTCTAAACACCTGCAAAAGATTCCTGAGGCTTTTAAAAACTCCCAGCCAGGTTCATTACTCAAAACCACAATCATGGGTCAGACTGCCGACCTGACTGCTGTCCAGAAGGCCATCATGACACCCTCAAGCAAGAGGGTAAGACACAAAGAAATGTCTGAACGAATAGGCTGTTCCCAGAGTGCTGTATCAAGTCACCTCAGTGGGAAGTCTGTGGGAAGGAAAAAGTGTGGCAGAAAACGCTGCACAACGAGAAGAGGTGACCGGACCCTGAGGAAGATTGTGGAGAAGGACCGATTCCAGACCTTGGGGGACCTGCGGAAGCAGTGGACTGAGTCTGGAGTAGAAACATCCAGAGCCACCGTGCACAGGCGTGTGCAGGAAATGGGCTACAGGTGCCGCATTCCCCAGGTCAAGCTACTTTGAACCAGAAACAGCGGCAGAAGCGGCGGACCTGGGCTACAGAGAAGCAGCACTGGACTGTTGCTCAGTGGTCCAAAGTACTTTTTTCGGATGAAAGCAAATTTTGCACGTCATTCTGAAATCAAGGTGCCAGAGTCTGGAGGAAGACTGGGGAGAGGGAAATGCCAAACTGCCTGAAGTCCAGTGTCAAGTCCCCACAGTCAGTGATGGTCTGGGGCGCCATGTCAGCTGCTGGTGTTGGTCCACTGTGTTTTATTAAGGGCAGTGTCAATGCAGCTAGCTATCAGGAGATTTTGGAGCACTTCATGCTTCCATCTGCTGAAAAGCTTTATGGAGATGAAGATTTCATTTTTCAGCACAACCTGGTACCTGCTCACAGCGCCAAAACCACTGGTAACTGGTTTACTGACCATGGTACTGTGGTACTCTCCTGACCTGAACCCCATAGAGAATCTGTGGGATATTGTGAAGAGAAAGTTGAAAGACGCAAGACCCAACACTCTGGATGAGCTTAAGGCCGCTATCGAAGCATCCTGGGCCTCCATAACACCTCAGCAGTGCCACAGGCTGATCGCCTCCATGCCACGCCGCATGCAAAAAAGTTTTTTGTATTAAAACACTTTTCTTTTATTGGTCGGATGAAATATGCTAATTTTTTGAGATAGGAATTTTGGGTTTTCGTGAGCTGTATGCCAAAATCATCAATATTAAAACAATATCTCTCTTCATGTTAAAAAAAAAAAAACCTCTAATGCAGAATCTGTTTGTCCATCTATCACATTAAGTTAGTATCAGTATCGGAGTATTTTTATAGTGTCAGTACACGACCGTAGTATCGATGCTGGGATTGCATCCCTGCTATTTATATTGTTCTATCTTTTATGAATTTCTCTGTAAATGTGTCTCCTGTTTTCTTTAAAAACTGGAAGCTTTTAATGTATTTAAGGTGGTTTCATGCTTTAGTCACATCGCTATCACGTCTTTCTTCATCACCCAATTTGGGGAAAAGTATAACAAACAACTTATTTAGTTTAGTAGTGAAACCAGGGCCGACTCCAGACTGGCATATTTGAGGGGGCAGACAGAAATGTGGAGGGGGCACCCCCCCCACCCCTACTTTTACACATCACTACTATTTGTGGTTTGGACACATAAAAGGTAAAAAATGAAATGAAAACTCATCACTTCTCTTTATTTGGACACGATCACAGTTTTTGCTCAAAGTGGGAGAAAAAAAAATCATACTTTGATTTATTAGTTGACAAACTGTCACTTATGTGCTTCTTTAGACACAAAATCTGCACAAAATCTCAATACAAAGCACAGAGGATAAAAATAACACAAAGCAACATTTTTGTTGCGTTACATGTTGAATTTGACTTTTCAGAAGTCACTCATGTGTCCATGAAGTTTCAACGTTTTGATGTTAAAACTAATTTTATATGCTACACGTTATAAACCAAAATGACACAACAGAAGTTAGGTTTTGTCTGTCTCTGGTGTTTCTGTGAGGTCGTCGTAGTTTCCTGCCTCTGCTTCAGAGCTATAGACCACTCTAGACGTTTCCAGCTTCTTATTCATTTGACACAAGATGGCAACACACAGCACATCCGACAACACCTGTGGGAAATGAGAAAATCATTTCCTGTTGAGTTTATTTAATTGCTTTGTTTTGAAAGGGGTCAGCATTATGAAACGAGCAGGTTTATTTAAAGTATATGCCGAGCTGGCAAAGAGGGGTATAATGCAAAACAGTGCGTGGAAAAAAATGGAAAATGTGTACGTACCAACAATATGACCAGTCCCAGCAGTATGCCTATTAAAGCTGTGATCGAATCTCTGCCCAGTTGAATCAAGATAGGAAGACACGGCTGCAACGTGAGAAAATATTCAACTCTTTTTTTCAGTTCATCAAACTTATAAGTGTTTGATCAGTATTTTGGTGCATGTGAGAAATGTTTTATTAATGGAATATAAAAGCTTTCTTCCATGGTGGACTCCTGAGACCAATCCCAGGTGTCAGATTACATTTGGATCCACTCCATTAGCCGCTGTACTGATAAGAATTATTACCTCAGAATAAACCGTGGTGGTCTGGAACTCCACGCTGCCCTGAAGAAACAAAACAACCAAACATGAAGATTTAAATTAGCCATTAAAGGCACGCTATGCAGTTTTGGCTTATTTAGCACCCTCTAGTGTCCGTTTTAATATGCAGTTTTGCTTGTTTTGGGCACCCTCTGGTGTCCGTTTTAATATGCAGTTTTGCTTGTTTTGGGCACCCTCTGGTGTCCGTTTTAAATCACTGCCAATCATAGCCCATTGTTTCAGCTTATAAACGCCAATATCTACCTGTTGAAATGTCTCCTCAGCCTTCATAGCTTTCTACTGGAGCGGTTATTTACTCCTTCAAAGAAATCAGCTGTGTTCAAGCAGGGAGAGATTGAAAAAAAGCAGGAATCATGAGCTAAAAACACTCCAGCACTAGCATAACAGCTAGCCACTTTGGGTTAGCCTAACCCTCGTGAGACACGTGACTTCCTGGGTACCGTGACGTGACGGAGATCTTGCAATTGTGGTATTCTGGATCTAATCACCAGATGGGGCTAAGTGACTTCTCATTAACCCTGTAAAGGGTCATATTAGCACATACTGGCTCAAGGAAAAGATTTAAAAATACAAAAATGTTGCATATTATCACTTTAAGTCACTGTTGTAAAAATGTTGGCATTGTCTTTGCTCAAGAAAAACCTTTAATAATATGAAAAAGTTACATAGTGTTCCCTTATAAATGTTTCATCACTGGTTTCTCACATATTACAAAAACTGATCTTTGAAACCAATAAATTCAGCAACAGGTGCTTTATCGGTAAATATTACAAAAGGTGCGACTCTTACATTAATACATTTATTAGTGGATTTCTCGACACACACACAGGATTCTGGAGTCCTGTTTTCCCACTCGTTGATACTTTCCAGACCACAGCAATGAAACTGAAAGAAGAAGATAAAGCAGATTAATTAAATGGTTTAAAATCAGCAAGAATATTTCAGTGTCACACATATATAACTTGAGTAAATATTAAATAGTTTCTGTTTGGCATTTCGCATCTGGCTCCGCCTCCACATCCTCTGCACCAACATCCCCAGAAGCCCATCCACATCACCTTAGCTTTAAGGGTCAGTTACTTTTGGTTTGAATAGCTTTTTATTTCCTAAATGAAACTACATTATATATATATATATATATATATATATATATATATATATATATATATATATATATATATATATATATATATATATATATATATATATATATATATATACACACACACACTCAAGTTATTTTTTATATTGAAATCTGAAATGTTAGTGTGACAAAACAGACATTCACACTTAAAGGGAGAAGAGGGAAGATTTGAAAAATGAACCTCATGAGCGCCGCGCCTGGCGCTGCGAATAACTGCAGCCTTGAACGGGAGCGCGCACAAACTTCTCACTATCTCATAAGGGTTCAACCAAAGGCAGCCGGAGACATGATTCCATAAATAAAAATAAATTTTATTAATACAAAAGGAAATATAGTAAAACAATGCCCCGTGACACACACTCACACAAACCGCAGGAGCCGATCTAACAGAGCTAATCTCGCTAGCCGCAATGTTCCAGTCCTTCCCAGCTGCCTGTATCGCTAAAAGCTTTAATCAGCCGGTGTTCCCCGACTCCCGGAGGTGAATTTGAGAAATCTAGGGTGATAGAATCATGTCCCGCCGCCTCCATCACCCTAGATTTCTCAAGTTCGTATCACAAAGCAGAGCACCCGAAGGAGCGTGCATTGCACACCCGCCTTAGATGCACTGTAAGCGGACTGAGGTCCAGGAAACAGTCGGGGATTTGAGGCCTATCGTCCCGAGACCCATAAACATGGACAGATTGCTGTGCGGTCGCCTATAACAGCACCTTTAGCTCTGTGAAACCCTATAATCCATCAGAGAGGTTTTCAGCTCCATAAACGCTGACAAGATAACACCAGTTTTATGAGAAAAACCACAGATTCAGACGAATGAAGTCCGCCATTGACCGGCAACACAACACAGTGCAATGCTGCCACCTACTGGATATACATTTATTACTTTTTTTAGCTTCCAGAATGCGCAGCAGCGTCAGTTAACATCACATCCGTAGGACAGCGCGGGAAACTCATTCCCGAATTGCAGAATTTTACAGCTCACAGCCTGTTCTGTCGGAAAGGGAGGGTGAGGTGCAGGAGAACCCAAATGCAAGTGACGGACGAGGAGGCGAAGGTAAAGCTCAAAAAGGGATTTATTACAAAAAGAGGACCAAGAATACAAACTGAGGCAAAGACTGAATGACTAACTAAAAACTAAACTGGGAAAAGCTAACAAGACTAAGACTAGAAGATAAACAGGACTAGGGCTGGGGTAGACAAAGCAGACGAACGAGCACAGAGACATGACACAGCAGGGCTTAAGTACCAAAGGATCAATCAAGGGAGAACGAGAGGCAGGTGTGGACAATCACAAGACAAGACACCTGAAACACAGAGCACAGAGGAGAAACTAAAAACAGAACCACCAAAACACAGATTGACTAAAGTAAACACAAAGACTGGACTAAAGCTATAACACAAAAGACCTAAACTAAAGAGGAAAATCTAAAACAAGAACAAACCCAACAGCAGGGGGGGCTGGAGGCTAGGGCACGACATGTTCAAGATAATGGGATGATACATGGGTGGCCTTATTCTTTTTTATTTAAAATGCTTCATCACTTAAAACTGAGCATGCATGATTATTTTTATTTAAAATATTCCCTCTTGTCCCTTTAAGGTTTCTCCATAAAAATCACATTTGAATAAAAACTGGCATATGAACCTGAGTGGATGCACTTACAGTTTTCTGCGTTTGATGGATGAACTCTAATTCACTCTCAGTGCTGTTAGCTAGAGGCAGGAACCTGAGGTAGACCTTCTTCAGCTCACTTTCTATCTATGCAATGAAAAACAGTGATGTTAAAATGAGAAGGTTGTGTAAACATGGATATGGATTAAATGCATCTGCACACAAAAAAACCAACAATAATACCTCTTGATGCAAAATCAGTGGAATAATTATTAAGGTGAGCAGAATGAGACTGCAGAGGATCATCCCAACTGCAAACTGACACAAACACACAGATGTTTAGGTCTTATTTATCTATCATATCGTCTCCATAATGGAGTCATTTTTTTGCACATACCACCGTCAGTGCCCACTTCTTTTCTGCCCAGATACCAAATCCACCAATGATGGCGAACAGCAGAACTATAGCTGACAACATGTATAAGATGCCCACCACCACCATACCAACATCCTTCACCTAGAGCACGGAATAAACCAGTCAACTGCATAAAAGTCTCTTTGACAATTTATATGAACATTTTTGCAAACAAAAAAACTTCTTTAGTTATAAAAAAAAAAGGATTTCTACTCCTATATTACCTTTGCGTTGGGCCTCAATGTCCCCTGCTGCAGCACGGTGAATCCCAGCAGCAGCAGACTGATGATCTAACAGCAACACACTGCATTATTCAATGTTTCAAACATGTATTTAGTTGTGCAGATTGACATTGCAGGGTGATATTTGATCAGTTGCACTCTAAAAAGTAAAACCATCATTTACTTACATTTTTTGGTGTAACATTTTACACTCAAGAATTTTGAGTTGATTGGAAACAGTTATATTAAGTAAAAGCCAACTTTATCATATAATTGTCTCCAATCTACTCAAAATTCTTGAGTGTAAAAATGTTACACCAAAAAATTTTAAGTAAATGATGGTTTTACTTTTTAGAGTGTGTGCATGCTTTAAATTTTTACAACTTGTACCAAAAAAAAAAGTTTTAAAAAGTAATAAAGGTTTTTAAATTGTTTTAAAAAGCACAAACATAAGTGTGAAGTAAATTCATTCAGTAAAAAAATTAAACAGAAAAACACTTAAAATGCCCAAATTACACTGAAATACACTGAAAAAAGAGAATAGTTGAACCAACTTAACTGAATTGCTTCAATTGGAAATAAGCAATTGAATGAAGTTTATCCAACTTAAATTAATACATTTGTACCTAGTAATTTAAGTTGGATAAACTTAATTCAATTGCTTGTTACCAACTGAAGCAATTCAATTAAGTTGATTCAACCTTTTTTTTTTTTACAGTGTAGTGAAGTATTTCAGTGAATGCCCTTTGAAACTTTCTAATTCAGTACTGTGGACTTGCTCAGAAAATCTTTTATATACTTAACAAAAGCTAAACTGATTGGAAAGTTGAATTCATAACAGTGAGTCTCAGGCCTGATTGGTTTTAGGTCGTTAAGCTTTGGGAATTTTTTATTTTCCTATCTGATCATGTTTCCATTGTGTCTCCAGCTACTCTTCATCCACAAATCCATCAGACAGTTCATTATAGTCATCCAACTCACCACAAACCCTTTATCTGGATTCCCATCCAGCACCACACACACATTTTTGATTTGTGTTTGATATCGAGTAAGAAAACTCTGAAAAAGTACTAAAGGCTAATTAAAGTGACTCTTATTCAGTGTATAGAATCAGACTAAAAGGGGCATCTACTGTCTTGGATACATATGTAATGCTCAAATTGGTAACTAGATTTTATTATTTTTTAAATAAAAAGTGGAAGGAAAATCTTAAAAATTAAAACAATTCATGAAGAAATGGTGGAAATACGAAAATCACAAATGTGAGCTGGTCCTGATGTGACTAAAAGTTCTTGCTGCTGCCATGACGACAGCGCATCAGTGCCAAGAAATTCCCGAGTGAAGCAGCAATAAAAAGGTGCTCTAATGGTACCACGTTTGCAGAAAATCTCTTTATCGATCCCTCGTTAACTCCTAAAAAATTACTTTTGCAAAAGAGTTTCCCACAACCTAAACATAGTCATCTACCTCAACAAGTTCCTTCATGCCCGAATGATAAGTTTATGTATTTTGTGTTAAAAAAGTTTTATAAGTGTTTTATTAAGTTAGGTTAAAGAAGGTAAACGCTTACCGCCATCACACTCATCAGGACGACGTAACTCCGTTTCAAGCAGACGTGAACTTTTGCCATTATTCTTCACTTGGTCTCAACACAGCAGACGGTTTCTGTAAACGGGTTTCATTTCTTCTGAGGCAAACGGTTGTAGAAGGAATTAAAGGCTGTGAGCTGGAGAGTGAGAAGACTCAATAGTGATGGTTAAATACCCTCCCTAACTGGAAGGAGGTGTGTGTGTGTGTGTGTGTGTACTACATTATCACGTGGCTATATCACAGACTATAAATTCCTCCAAAAGGAAAAAGTCAGGGAAAAACCTTGCATCGCCTACAAAGTTTGAATTTTTGCAATGAATAAACTATGGTCACAAATTTTTAACCTTTTTCATTGGAAATTCATGAAGGAATGAATGTGAAGGATGATCAAAAGAGCTGATTTATGTAAAAATTATGTAAAAATTGTGAAAAATTGAAGGTCTTAGTTAGATAGTAATGATAATACAAGTCATTTTGAATCAAATCTAATTTAATTGCCTTTGTGGCCGTGCTGTCTCATGGAATGTACTTTAAAATACTGAGGATCAACCTCAATGCTTCTAAAAGGTCAATTATAGTTTGTGATGGCACGTCTTGAAATATTGATTAGACCATATTGTTCACAATTACAGGAAGCGTCCTCTTATCCAAGTATCAAGGGAACTCTTAAAAGTTTGCACCTCCAAGAGGAGGGGGAAAAAAGCACTTATCAACTGCCAAAGGGATTTGAAAGTATATATTATTAGTCTATATAATTTTATATCTGATCATTTGTGCCCCATAACCTGAATTTTCAAATGTCTTGTTAGGTGTAAGTTTTAAAAACACATTCATTTTGAGAATTCAATTAAAACAGGTAAGTGAAATATGGCATTAAAGGCACACTAGGCAGTTTTGGCTTGATTTTAGCACCCCCTAGTGTTCATTTAATAATAATAATAATCTTTATTTATAAAGCGCCTTTCATACAGAAAAAAAACTAACACAAGGTGCTTAACAAGTTAAAATGACCCCACATAAACCACATTCCCATCCCTCCCCCATAAAAAGCACACACACACACATACACACACACACACACACACACACACAAAGGACAAGGGCTGAGTACAGATGAGCAGGTTCTAAGGAAACGCCATCAGAGGAGCCCTCTGCACCGGCAGCAGCAGGTCAACAGCAGCAGCCAACGCACCGACACGGGGCGACCAGAGGAGGCAGGGCTGAGACCCCACCTCCACCTGGAACCACCTGGAGAACCAGGCAGCCACAGCTGACCACCACTCCCGAGGCAGAGGACTCCCTGAGGAAACACTGGAAGGAAGATTAAAATAATAAAAAGACGCCTCACTATGAGTATGCGTTCTAACTTTAGGGATGACAAGAAGACAGCTGCCAGAGAAGCGCAGAGACCGCAGAGGTTTATACGGTAAAAGCAGTTCTGAGAGATAAGAAGGCCCAAGACCATTAAGACACTTAAAAACCATTAAAAGAACCCTAAAATCGATCCTAAAACACACAGGTAACCAATGCAAAGACTTCAGGATGGGCGTAATGTGCTCCCGCCTCCTGGTCTTCATCAGGACACATGCTGCTGAATTTTGCAGGGGTTGTAACCCTGAGATACTCTTTTTGGGAAGACCAGAGAGCAGGGCATTACAGTAGTCCAATCTACTGGTGATAAAAGCATCAGCGTCTCTGTGTTGGCCCGAGAGAGAATGGGGCGGACTCTGGCGATGTTCTTTAGGTGATAAAAACCTATCTTAGTAACGTTTTTAATGTGAGGGATAAAAGTCAGCTCAGAGTCAAAAATCACGCTCAGGTTTTTAAATCATCGTCGTGAAAACCCTCTCCTCCCGCCCGCTGTGCACCGTGTTTACTTAGTGTGCCTTTAAAGGATTAGAGCCAGAAAACACACCAGAACATTTACTCTGATGTTTTTAAAAGCAAAAACTTTAGAAAACATTCGGTTTGAGTTTGGGGTGAGAAAGATGGTTTTCACAACTATTACACTTGTTAATAACTGACAGGAAATTATTTGATTATTATAGATTAAAGTTCTGTCAAGCTCAATGTTTTTTCTTTGCATTTTGATTTGACAAGACTTTTCTCACCAGCATTTCAGCTTTTCCTTTAGAATCATTTCTCATGCAGATTTTTACTGCAAGTTTTAAATTAAATTCAGGGTCAAAATAATTCAATAGGTGCCATCCTTCACTTTGAGCTCTAAATGTAACCAGAAACTGTGACAAAAACTTCTTTTATGCTGACAACTGTTTTGTGTGAGGAGAGTCACTTCTGGGAACTCAGCATCCTCTTTCATATCTGTGCCAATAACTCAATACACCCACTCACACACATTTTTTATTCGTCTGCAGCATTCCTTTGCAAAATGGCTCAATTTACAAGTTGCATCCATGCAGACACATACTATATATAAAGTACTTCTCTTTCAGCAACAAATTGTTGAGCAGACACCCATCAGTTCCTCTGTAAAGGATGTTAGTGGGTAAGCAATTTCTTTGGAACACACAAGCATTCTTAAAGATTCTTCTAAATAAAGCAATTTCTCTGTATTTTAATGTAAATAAATTTGAAATATCTCTCTGATCATCCACCTAGTTTTACATTTCTGGCTTGTGAATCATAATTTTGGTCTCCGGCACTCTTAGGGAGTTCCAACATTTGAATTGTTGTATATTGTTGGCAGTTAAAGTTACTTGTTACATTTTGTCCTGAAGGGGATTGTCAAACAAAACCACTCTGACTGATTTCTGGTCATAATCCTTTGAAGCAGCAGACTGAAGGGCGTTGAGGAGCTTAAAGAGACCACATTTAGTCCAAACCTGTTCTCTACAGTTGGATGAGTCATTTTAAAAGTAAAAGTAAGTAAACAGGAAGCTGATCAGAACATTGGATGAAACCAGCAGACCGGCTGAAAGTGAACTGGGGAAAACTAAAAGCTTTAAAACTGGGTAAATGAAGGACAGGTGAGCTGATCGCAGGTTACCTCAGTCTTATAGTGGTTCATGTGATTAGTTCCTTATGATGCATATTAGGGAGACAGACAGGGGAAAAACCGAGAGGAAGTGATGATTTTAAAGTCAAAATGTCATGAAACAAGTGGGAAGTGAAGAAAAAAGTACAATATTTAAAAAACCCTAGAAAAAAGTTGAAACGCTATTTCCAGAAGGAAGTCAAAATGCTAACTTCAGCAACAAAAAAAATGTCAAACTCTCAAGAACAAAGTGAAACTTGGGGGCAAAACGTTAAAATACTAAACATGGATGGAAAAATGGAGTGAACCTGATGTGATGTTTCATAAATAGATCAGATTTTTCGGCTGTTTCTTTGAACTTAGCATGTCCTAACATTGCTCTGGAAGACTAAATAAAACACTCACTCAACTAAGATTTTACCAGCTGTCAGGAAAGAATTCAGACAGAGCCAAAAACCACTTAAAGGATCAGTTCAGAGTAAAAAAAACATTCTTTAATATCAAAAATCAAGTCAAACAAGGCAACGAGACAGTAACGAGTTCAAACAGGTAACACAGCAGGTGGCTGGTGATTGGACACAGGTGAGCTGATTACAATATGGAGCAGGTGGTGAAAACAAGGAAACCAGTAATTCATGTTTGAGTAATAAATCAACACAACTCATGATAAAATAAAGAACCACACAAAACTTAAAAAGTTACTTATTCACATTCTACTTTACGGTTTTATTATTCTCAATTATCTCTTAGCCAAAGGTACAAAAATATTTTATGTTACAGTAAAGTTTTAAAGGTTCGATAGGAGGTTTAATAAATACAATATTGCTAAAGTCATTTAGTGCAAGTGTGAGAAGAGATAAACTGAAGGTGATAAAATTATCAAATCTAGAGGAGATTTACCCAAAAATATAAACTCTGTAGTGGAAGCAGCAGCAATAAACTGAAATACTTACTATCTAAAATAAAACGCAGGCTGGGACCAGGTCTATATATTAGCCCACGGAGTATTTTAATGTTTTTAGCTGGTATTTGACGGATATGAAATATTTCTAAAAAGCTAAATAAAACTATAGGATAGCTAAGAAACAATAAGCTAACTAGGATGTTCAACTCTAAAAAAAAAATACTTTACATTTCTGCAAACTTGTTTAAAAATTTGATTATAAAATATTTTTCTCTAAATACAAATATATATGTTTCCCCCCCACAGAAGTCCTGGAATAAAACTTGATTTTAAATGAGTTACCTGAAAGATTAAAAAAAAATATTTATGTGTAATTTGATCTTTTTTGTTTTAAACGGCAACATTTTTAGTGATGAGATTTACGCTGCAAAGAAAGTTAGTTTACAACTTGAAATGTTTTGTTTTAAAGGCACACTATGCAGTTTTGGCTTGTTTTAGCACCCCCTAGTGTCCATTTTAAATCACTGTCATAAAAACAAAGTTTCCCCCTCCCCTTTTCCTTTGTTTCTTTGGAGGCTCCATCATGATGAACACAATCTCTTAGCTCACATCTATGATGTCTGTGCCTTCAGCTCGTCTGTCCTGATCAAGTTCTGAAGTGAAAACATGGATTCCTGTAAAGCGTTACTGCTTCTTGTGAGATACGTGACTTTGTGAGAATTCAGGGACTCAGGAGTTGCAAACGTGGTATTCTGGATCCAATAGCAGATGGGGCTGAGTGACTTTTCATTAGCCCTGTAGGGTCATATTAGCACATACTGGCTCAAGAAAAAAAAAGTGTGGAAAAAGTTACATAGTGTGCCTTTAAATTTTTATAAATTTTGTATGTTTGCTTAATGAGACATCTAGCAGATTTTTAAAATACATTTTTGTTCAAAAAAATGTTATAAATCCAATAAAATTGCAACAACAAAAAATTCCTCACATGACTAAACAGTCCACCATGCAAACACACCTTGCAAGTTGCTGAATGATATTTATTAAGGTCTTTCATTATTTTAAATTATTATTTTTTAAGTATTATTGTTAGAATTTGTGTAAACAAAAAAATTGCTTAAACCTAATATCATACATTTGGATTTGGTGAAAAAATAAAAATAAATAAAGAAAAACTGAAAATCAGGTGAGCTCCGTTTCTGGATCTTCTGCTAGACTAGTGTAGTTCCCTGCCTTTGCCTCTGAGCTGTAGACCACTTTAGGAGTTTCAAGCTTCTTATTCAGTTGGCACAATATGGCGATACACAACGCCACGGACAACACCTGCAGAAAAACAAACAGCTCTTTAATTCCTCTTCATCTGCAGTTTATATAGTGTTATCAAAAGATGCATCATACATACCCACAATAAGATGAATCCCACCAACACGCCTGACATGATATGAAGGATTTTCATGTCATTAGCAACGATCATTGAAAAACAGGGCTGAAACATGGGGGGAAAAATAAATGCAACTTTTAAAGTAGAGTATTTAATATAAATCAGGAATACTTTGAACCAAAAGCAGACTTCAAACTGAACTTGTGAAAACTTTTTTATAAACTCCTAACCTTGTCTTTTTTAAGTTAAAAGAGAAATTCAAAAGTAAAAAAAAAAAAAAAAGTTCAGTAAAAACAGTTGATGCTGCATTTGAAAAGATAAAGAAATTCATTCAAACACATAAAAACTAGACAGGACTCAACACAGAAACAAAAGAAACACTCCCCCCTAGTGGCTGGCTGCAGGATGGGTTTTTCCCCTCACCCATGCCATTTAAACAAATGGGACAAAAAAAAGCATGCATTTTCAAATTAAAAATTTCTAAAACATTTACCGTATTGACCCGAATATGAGTTTTTTTTTTCATTGAAAATAATCATCATAATCGGGGTTTAGTATTTTGGGGTCATTACACGACTACAACAGCAGAGGGCGCCAGCATTTTACAAAAAGTGACCGGAAAAGACTGGATTAAAAGTGCATTGGGGCGGTTTAACAGACAACTGAGGCAGAGTTTTGACGCTAATTTTAAGATAACGGTGCAGCAGAGGCATCAAACAGCTGTCAGGCAGCCAGGAAATATGGAGTTATGGAGTGAAATGACCAAAGAATGGCGTATCATGGTGATGACGTTCTGTGGGAGGAGACGGGAGGAGTATGTGAGCACAGCTGATCAGAGAACTTTGTGAGTAAAAGCCTCATGCAGACTTTTGATTTGACACTCAAAATTTCAATAAAAATAGTTTCTTT
This sequence comes from Callopanchax toddi, assembly GCA_006937965.1. NCBI lineage: Eukaryota > Metazoa > Chordata > Actinopteri > Cyprinodontiformes > Nothobranchiidae > Callopanchax > Callopanchax toddi. The sequence goes on along the minus strand of SSNR01000031.1, from coordinate 1,183,087 downwards.
AAAAAGTGAATTTAGTTTTTTTTTTTTTTTAGATTAGTCTTGGAAAGAGGGGGGTCATCTTATAATTGGGGTCGTCCTATTATCAGGTCAATACAGTAGTTCCAATTAGTCAGTTGATACTACTGTTTTCGGTGATAAGGTTGGACTCATTAGTTTAATACCTTGGCATAAATCATGACGCTCTGGCCTTCAACAAACACGTCGGAGCCTCTTGGAGCAGCCACCTAGAATATGAAGACATGAATTACTAATTAGAGCTAGTTTCTCAAGTTTAATTTACGCAGAACAAAATAAGATATCAAATGGAGTTGAAGAAACATCAAAAACGTGAAGATCCTAGAATGGGTGGTGGAGGAGACAGGACCCAGACACAAGAAGGCACAAGATGTTCAAAATCCTGGAGATTCGTTAATAACAAGAGATTCTACCAATACACAAAAATGTCCAAAAATTAGGCTAACAAAAAAATATGCCAAAGAAGGGATTATCGAACAAGAATATGTGCATTGTGCAAGACGTGACCAGCTGGAAGGAAAGTAAGAAACACGGGCAAACTAAAATAACTCTAAATTAAAACTAGAAAACCAGACAAAAATAAGCTTTTAAATCAACTTTGTGACAGGACATGAGGTCATCGTGACAATCAGTATACCTAGAAATTAATAAAGCACTTACACACAGATTAACAGCATCTTTAGCACACAGGCAGGATGTGGGGATACTGTTTTCCCAGTCTTTGTAGCTGTTCACTCCACAGCACTGTAACTGAGGAGAGCATTTAAAGAGTAACTAAATGTTTAAGAGAAGAAAAGAACTATGATTTTAGGAGTGGAAGTTTACTTACGCTATGCTGCATGTCATTCAGATGATCAATCAAATACTGACTGACGTTAGTTAAAGGCAGCGTGTCTTGGTAGTGTTCTTCCAGAAGCACTTTCAACTATAACAATATAACAAAGAACAAATAAATTGTCTTAGTTGTTTTTCTTTAAACCATGGAAGGTGCAGAAAACTCTAAAATACCTGTGGTCCCAAGATCAGTATTCCAATTTCGTTTGCGATCAGGTACAAGCTGCTCAGGATCATCACTACTGCAAACTGACACGGACAGTTACACAAATCAAATGTTAGACCTCTTCTTTACATTAGTGTAGTTTACCGCCTTAAAAAAGAAAGGGTTTCCTTTACTTACTAGAATGAGCGCCCACTTCTTCTCTTTCCAGACACCAAATCCACCAACGATCGTAATTAGCAGAGTAATGGAACAAAAGCCGTACATGAAATGTATTCCCGACACCATGTTCTCTAGCTGTAGAAAACACACCAAAATCAGGTTGGTATAATGTCAATAGGGATGTACCGATACCACTTTTTTCAAAACCGATACCGATACTTAAATCTGAGTACTCGCTGATACAGAGTACCGATACCGATACTTCTACCTCACAAAAAATGAAACAAATTGGAATACAGGTTTTATTTTTTCTTCTCTGCTTTTTACAACAAATGACTGAGTTAGATAAAAAAATAAAATATATTAAAAAATGATCACAAAACTAAAATATAAGGTGAAAAATAACCATTTTCTGTGATTTCACAGTGAAATTATTGCAGTTTTCCACATTTTAACCAAATAAAATGAACTATTTGGCACCATCTCCAGCTCTCAACCCACACTGTTCCTCTTTAGCTCAATAGCTCCCCCTAGTGTTCAATATAGGAAACTACAACAGAAATCACAAGTCACAGACAGTGAAGCCACTGGTATCGGTTCCTGGTATCGGGTAACTTTAGCCGATACCGGTATCGGTATCGGGCTGATAATTAACAGCATCAATAAATAAGGAAATAAGATTAAACAATGGAAGTTTCATAAACTCCATAATGTTGTTAAGAGTGACAAAAGTCCCTCTTTGTAATGAAAATTGACTTAACCCATTAAAAATGCTAATTTCCATTGCTTTTGTGACATCCAATAAAGCCCAAGACCATCATCTTCTGGATGGAGGCACCACCAGAGCAGAGTTTTCTCAGGAAATGGGAAATGGCCTGTATTTATAGAGCCCTTTCAACAGTCATATACCCATGCATGATCAGCTGACCTGGGGCACACTGACAGAGGTGGGGAAGCCATGCACCAGCACCCGCCAAGTCCCTCCGACCACCACCGGTAGTCAAGGTGGGTGAAGTGTCTTGCCTAAGGACACAACAATGTAACCAAGCTGGAGCTGGGATTGAACTGGCAACCCACCGGTTGCCAGACCAGCCACTCTACCCACTGAGCTGCATGCAGGAAAAGCAGCAGGTGGGTGTGAGTGCATTTACACATACAGTGAGAATGGCCTGGAGTCAAGAATGGCAGTAAAGAAGCCACTTCTCTTTAAGATAAACAGCTATGGTATGGTACCAAAACATCCACCATGAGGAACTCCTTCCAACCATCCAAGAACAGTAAAGTCCAAACTAAATGGTTCAGGGAACAAAACATCAAAACTTTCTGATATTGACCTGAAACCTTCCCTGACCTTATTCTAATTGAGCATTTTATGTAATTATGAATCAATCCTTTTGAAATGTTTCCAACTAGACTTCAGTAACCATTAAAAACATAAAGATCTTAAAAGTACTAAGGCAGCAAACCTTTGAAATAACAAACCTGGTGTCATTCTCTGTCTGTACAGGCATCATGTTGCTGTTTACTGTTGGTTTAAAATGCACAAAAAAGACAAAGAGCCAAACCATGAAATAAAATCTGTTATTAAATGCATGTTACCTCTTCGTTATGTAGCAAGGATCCATGAGCAAACAGAGTGAATCCCAACAGCAGGATGCAGATCCCCTGCAACAACACGGCATTGTTTAGTGCTACAACCTTTGTGAGAACAGCTTCAACAGGTAACAAGTCTTCACATAAATGCTCAAATGTAAAGTAGCCTTCAGAATAAGGATGTCTCAATACTACCAGGATAAAACACTCATAAAAATGCTCCAAACCAGGGTGTTGATACTACTTTTAAGAGGTGTGACACTCACCTATCAGTTGAGTTACATGCTCTCTACCTTAAACAGGATTAAAGGCTGTATCAGAATAACATGCAGAAGATTAAAAATCAAATGGTTTGATTCTAAACCAGGGGTGCCCACACTTTTTCACCCTGTGAGCTACTTTTACAATGAGCAGCGCCGAAAGATCTACCATATATTATATATTTAGAATCTAAACGGCTGTGGAAATGTTTAGTGCTTGTAGTAGTATGTGTGCATTTTTGTAGTAGTATGTGTGCATTTTTGTAGTAGTATGTGTGCATTTTTGTAGTAGTATGTGTGCATGTTTATAGTAGTATGTGTGCATTTTTGTAGTAGTATGTGTGCATGTTTATAGTAGAATGTGTGCATTTTTGTAGTAGTATGTGTGCATGTTTATAGTAGAATGTGTGCATTTTTGTAGTAGTATGTGTGCATGTTTGTAGTAGTATGTGCGCATTTTTGTAGTAGTATGTGTGCATTTTTGTAGTAGTATGTGTGCATTTTTGTAGTAGTATGTGTGCATTTTTGTAGTAGTATGTGTGCATGTTTATAGTAGAATGTGTGCATTTTTGTAATAGTATGTGTGAATGTTTATAGTAGAATGTGTGTATGTTTATAGTAGTATGTGTGCATGTTTGTAGTAGTATGTGTGCATGTTTATAGTAGTATGTGTGCATGTTTATAGTAGTATGTGTGTATGTTTATAGTCGTATGTGTGCATGTTTATAGTAGTATGTGTGTATGTTTATAGTCGTATGTGTGCATGTTTATAGTAGTATGTGTGCATGTTTATAGTAGTATGTGTGTATGTTTATAGTCGTATGTGTGCATGTTTATAGTAGTATGTGTGCATGTTTATAGTAGTATGTGTGCATGTTTATAGTAGAATGTGTGCATGTTTATAGTAGAATGTGTGCATGTTTATAGTAGAATGTGTGCATGTTTATAGTAGAATGTGTGCATGTTTATAGTAGTATGTGTGCATGTTTATAGTAGTATGTGTGCATGTTTATAGTAGAATGTGTGCATGTTTATAGTAGTATGTGTGCATGTTTATAGTAGAATGTGTGCATGTTTATAGTAGAATGTGTGCATGTTTATAGTAGTATGTGTGCATTTTTGTAGTAGTATGTGTGCATTTTTGTAGTAGTATGTGTGCATGTTTATAGTAGTATGTGTGCATGTTTATAGTAGTATGTGTGCATGTTTATAGTAGTATGTGTGCATGTTTGTAGTAGTATGTGTGCATTTTTGTAGTAGTATGTGTGCATGTTTATAGTAGTATGTGTGCATGTTTATAGTAGAATGTGTGCATGTTTATAGTAGAATGTGTGCATGTTTATAGTAGTATGTGTGCATGTTTATAGTAGAATGTGTGCATGTTTATAGTAGTATGTGTGCATGTTTATAGTAGTATGTGTGCATGTTTATAGTAGAATGTGTGCATGTTTATAGTAGTATGTGTGCATGTTTATAGTAGTATGTGTGCATGTTTATAGTAGAATGTGTGCAAATTTATAGTTGTATATACTATGTGTGCATGTTTGTAGTAGTATGTGTGTGCTTGTAGTAATTTTTTGTGTGCGTGCACCCTTGTAGTAGTGTGTGTGTATTGTTGTATGTGTGAGGGAAAAATAGATTTTGTCCTATACGGCACCTCATACATAACCAAGTTCCCACACTAGTACTCAGCTAGCTGTGAAGTTTGTGGTGGGTGTTTCATATTATTTTAATTAGCATTTAATTTTAATTTGTTGTTGGGTCTATGGTGTTTATTACTACTCAGTCTCTAACTTGTGCTTAGTTTGGAAAAATATGCAGTGGGTGCATTCCTTCCCTTTCTAACATTTGACTTGCATTAGAAGAGCTGGGTATAACCTGAGAACTGGACCTGGTTTCACTTCTGTATGGTTTTAGAGGAATGCTTTGTTGTGCACGAGCTGCTAACTGTTACCACAAACCAGACGAGAAGAAAGAGTAAAGAGAAAGTAAATCTGAAACTGATCAGTCACACCTCCATCCAAAACACGGATCAACAAATAACCACAAACTAAAGTTTGCATACTCCCTGTTTCCCTATGAAATGTTGTTTAATTAGTGTTTAATTAGTTAATTAGGACAGCAACCATGTTTTAAGGAATATAATGTCATAATTAAAATGCCATCAATAGGGGTAATTGTTACTTATTCTTAGTTATTAAAACATTTTAGCCTTTAGTTATTGTTTGGAAAGCAGCTTGTGTAAAAGATGGACAGGTTGATCTGACGTTGTGTTCTGGCCCGGCGGAGAAAATCCAAACAGTCCGTGTGGTAGTGCAGTCTGTTGATAACGGGCGAGATCTGGCCTCCAGATCTTCACATCTATTATCCAATCTGACAAAAATCAGCCGATAATGAATTTTATTTGGTTTGAAATGCAACAATGTCATCTGTACAGGTAGAGAGAGAGACTTCCATGTCGCCGTGTCAGTCTTAGCACTCACAGTAGCAGCTGACAGTTCCAGCTTGACAGCTTGTAGCGCCGCTTTGATGGTGGATAAATTGTCCTTTAGGGCCTCGTTACGTTCAGACTTGAAGATGGAATTTTCACGTCGAAGTGAGGCGAGTAACTCACTTTTAAAGTAGAAAGCTGCGTCAGAAGTGAACACAAGTAGCTCCATCCGACCAGGAGAGGAATCAGCGTGAGGAGGTGATTGAGTTTGAGGTGAAGATGTGGATGGATTGCTGCTAGATTTAGTTTTAGGAGGCATATTTGACGTTCAGTAAAAGTATTTTATAAAGTTGAAAACACCGAAAAATGTAACAAAAGGTGTGTCTGAAGACGGATTTTTTAAAGTTTGAGCGGGAGCACCAGAACGCACGTCTCACTCTATTGACAGCTGAACCGGACGTCCACAGTTTACTCTTCTAATACCATGTTTTATAGTTGGAAGAAGACTTACCGCTATCACACTGATCACTCCAACAAAACTCCGTTTCAACCAGATGTTTACTTTCCCCATTTTCTCTCCTTCAGTCTCACTCACTCTCTCTCTGCTGACAGTCAGGCTCTCAGGTTCTTATGAGAAATACAAGGCTGTGCCTGGTGGGAGGAGAATGAGAAGGAACAATGTGTACCGTTGATGAAAAAAGAAAAACCCTCCCCATCTGGAGTCGTTGCATGTGTCTCATTGATCAGTAAGTTTCAGTTTTATGGCAACTTTGTGTGTGCATCTCTTGTTGTCCAGATAAAAAAATGACGTCTAGTTTTGCTGCTGCAACAGAACCAAAACCGCAAATCAAAAAACACCACTCACTACTTACAGATATTAGTCTCATTCTGCTGCATCTTGCAAACTGATGTCTACTTTTGATGCCTAACTGAGTTTGTTGTTACATGCAAAATAATGTCTAAATGTAAAGTACAATTTGCAGAAAGCAGAAGACGCAGTGGGACGTTTTGCTGCTGCAACACATCAGGAGTTTGGGTTGTTTTATTTCAAATTTAACAATCTGCTGGTGGATTTATCTACATGATTAATTCAGCTCCAGTGGCGAACATTAAGCATAAAATCAGTGAAAGTGTAGAGTCTTGTGGCGCACAGTTGATAACCCCACAAACTCTTTGTTTTAGGTTTCTCGTCAATGTTTGCGAAAATCACGGGTGCTTTCTAGTTTTTCCTGCACGTTGCACTAAAAATATCAGAAAAAAAAGTTGTTTTGGTTATTTTTAATTTTTTATTTGAAACACATCACTTCAAATATGATTATTGCACAACCAAACTAGACTTACAGGAAGTTGTGCAACTGATCTTGGATCCAGACTCTTGACATGAGGCCAACACTTCGCTTCCCGTGAACGAGCGTCACACACTCGTTGTGTTTTCAAATCCCAGAACAAACTGTGAAAGCGTTTTGTTGTCAAGGCTTCAAACTGTCCGTTGCTCTTTAAGAGGATAAGTCAAAGACTAAGTCTGACTAATGCACATCTGGATTTAGAAAAAGCCTGTGAAGCAAAACAACTGACTGCGGATCGGTTTCTTGTTCACAACTTGTAACCGTTGTGCTCCTAAACCTTTTCATGTTTTGTTTTCGTGAGAATGATGTCACTCAACATAAGTCTAATTACTGCCAGTAAAACAGACACCCACTGGACCAACCAGTTCTCCCAAAAGGATCAAATAAAATGAGTTATTAGTGTTTAGAAAAGCACCAACACACAAGTTGTTACTAGGATCATAACCAGTAAATTTAGAGATGATTTTTTCTTACTGGACTGTTTTAGCAGCTGTTCAAAATGAGTCAGAGTTGGACCTCAAGTACAAAAACTATCACTTCTGGTTGCTCGGTGTCGGGAGAGTAATCTCTCTCAGTCAAGGAGGAAGAGGATGCAGTAAAAGCTGAGCTGATCAGTGGAGGTTCTGATCTAGACCATTAAGGGGGGGCCCAGGGGAGGATTAAGGTGCACTGGGGCCCCTAGGCTACACTTGTTCAGGGCCCCCCCAGTCTGTGACCCGAAACTTTGACCACTACCGATTGTTCCAATCGCTCGTGTGTGTGTGTATATGTGTATATATATATATATATATATATATATATATATATGATTATTATTTATTTATTTGGTTACTCAATCAGTGTTGCTTATGATTTTATGGACCAATACAGTTTATGAATATTCTTGCATGTAAATTTAAATAAAAACATATATTTCAGGGTTTTTCCTGCTCAAATAGAGGCAGAGGTGGTACCATACTGACCATTTTGACTGATGGTAAAAAAAAAAAAAATTCGGTCATAATCTATTTTTACTGGTCACTTATTAATTTAGACATTATAATAATGACATTTTCGGCAGCATTATTTCATTTCTTTAAAAAAAAATATTGCAATCATTCCTTGAACATTCCTCCTCCACTGTAGTTTGGAGAACCTGATGTTTAATGAAGCTGCAGAACAGAAGATCGTGGTTCTGAAGGTTTAGCTCAGTTGATCTGCACACCAGGTCCAGTTCAGTTCATAAATCCAGACTGATCTAGAGAATAAACCAGCTGATCACAAAGTCTTCATCTGGAGAACTCTAATAACTCTCCCCGTCTGAGGACTGGCACAGCGCATGAGCGCATCCACGCGATCGCCTCCGATTGCAGCATTTATACGTCTGTTCAGTTCATAAATCCAGACTGATCTAGAAAACAAACCAACTTGGTTGAACGCTCTGGGAGTTCCTGTTCTCTGAACCGCTGAGCTCCCGGATTGCCACGTCCAGAATCCGGAGCGCTGCTCATTTACGCAGGAGGAGTCCCTCTGACAGGCTGCAGCCACTCGCCAATACAGCGCGGTCTGATGGCGCGCGCACGCACGCACGCACGCACACACACACACACACACACACACACACACACACACACACACACACACACAGGTGTGTGATTTTAATCTGTCAAATGACCGAAATTGACGAAAAACGATCAGCTAGCGTCGCAAAAACCAGGTGGACCCGCTACGTCGGTACCACCGGTACTTCATAAATCTTGGAACCGTATTTGTTTTAGTACCGACTTGGTACAGAAGAACTGGGTTTTTTTGACAACACTACTGGATACAAAAAACCCAAAACAATATTTACCTGTTTGCTGCAACTGCATAACATCCACAACAGCTGCAGGCAGAGTGAAATCAGCTGGAGGCGGCCGCTATGCAAATTTGAAAAACCCTGCTGACCAATGGGGGCCCCCAGACACACGGGGCCCCTAGGCTTCAGCCATACCTAGCCTGTGCATTAATCCGGGCCTGGGGGGGCCAGCTGCTTTTTTAGAGGGTCACACTCAAAAAAAAAAAAAAACTACAAACATTTTTTGAAAGTTTTTCAGATTTTAGTGTAATTACAGCAACAGTTGCTTTGGACAATAAATTTTAAACTATTTTGAAAAAAATAATTTCATCTTTTGGTGAGCTTTTGACTCAGCACTTAGCAGGGGGGCCAAACTTGCTGTTAGGGGGGCACTGGTCCCACCCTGCCCCCAACCTAGAACCGCCCCTGCCGGTCTCATTAAAAAACATAGAGCAGGGGTGTCCAAACTTTTCAACATGAGGGCCAAAATGACCTCGAGGGCCACAAAAGTTAGAATATTTCTGAAAAGAAACAAGCAAAAAATATTTTGTTCTGCTCAAAAATTCATTATAAATGCAGCATTTGAATGAACAGTCTTTGTCAATACGACACAGAGATGTTTGACTCAATAATAAAAAGCATCAAATTGACTGGATCTGATTGGTCGACTGTTTTTAGGTTTCTAGAAACTACATTTTGTTCCATCCTCAGCAACAAGACCAGGATCTGGGTCTTTCTCCAGTCATGTTGCTGGATTTAGTCAGGCTTTATGAACAGAGCTCACAAGTCTGCGTTTTGGTAAAAGCCAGTGAGGATTTGTGGTTCTTTTTGCCAGGAAATAAAGTTAGAAATCTCAATATCTCTTGAATTGTCTCAAAAGAAATTTGAATATTTTGATTGAATGGAAAATTTTGCATTTAAAAAGATTAAGATTTACTTGGATTTTGTTTTGTTTTGTGGGTCTCATGTTAGTAAAAATCTATAAAATGTTATAAAGCGTCTCTCTGCATCAAAATCCTGCAGGAAAACTAAATTATATAATTTTTTTAATGCAGCTGAGGGCCACACAAAATCACTCTGAGGGCCGCATTTGGCCCTCGGGCCGCACTTTGGACACGCCTGACATAGAGAGATTGCACAAAAGACCTTTTCCTAGAAAGATGTGGAGATCCAGTCTGTAAGAAAATCAGACTGTTGTCATGAAATTATGTCCGCGTCTTTGCAAATCACTTTACAAACAACAAAAGCTGAAACATAGTGCTGGACAGCAAAACTAGTCAATAATAATAATAATAATAATCACTAAAACAGCATTAAGGCCAAGGACGTGAAGTCAAACGGGTGATAAAAGATAAAATTACAGAGTCAAAACAATAAAAACACAGGGAACAATACAAAGGCTTTATACTTAAAAGTAATAATACTTTAAAATCCTCCAAACTTTAAGTAGATGTGAGGTAAGCTGCTCCACCGGCCTGGAGCTACAACTCCAAAAGCTCCATCACCTTTACTTTAAAGTTTGAGAAACTTCTCAGCAGCTTGTTTGACCTCAGTGTTCTGGGATTAGAGTGCTGTTGAAGAAGATCGAGTAGAAATGATGCAGCCAGACCATTAAAAGCATTCAAAACTAACAACCATTTCTTAAAATAAATTCTGTAACAGGCTGGGAGCCAATGAAGAGAAGCTGGTATTGGTGTCATGAGCTCATTTTTCATATAAAATATAAATATAACTATAAAAACAATATATTTCCATTTTCTTCTGTGGAAATAAAAATTATACAGAAATAACCTGATAGAGCACATTTTAGCATATATCTGCACTAAACTGTGAAAAATAAATAACAAAACTAAAGAAATGCTGTAAAATAAATAATATTATGGGGATTTTTCAAAAAAGGTTCTAGTTTATTACCATACAATATTGTTACATTAAATTTAATATTGTAATTTTTACAATAATTTTACCTTACATGATTTTATAACCTTTTCTGCCCCAAATTAACATAAAAAGTACAAACAAAATTATGTTGCTTTTTTCTTGATGTCAAAGGAATCAAATTTTTACATGTTGATTTTAAAACAGTGTTAAAGATTTCCTAAAAATGAAGTTCAAAGTTAAAAATGTATTTTTCTTTTAAAATATTGTGTTTTGAACCAACAACTGTATCATATCTGAGTTTCTACGAGTTCTATCTTTTGAACAAGATTTGTACTTTCCTCAAAAAAAAGAAAAAACTGCTGTATTTAATCTCATTCAGGTTTTCTGCCCTCTGGTGGAAGGTTTAAGTAATGAATCTGGCAAGTGTAAATTTTTATTATTGCATTCAGAACAAATGTATTATAAAAGTAAATAAATTGTTCATGTGTCAGGCAAAAAACTTTCAATACAAATTTACATGAAATTAATCAAAAACACAGAAAATGGGTATAACGAAATACAATAATCATTAAAAATAATATGTGCAGGTTAAATAGCTGAGAACAAACTGGTAAAGGTGTCCTTCACATTGTATCTTTGTTTTAAAACTGATAAAAAAAAACATATTTTTTAGTTAATAATGTTGTTATTATAAAGAACGAGACATTAAACCACTAAGAATCACTTCCATTTAAGTTTTTATTTTCCTTTTGTTGGGATTTTTGCCTTAGTGGCATAAAAACTCTCCTTAAAGGCACACTATGCAGTTTGGGGTTGTTAAGGCACCCCCTAGTGTCCGTTTTAAATCACTGCCATGAAAACGTTAGCATTGTCTTTGCTCAGAAACACCTAAATCTAAGTGTTGAAATGTCTCCTCAGCCTTCATTGATTTCTACTGGAGCGGTTCATCACTCATTCAAAGAAATCAGCTGTGTTCAAGCAGGGAGAGATTAAAAAAAAGAAGCAGGAATCATGAGCTAAAAACACTCCAGTGCTAGCATAACTGCTAGCCACATTGGGTTAGCCTAACCCTCGGGGCTGTGTGACTTTTCATTAACTCTGTAAAGAGTAATTTTAGCACATACTGGCTCAAGAAAAAGATTTATTATTATGAAAAAATTACATAGTGTGCCTTTAAATAGACTTAGCTGTCTCTTTCAGCTTTCAGCATTCCAACTTTGCTTTTTCGCAGGAAAAGCATCTTTTCTAGTTATGATTAATATGTACTTTCAGCTTGTTTTAAAAAAAAAGTCTATTAGCTTCAGTCCTCATCATACATGGGAAATGTTCATTGGAGTTTCTATTTTCTAAATTCTGTCAAACCAGTGAACCACGCTGTAAAAAGTCAGTAAATTGAGGCACCCACTGTAACGTCTGAGTGGCATTGTGACGTTTTTTACAGCTATTGCAGTCTGATGCTTGCATTTGACCATAAAACTGCTCTTTATGGAATATTATCCTCATACTTTCTGAGCCTTTTTCCCAAAGGGCCTGAAAGCAGCTGTTTTTCACATCTGTAAACACGAGAGTCAGACCTGCTGGAAATCAGCACAGGATGTTTTCAGAATCACCTTTAAAGCTAATGAAAGAAAAAATGAATTTAGCCTTTAAAATAATATGTTTGTTCACTTGACGCACACAGAGTTTGGTGTCCATAAAGGCAGCACTGAAGATGACCTCACACCAGGTTTTTATTTGTCAGATTTTATATTTTATTGAGTTTAAATGGTTCAAATGAGGCTACAGAAGTTTTAAAAAGTTGCTTCCTGTTTCTACCAACACAATAAATATGAACAGTTAGAGTCAGTGTGTCCAAGAATTCCAGGAAGTTGTGCAACTAATCTGGATCTGGAGCCTTGACATTATGCCAAATATTCAATTCAAAAGAGCAACTCTGGAGAGAGTACTGTTATTGATTTCTTTTATTCTAGTGGAGACTGAAAGCATCTTCTTGTAAATTCTGCAGACAGCTGCTCTGTAGTTACATCACATTCCACATATCTTGCTCAGAACAGCCTTTTAGAAACAGCTTGTAAAGCAAAACAGGCTGTGGATCAGCTTTTAATTACAGTAATTTGGTGCAAACATGAATTTTTTTAAAGAGTTTGTGCACACACACGTTATCTGGCAAACCAGATGAGACAATTGTTGCCTTTTAACTGCTAGAGGATCAAATAAGCTGCCATCTTTAATGTTTTTATAGGCTGTAATTGAAAAATGATCAAATCTGAGTCATTTTAGATACAAATATTATGCTTTTTAAAAATATATATGCTTCATTATGAAATACTGATTACAAAATGCACATTAGAACAGATTTCAACAGGTTAAAATAACCATTTTAGTCAGTTTACAAATAACTCTCATCCAAATGAATGTGTTTAATACACAGAAACCTGCAGATTTATGAATCAAGTTCAGAAAAAGTTTTTAAAAGTTACAACATTTTAAATATTGTTATGTTTCTGTGCAACAAAAAGAAGAAAGAAAACAAGGAAATCAGGTTTGGTCTACGTGTGGAGCTTCTGTCAGATTGCCGTAGTCGTCTGCTTCTGGACTGCAGACCACTTCAGGGGTCCTCGGTTTCTCGTTCATTTGGCACAACATGGCTATAGACAACCCTATTGACAGCATCTGTGGAAAAAACGTGAACTTTTTATGCTCTGCTTTAAAATTGACGAGCTACATCATGAGATTATGAGGTCAATTCATCCAAATGAGGACCACTGATCACCAGGTATTTTTACTTACACACAATAATAGTTCTCCCAGAACTATCCCAAATTTCCATTGATCTTCACGGGTGAGATATGGCATGATGAATGGAAGGCAAGGCTGGAGCACAAATAGATGTAAAGATTATTAGCCTTTTGAGTTTAGTAATAATGTTTGTGATATATATTTTGTTGAAATGACCATCATTACCTTGGTGTAGATGTTGATGAGATGACCCTTCACATTCACCTGAAACAGATGAAGATGAGTCATTATTTAAATAGCGGGTTCCTTGTGATGGATGAAAACGATCTAGTGAATCAGACAAGACCAGAACATAAAACCTTTCAAGAGTCATTATTGACTGTTTTGACAAGAACTGAAAAATCGAATTAATTTTTTCTTTTAGAATTTTTCCAACTAATTTCAAGTCGTTTTAGTTAAGACCAACATCTTGGTTTTTGTTAAAGCTGTGTTTTTATGTGTTTTTAGTCTACGTTTAACAGGACCAGGTAAGGCAAGCCAACTGCAATCCAACGTCATATCAGACACCTTAAAAGTTCCATATTCTGCCCTTTATATCCACTCTGAATCATTTCTTTTACATCTCGATGTAGAAGCTCTGCATTGGTCAAACTGACCCTTACTTGAAGTGCAGCTGTTGTTCTTCCACCCCTCATCAAACCTCCTGAATCAATCAAAACTTTCCTTTCAGACGGGGCAGTTGGGGAGCCAAGCTTCTCTAAGCCCCGCCCATCTCTCAACTCTTCGCTCGTTCGCGAGAGGTTGGTGGGTCTTCAAGGTATAGATATCATATATAATGGCTAGATATCTTACCTGCGCTGTTCGTCAATGGACCCTGACATCCCTACGCCGGTGGCCATCTTACTTCGGACAGCCGTCCCCTTTCATTACATTGGTGTCAATGATGAATGTACTATTAAATACCTCTAACTTGATCAATTTTTAACCGATTTTCAAACAGTTTGCCTTTTTATAAACATCAGAGACGTGGCTGTGAAATATATTGAAATATATTGATAATGGACAGTCCACAGTTAAAAACAGATCAGGGTATAGGCAGGACCAGGAACTCTGCCAGCAGGCGTAGACTTCAGTGATGACGCAGCTGCACGTCCTCCACCATCCAGCAGAGGTGAAGGAGAAGTTAGGAGGAGAGCGTAGGAAGGAGGGAGGGTCAGAGCAGCCACTCCATTTATTCTGTAGCATGGGGGGAGGGGGGGTGGTGGGGCTGGATTCAAGAACAAACAATAAGATAAAATGTGTTTTGTCTCAGGCAGCAGCCATGTTTTCTCCACTGCCTTATTGTTCATTACTGTTCATTCTGCTGGCGTCACCCCTCCAAACAGTTGAATCATGGCCATCCCCACTGATCTGAGCAGTCAGACACCTCAGTTGTAATTTGCTCCGTGCCAGAGTTTGTTTGCAGCCAGTCCTTCAATACAACTCCTTCATCATGAGCGTTTCAGTGTTCAAAGCACAAATCAACCCCTCCAGAAGCGCAGGACACCTGCCAATCAGTTCCGTTATTTTCAGATGAATCAAGCCCCCACAGATGCCAATGAACGTAGACCCAATCCTCATTAATCCAAAAGTGCAGTCCTCCAAAGACACAGCCTGCATCCCTGTCAGCCGAGTCGGAGACCCCCTCTCTGTTTTGAAAGTGGACAAAAATATATCCATGGTGTTGAGAAAACCAGCAAAACAGATCCATATTGAAAAAAAGTATTTATCCAGAAGGAATGAGGAAGTTGCTCAGGTTAGACGAGACAAGACAGCTGCAGGAGAAACACAAAAGGGAGAGAAGAGAACGTGTGTTCATCGAAGTGGTTCATCGAATTAAGAGTATTTTTAGTTAAGCTGATCACACTCACCTTCCATCTGCTACCATAGAGAGCAAAACGTCAGCTGTCTGAAGTAAGATGGCCGCCGTGTAGGGACGCTGTCAACTCCCAGATAGGGCATCTAGCCATTATATATGATATCTATGCTTCAGGGTCTCAGATGAAGGGAATAAAAAAGACTTTTGTGCTTATTGATGCAACCATCTAATACCCAGTCTCAATACTCGCACTTCCACCCTACGGTCTTCAATGAAGTGCACTTGGAATTATGGGTAATACCCTTCGCTGAAGTGCGCACCCATGTGGACTTCGGCAAAGTGCATAGCGAGGGTGGGGACAAGGTCAGGAGTCTCCACTCAAGAGAATCGGGACACCCTAAGCACTAGTGCACCTAAGTGGGAATGCACAACTGAGGGGTGCAAGGGTGGATGTGTGAGTATTGGGACTGGACCTAAGAAGCAGCTGCTGTGCTTTGCTCTTAGCTTTGCCATGACTGTCTGCTAGCGTTTGCAGATAGTCACAGTATTGTGATTTCTAAAGGGCGGGGGTGGGCTCAGGTAGGTGCTCGTGATTGGCTCTGTCCTCTAGAGAGGAGTGGTCTGTTCCCTTCTTGACGTCAGCAGGGGAAGAATTTTGAAACCACCCATTTTAGTATGAGCTCTAAACACATTTCCCAAAAATGAGAATAAGGAAGTGAAAACAGTGAAACTTTTTTCTGACTTTTAGGTTTCATACATAGTCTTTGGGATTGATATGACTGTTAAAAGATCTTTAGAAAGTGAGTTTTGCAGAATATGGGACCTTCAAGAATTTAAGAGGAAATAATGCATCACAAAAGATGGTTCCCAGTGATGAACTGACTGTATGGGTATAAAACTCTTACATTTAAACAGGGATTAATGGTGTCTTCCACACACAGGCAGGATTCTGGGATGGCGTTTACCCAATCCTTGTAGCTCTCCAGTCCACAGCAATGGAACTATTAAAAAAAAGAGTTAGAGGAGAAGATAAGTAGCCATATCTATTATGTAGTCATTTGTTTGTTCTCTTATTCTGGTAGATCAAAGTGTCACTTTAACATAATTTACCTGTGATCTGCTGCAGTTATAGCCTGAGATTGGGCCTACTGTCCAGAAACTAAAACCTTCCTGACCATGTGCACAGATGCACTAACGTACCTTGAGGGAATCCAGCATTAGATTACCTTTAAACACTAAACTAATAAAGTATTGGCTACTTACATTTTTCTGTGCAAAATCGAGGAGAGCTAAATCACTTTTGGAGGCATCAGTCAGAGGCAAGCGGCTGAGGTAGTCATTCTTCACTTGATTTATCCACTATTCAACATAAATTACAATAAAAAAAAGTTTAGAGACAACTTTTACATATATTGTTCTTAATTTGTAATCCATGCACACAGTCTAGATAACACATGAGACATGTTAAAAACCGGTGGTACCGTTAAGTGCCTGGACAGAAAAAGTGTGTCGGATACCAGCAGCGACAGAAAGATCAGGAACATCCCAACTGCAAACTGACACAAACAGGAAGCAGAGGTGTGTTTGGTTGATTCCCTTTAGAAATAAAAACACGTTTTCCTTCATACTTACCACTATTAGTGCACACTGCTTCTCTTTACAGGCACCAAATCCACCAGTAATGAGTAAGCCCAGGTTTACAGTGTACACAGCATACCAGAAAGTCATCACTGTAGAAAACTGTTAGTAGAAAACATATAATAAAATATGGTGGACAATAAATAAATGCCTCTAATTTTAAGTAAGTTACTCCTGTGATACTATACTTGTGTTTAGGGCAATAAATGTTTGACTAGTTGTCTAAAAACAAGAGATCTTACCTCTAAGGACCTTTGAAAGACCAGGATAAATCCCAGCTGTGTGACACTGATGACCTGCAACAGCAGCAACATGCTTCATTATTCACTATGGAGATTTATCTATTTTTTATTGTCTTTGAAAAGAGGTAATGCCTGAGAAGCACTAAGTACTAAAATGCCTTATCTGATTAGAAATGCATTAAACAATACATTAAAATATATATATGTCCCCACCCTCCCACAAAGTTATAATTTGTTGTATATCTGTGTGTAAGGATAAAATTTATACATTTTTAGATTTATAATAAATATCCAACACTGTTTTTCTGCTGATGTTGGTTTTAGGAAAAAATTTTTTTGTAGTTATTGTTTTTATCTTTACAGCATTCTTGACATTAGTTTAATAAAAAGCAGCAGCATAAGGGAAAACACTTACCGCCCACAGAATAATCACTACGATGTAACTCAGTTTCAAACGGATGTTCACTTTCCCCATTTTTCTTCTCCTGACCTCGTCACACAAGTCGAAGCTCCCCCTTAACAAAGACTCTGTTTCTGCAGAGACAGAAGGCTCTTGTAGGAGGAATACAGGGCTGAGCCTAATGGGAGGAGAAGCAACAGGATCAATACTGCAGATGAAATACTCTCCTCATCTGGAAAGAAGGGCGTGTCGTGTGTGTGTGTGTGTGTGTGTGTGTGTGTGTGTGTGTGTGTGTGTGTGTGTGTGTGTGTGTGTGTGCGTGTTGGTATATATGATATAGCTGGACTTAACAAAACCACACATTAACATTACAAGGACCAAGATGTAATAGAAGGACTGTGTCATTATTGCATTTTTAGTATTTAAACATGTTTAATAATTGGATTTGGGGTTGGATCAGAACTATACTTTGACCAGTGTATAAACAGCTTGTTTTATTATTTTCCTTAACCCCTTTTCTATAAAATGATATTTATTTTGTTCTAACAGGTCATAAAAATGTTCATATCTTGATTTCTATGTCACATTAAGTTTATTTTAAGAATAAAAAACTAGCTATAAATTTTATTTTAAACCTGTTTTAGCCAGTGGAACCTATAGCTTTATTGTCATTATATATAATGAAATCACAGGTGCATCAATTGCACATCAATATGCAATCAACAATTTAAAATCAGACGAGACAGACAGACAGATGTTCTTGCTTGGTAGTGGGAAGCAGCTGGGATGAGGATCAGCACCTTCAAATCTGAGGCCATGGTTCTTGACCAGAAAATTGCCAACTCCAGATTCGTGGAAAAATCTAACCTCAGGTGGAGACGTTTACATATCTCAGGATCTCATTCGTAAGTAAGGGAAGGAGGGCGAGGAACATCTACAGGCAGATTTGGGCAGCATCTGTTTTGATGAGAACCTGAACCAGTCTGTTGCTGTGAAGAGGGAACTGAGCCATTAAGCAAAGCTCATGGCAGAAGGAACAAGTTTGAGAATACGGGTGACTAAAATGAGTTACCTCTGCGGTGTGTCTGCCTTTGAGATAGGGTGAGAAGCTTGGACATCTGGGAGGAATTCAAAGTAGAATTGTTGCTTCTCCACATCAAGTAGACCTAGTTGTATTGGACAGCTCCTGGAGAAGGTTTTTTAGGGCCAGTCCTGCAAACAGAAGGCCCCTGAGCTTTCCCAGGACACGCTAGAGGAATAAGATCTCTAGGATGGGCCAGAAACACCTTGGGGTCCCACCTGAGGGACAGGTGGAGTTGGCTGGGGAAAGGACAATCTGAGCTTCATAATCTGAGATCTCTCCACATTAGATCTCTTCAGAACCTTGGTCATAAAAAGTGACAAAAAAACAACAATTGACACTGAAAATGACAATCAATTTAAAGCATTCAAAAAGTGAAACCATTTTCATGTTTTTTTATATTTCATATATTTATTTTATTTTTCTCTTTCAAATATATTTTTACGTATACAGGTAGATATACAGATGACATATTTACATAAATCAAAAATAGCTTATAGAAAGATAGTTGTAGATAAATTACCTTAATAAATTAGAAAACAAAACATAAACAACAAAGACATAATTAAAAAAGCAAACCAAAAAACCCATACCATGTAAAATATTTAACGAAAACAAAGATTATATAAAACCAATACATCATATATTGTGCAAATGCATTCAACCAGTCACCTCCCCTTCCCTTTCTCCCTTCTTAATTAATTCCAGAAACATTTGCCAAATGTTATAGAATTCCAGACTTTTTTTTCTTACTGTATATGTAAGTTTTTCCAGAGTCATTTACATGTCAGCATCTGAAAATAAATAGGAAGACTCCAGTGTCCATCTTAATTTATTTTAAAAAATCTAAAAATGTGCTAAATCAAATGAAAACAAAAATATAAACATAAATATATTTAATTTAAAAGATAGAAATGTCGAAATTAATTTATTTTCTTTCAGTTGATTTGGTTCTTTAGTTTTATTCAGTTTTTTAACAGAATCACAAACTTTATACACCGTTTCGACTGAGAAAGCTAGAATAGTATGAATCTACAATTAGAAGCGCAAACTGTGGTTATGGATGATGGATGGTGTACCATCGACATAAACTCATTCATTCATTCAAGACCGTCTAAATACGGAACTGTCTCTTTAAGAAAAGTCACGTGACGGTCACGTGACGCGGAAAAGCGTCCTTATTGTTTGAGCGAGCGTGAGTGTGTTTACCAAGCTTGTCGTTTACGCGCTCCCTGCTGGTTCGCGGTGTAAACAAACAGTTAAAATATTCTCTTAAAGTCATAATACGTAATTGTTCGAATTTAAAGAAAGCTATGTACAGCCTACTTAGAGGAATTTAAGACAGCTCTATGTCGCCAACAGGTATGTTTGTACAGACGATGCGTCATTTAATAAGACTAGTATTGTTTGATCTGTTTAGAACTGTAATTTGAAACAGAAAGCTTTATTAACGCTTCTAAACAACACATTTCTGTTTTTTCAGAGAGCTGAATAGGTTGTAAAACATCTAGTTTATTAAGGTGACCATGAAGCAGGGTGATGAAGCTGTGAGTGTCCCTAAATACTTCCTATCAAACCATGAAGGGTTTCATGGAAGCATCAAAAACTTCATTGAGGACTTTATTGTGACTGAAATTGACATAAATGGACAAAATGTCAAAACATCTCAAGCCACGGAGCGGCCAGGCTGCACCTCCTCAAAGGCAAACAAAACAAACGTAGAGTTAAAGGAGAACAATAACTGTTCAGTCTCACTGGACACAGATGTTTCATCGGAGTGGGGGGTAGACCCCCCTCTGCCCAGTTTGGGAGGATTTGATTTAGATATTATTTTAGGCCAGTCTGTCAGTGAAGATCTGGAGCAGTTTGTGTTGACGCTCAGAGAAAAGAACCAAGTTGGGCTGGAGCTTTCTCTGGGATTCTTCACAGACAAACACCAGAGAGCTAATGTCCACCGGGCTGTCAGACACCGCTTCCCCTTCCTCATGACGGTCACCATCCAGCCTGAGATCAGGGTGAGGGAGGACCCGGACTACAGAGAGCTCGCCCGGCTGGTCAGAGACGAGGAAGCAGAGGACTTCTTTAGGTTCATCGATGCCAAAGTGAGAGGATCGTCTTATACGTTTGGACCGGATGACAGTAAGGAGCACAGGACAGCAGTCCACCACTTTCTGAACAAACGGTTTGGGAAGCTGGTGGAGACGAAAAGCTTCAGCAGCCAGGGGACGACGGCCATCTCTGTTAGGCTGAGAGAGCACGGGAAGCCAAAGAAGAGAACCGCAGAGGAACGCAAGGAAGAAGACATTTACACGGGTAAGGATTATCGATCAGATCTTCCATAAAATAATGAATTCTTCCAATTTGAAATAGTTTTAAAAGCTCTTTTTAGAGAATTTTACAAGAAGTTCCATGCAAAACTCTTTTTTCATTATTACTGTAGGACCTTCATCAGTTGATTTAATCATTTTTCTGTGTGTGTGTTTGCTTCTCAGCGTTCACGCTGTGTAAGGAGAACCTGGAGACTCTGGAGGCCATCAGCTACATGGCAGCTGCTCTCGGGGTCCTGCCGTCAGATTTCACCTACGCTGGCATCAAAGACAAGAGAGCCATCACCTACCAGTCCATGGTGGTCAAGAAGGTCACACCTCAACGGTATTGCTGTCTCCCCTTTATAAATCTGGTTGGTTTGAGCTTCAAGCCTGACAGAACATAGGAGTCTGAAGATGTTACATTTTCTATCCATGACTTATTAGGTTAAAAGAGAAGGCAGCAGAGTTTGAGAAGAGGGGGATGCGTCTATCTCAGATCCGCTCCGTCAGCGAGCCTCTGAGGCTGGGACGGCTGCAGGGGAATCACTTTGACCTGGTGGTCCGCAACGTCAGACCACACGGACCTGCTGACAAACACTCATCAGGTACAGACGTTCACGCTCGGCTGGCGGCGCTCGTGAAGGAGGCTTTGGAGAACGTACAGGTACACTATTATATTACCAAACTGTCACAACCAACCAGTTACAGCCTGACAGCGAGCCATCTGGTTTTTTTTCTCCACAGAGGAACGGTTTCGTCAACTATTACGGACCACAGAGGTTCGGGGGAGGACAGAGCGTTCCATCTGATAGAGTAGGACTAGCCCTGTTGAAAGAGGACATGGTAAGACATTATAGACTCATGGTCAAACAGAAGTAGTAATGGAGCCAGGAAGCCTCAGCTTGTTGTTCTTATAAAGTTTAATGTAAATAAAGTTGTTGAGTAAATAATTTTCTCCGGTAATGACACACGTCAGCAGGAACGTCTGGCCTCAGATAGTGACAGAGTATTTGTGCGAGTGTGGTGAGGTACATCTTGGCCTGGGATTAGAACACATGCATGTAATCTTCCCTGCTTAGTGAAGATGTGTCACTAAAATGTATTTTCCATCACAACAACCTGACTCATGAGGTAACGAAATGAAAGTGAAACACACAGATTGTAGCAGTCAATAGACAGCTTATTAATAGCCTACATTTAATTAAGTACAGCATGTCACTAAGCCTGTGTTAGGATGTGTATGCTTTTAAAAATAGATATTTTTAATAATCTATTTGCTACTCGTCTTTTTTGCAGATTTTTACATAATTCCCGATAAATCTACTCTTACTAACATTTTTTTCAGTTGCCCAAGCCAGATGCAGTTTGTGGTATTAAAGTTAACTACACAACAGGAAGAGTATCTAGGACTTCCCTTGTTGTAGAGCAGGCGAGCCCAAAATGCGGCCCTCAGAGTGATTTTGTGTGACCCTCAGCTGCATTAAAAAAATTATATAATTTAGTTTTCCTGCAGGATTTTGATGCAGAGAGACGCTTTATGACTTCTTTTTTTTTAGATCTTTACTAACATGAGACCCAACAAACAGAAAATCCAAGTAAATTTTAATCTTTTTAAATGCAAAATTTTCCATTCAATCAAAATATTCAAAAAAAAATTGAGACAATTCAAGAGATATTGAGATTTCTAACTTTATTTCCTGGTAAAAAGAACCACAGATCCTCACTGGCTTTTACCAAAACGCAGACTTGTGAGCTCTGTTCATAAAGCCTGACTAAATCCAGCAACACGGCTGAAGAAAGACCCAGATCCTGGTCTTGTTGCTGAGGATGGAACAAAATTTAGTTTCTAGAAACCTAAAAACAGTCGACCAATCAGATCCAGTAAATTTGATGCTTTTTATTATTGAGTCAAACATACGAGATCCCTGTGTCGTATTGACAAAGACTGTTCATTAAAATGCTGCATTTATAATGAATTTTTGAGCAGAACAAAATATTTTTTGCTTGTTTCTTTTAAGAAATATTCTAACTTTTGTGGCCCTCGAGGACTTGGTCATTTTGGCCCTCATGTTGAAAAGTTTGGACACCCCTGCTGTAGAGTAACGGGAAACCACGAAAGGTTGAGTGTTGACGTATTTTTCTTTTGTGTGTCTCAGGTCAGTGCTGTGCGTCTGTTCTTCACACCAGAAGAAGGTAATGATCCTCAGAGCCTCGCTAAAAGACACTTCCTCCAAACAGGTGATTGCTTTGTTTGAATTTATTATAATAGGTCAGCTCTATCAGCCATTTTTATTTCCCGTCTCTGTTCCCCTCTCTTTACGCCAGATAACGCCAAGGAGTCCCTGGCGCTGATGCCGTTGTGTAAACCCAGGGAGCGTCTGATGCTTCGGGCGCTGAACCGCTACGGCGGCGGCCCGGACGGCTGCGTCCAAGCTTGGCTCAGCCTGCCCCACAGCATGAGAGTTTTCTACCCTCACGCCTACTGCAGCAGGTCAGCAGCCCCAGGATTTTAGATTGTTCTCAGTTTAAAACATTTCACCGAATTTTAATATCTAAATCTGATCTGTTTGTGTTGATGAGGGTTTGGAACGAGGCAGCAGCACACAGGTTGTCTACAATGGGTCAGAGTGTCAAAAAAGGAGACCTGGTGTGGACGCAAAGTGGACAGAAAGCAGAGGATGCTGGGGAAACCAGCTCTCCTCAGGTAAGCGTTAATGTTTTCTTCAATTTACATAAAAAATGTTCATTTGAAGTGTTTTTTATAAGATATTTGTGGTTAAAAATGAAATTAATTTGGCTAAACGGATATTTGGTGTCAGGGTTTGTCAGTTTACTATTAAAAAAAAAAAACACAAAAAGTTACAAATAGTTTAATTTTAATGCATTTTGTGGCTGATTGTCTACAGATCCATGTGGTGACACACGAGGAGGAACAAGCTGGAGTATACACACTAGCACAAGTATGGACTTTCCTGTGCTGCTGTTACCTTTTCTCTTAAATGCAAGAGTTTTGCTTTTTTATGCATTTTTATTTTTCCATCAGGTGTTGTTACCGATGCCAGGGAACTCTGTGAAATATCCTGAAAATTCCATGGAGTCTTGGTACCAGGAGAGGCTGGCCAGAGATGGACTGGCTGACTGTCGCTTCAGAGTCAGCACCCTCAAACTGAACCTGCCTGGCTGCTACCGCCCTCTCCTGGCAGTCCCACGCAACCTCAGCTACCAGCTGCAGAGAGCAGCCTGCAGAGATGATGATGGAGGAGGAGGAGGAGCGGAGCAGAGTTCAGACTCGCTCATCTTAAACTTTGATCTGGACTCATCCTGCTACGCTACCATCTGCCTCAGAGAGATCATGAAGTGTGACCCTTAAAGCTAAAGGAAGCGCTTCTTTTCTACTTTTGTTGTCATTGATTGTGATAAATCATACGTTTGACTTTCTTTTGTACCAGGAAAAAACAGTGTGGTTACGCAAAAACAATAATGATGTGCAGTCGATGAGTTTTGTTCTAAAAAAACGTGCCAAATGTGAAGAAATTTAAACGTAGACGAGTGATAAGTTTGTCCTCTGTGCTGTCAATAAAAATAAGAACCGTATGGCAGACTGGTCAGTGAGATATTTAGGTCTCCATAAAGTAAAAAAAAAAAAAGACGTTTTTTAAATGAATCCTGCGGTGCATTGAAAACTAATGAAGTGAGAACCATATGTGGTCATGCTTTTACCGGTTCATCATCTGCAGAGAATGAATGCAAGTATTGATGAATAATTGTTATACAATTGGGTTTAAGGGCAGCTAGATCTGTGTGCGTGTATTTTTATTGTTACAGAGAACAATATCATAAAATAAGTAAAGGGCCCAGGATAGGACCCTGCGGGACACCAGAGGTGAGAAGAACCACATGTGAGGAGAATTCACCAAAATGAACTGAGGAGCAACAAACAGGTAAATAGAATTCAAAACACCATCAATAATTAAATACTAAAAGCATAAAAATTAACAAAGAAACTTAAAGATTCAGCACAATTTACCCGAACCTGGATGCCATTCAGAAACTCGAGGGTGGAGAAAAACAGGAATCATTTCCCAAAAAGGTCTAAAAATCTCAATTTATTTCATTATAATAATATTAAGAAGTCAAAATAATACAAGGAGAGAAGATTAACTTTTATAAAACAGCAAACCTTTCAAAAAAATATTCATCAGAACCCTGAAAATCTGATTTCATTTTACAAAAACAAGTTTCGTAGTTGATGTAATGTCCCTATGTGACCAGTAGATGGAGACATTGCACATAAATTGTAGGTAAACCAGAGTCTAGAGTTCCTGTTCTTGTTCATCATGGTTTAAACTAATTAGTGAAGATTTGAATTTAGCTTCTGATGTGTGACCATCCACCCTCATGTTAATACAAAGATGTGAAAGGTATTTGAGGATCAAATAATAATGCTGCAGAGAGCTCTGGAACTGAATCTACATGTGACAGATTCATGTGTTTTTGAGAGGGGGGTGGGGGGTTTAAAGACAACACCATATAAAAAACCCTCCATCATTAATAACCTCTATTAAGAACAACCTCAGAGGTTTGGAAAATACCCATTTAATGTAAGCAATATGATGAGTGAGCTGCTGCAGAGGGTGTTTAGTTTGAGTTGGGTTCTGACACGCAGCCTGTCATCAAACTAAAGCAATGCATGATTAATAACACGCCTGTAAGCTAAATCGTCTGCCACAGAGACACATTAGCAATAATGGGTTTCTTCACTCGAGTTTTGGTACAAAAAAAGCACCTTATCATCAGAAAAGTGATAATTGATGCCTGAAACATATCAGATAAATTACAGACTGGATAAATGGTTTGCATGCTAAAGTTCAAGCGTATTAGTTTAAATTTACACCGCCGGTAGAAAGAGGAAGAATATACGTGTGTTGGTTTTATTTTTCTCAGCCAGCACCTGATTTCTTGCAGAAGAATGTTGATCCATTTCCACGGTGAAGATGATAAAAGCCTGCAAATGCTTGGATGCCATTGTTTATCCAGCCTCAGAAAACATATTCAGTCAGCTTCTTTTAAAAAATCTACTTCTGCTTCTTATAAAAACTTCTTGTGCATGGAAAGCGTCTGCAGAAACCAAACAGGTTATGAGCATAAAACTGACTAAACCTCATTGAAATAAAAGCAGAGCATGAACCAAAAGGTACTTCAGAAGTTTAGAATATGAGAAATATATGTTTTTAGTTACTTAAAGCACGCAAAACTCCTAAAGGAGACGTTCAAAGAAACATTTTGAGTGTGTGACCAACCTCGCTGCAGCCCAGTGGCTGCTCAGTCACCCATTTCCAGTTGGTGTCCCACATGTGAGAGGGCTGCATGTGGAAAATCTACTGACCTGATAAATGCAGCTGAGGTATTGACAAGTGGAAATGAAGAAACAGGGCATTGTGTGTGCAGAATGAGATTGATTAATGGTTGCATTAGAGCTTTTGCAAGGATTACTGGCTGCCGCACATCCAGAAGTAGTTGTAAGCTGCAATGAGTGGAGGAGTGACATAAATGCATGACTGTGACCTTTAAAAAGATGCAACACAGATGCATAAAGCAGCATCAAGAAACCCCAACAGGTTCGTGTCATATGCTAGCTAATATTTTAAAATATCTCATTTATTTATCGTTAATTTTGCACCTGCAGATCCAGTTCCAACCATGGCATAATGTGTTTCCATTCAAGTTTGAAAATCAATGCTATATAGCCATTAGCCAAACCCCACAGCTGGCTTTAAATGAAGCCCAGACCCAGAACAGTTTCATAAAAAGCCATAAAGCATCTGGCCGTTAAAAATACAAGAACTGATTGGGGTTTATTTTTAGACGTGTTAAAGTCACCATATCCAGTAAGTGAAAAAAGTTAATTTCCTGCCCCGTTAGTGACCCAAAGTACAACCCGACTTCACCACAATCCGTCTGGTGTTGTCCCACAAAGCGTTCAACCGCCTGCACTTGAGCTATTAATGACTTATTTGCTTAAACTTGAGAATTTTTCTCACACTGTAAATGTTAAGAGGAGTGGAAAAAACCTCCGTTTGGACACACTGAACACTTTGTGCCAGAGCAGAACAATCTGTTGACTGGCTGTGCAGCTCAGAGAAGTGAAGGCTCATTATTTTTAATGGCGCCTCTCCGTTGATCGAGAGCTTTCTTTATGCAACAATGAAACGTTGTTGGTCAGATATGATTTGGAGTGTGTTCTAAATAAAGAAACATCTGCGTCACCATGCAGCTATGTGCAAAATTAGTATTTGTTTTTTTTTTTCGTGTGCAATAATGAGTATTTTGTGCAATTGCTTAAAAGCGCAAATGTGCAATTATTTGTTGTGCAAGTGCAACAAAGCCCTGGTCTCACCGCTAGACATGTACAATCTGCAGCTTCTAATGAGCTATAATGTTATTTTATACATTATTATTACTACATTCCATTGTGTGCATTTTTTATATTTTGTTTTATTTTTTTGCTTATCTTGATAAATTGCTGCAACAACTGATGCTATAAAACTATAATAATTTAAAAAAGTTTAAAAAGAGCTTAAAGTTGCACTTTTAGTTACTTCTATGGACATTACTCATTTTTGTAAGATAAAAAATTAGATTTTCCATTTTTTATTAAAAAAGATGTTGACTTTTATTAGCCTAGCAGCTCTCAGAGACAGTGATAAATGGGTTTCCTTCCACTTACATTCACCTTTCTGATTTTTTTTATGCATAATTTTCATATATGTTTCGAGGAGCGACCATTCAACTGAACCAGTTAACAAAGTCAGATAGTTTTTCTTTTTGTTTAACAAGTTGGACCATAAATTGCTGGAAATTCTTTCCCTCGCTGCAGAATATGATGAGGCAATATTTGGACCAACAAGCTAAATTTACAAAAGGATAAAAGCATGGATAACGCTAAGTGATATTCCAACAATTTCTGGAACTGACTGGGAAAAAAATCATAGTTTGTACACTTTTTAACATTGCGTCACCCACTGTTGTCACTCAATTTCCTATCCACCCACACCTATTGTCAAACTCTTTGTCACAACTGTAACATAACCCAGTTTTCCATGGGGATCAATAAAGTGTGACTCTGTTTCTAATCTGCAATGCCCCAGCGGAGTATGGAACCAAGCTCACTTGCGTCACAGGCTCTGTGAGATCACTCCATGTGTCAGAACGCCTGACCCATTATTTGAGATGACACATGCAGACAGCCTCTCTGTTTCCAGACCTAATCTGTTCTGGTTTCTACAAATAACTCTTATCTCTGTGCATCGATCCTCAGGTAATACCAGGTATTCTGACCCACTTTTCGGGAGCTAACCGCTCCAGCTGGAAGGGTTCCTTCTCCAGATGTTTTATCTACTTTAGAAGTTCAATAGAATTATACACGGCTCAAAAAAGAGGCTGAATTTAAAGTCAAGGAATTTTAAACTGATAAACAGATGCTGCAGGTTCGTCCAAGAGGTACAACCTGGTGGCGTTAAATAAACCTAAACATGATGTTCTGTTGGATTCAGGTCAGGCCAGCAGTCAGTGGTATCACTTCCTTCATCCTCCAGGAACTGCCTGCATCTTGTCACATGAGATGGCGTATTTGCTCATGACATTGATGGGGACCAGGACGGGACGCGGGGGAGGCTGCTCGTGTGTTTGCCGAAACAGGAAGTGCAGAATAAAGCAATCCGTCCTGGTCCTGGTCCGGGGACCGGCCCAAAGTTTCCATCACCGAGAGAATGCCTGATGCCAGTCCTCATTCAGACCCAGAGCAGGTGCCATCGGTGTAAGCGGCTCGGCAGACTCGTATGCCTCCTCACCCTGGACACAGGTCTGTCCGTGGACTCAGAGCACAGCACCTGGTCCGCTGGGCTGCACGTATCATTGGTGGAGATGCAGCGCTATTTCTGCACCCTTGGATCGAATTCGTGGTGGGGACACGTCACCTCCGTCCATGCCAAATCTACGCCCATGCATGAGGCCATTATCATGCACCAGGAGGAACCCAGGACCCACTACATTAGAGAAGGGACTAAAAGGTCTAAGGATCTCATCCTGATACCTAATGGCAGTCACACTGTAAAAAATCATAGCCTCAAAAAGTTGTTTCAATCTATCTTTATAATTTCACTCAACTTGTCTAGTTAAGTTTTGCTTGTTAAACTTGCTTTTTTGTGTTTTGATCAGAAAAACTTAAATTTATGAGTTATTCTGACAAATTGTTACATTTTTCTCATTCAGTCAACTTAAATTTGCAAGTTATAGATTTTTTTTTTTAAATCTGTGAAATTTGGCAGGTTTGGAGGAGTAGGATTATTGGTGATACCATATAAGTAAAATATTTATATATATATAAATATAATATATTATATATATTGTATGTATGTTCAACAAGGGACTGCATGGTGGCGCAGTTGGTTAACACTGTTGCCTCTCACCAAGGAGGTTGTGGGTTCGCGTCCCGGCACTGCAGCCTCTCTGCGTGGAGTTTGAATGTGTTCTCGTGTGTTCTCTCCAGGTACTCCGGTTTCCTCCCATAGACCAAAAACATGACTGTCTGGCTAATTGATTTAGTAATTTGTCCTTGTGTGAGTGGGTGTGTTGGTGATTGTTCATCTCTGTGTGGCCCTGCAATGAACTGGTGACCCATCCAGGGTGTCCCCACCTCTCACCCCCTGACCCCTGGAGATAGGCACCAGCTCCCCCACGACCCTCTGTGGAGGATGAAGTGGTTACAGAAAATGGACGGGTGGATGTTGAACAAGATAAACTGATTTTTTGATTTTTTTTTTAAATGGCTAAGCTAACAGGATTTGTTGTTTCAACTAACAATTTTAAGTTAAAACAATGTATGGTTATAATTTATGATATTTGTACAACTTGACATTTAGAGTTGAAAGAAAGTGTTTGTTTAAGTTGAATTGAATCAAAATTTTAAGGCAGCCGGTGAACTTTCGTTTCTAAGTTGAGCTGACTTACTTTTTTTAACAGTGCAGGGTGCCATCATTTATCCTGAACAGGTCTGTACTTTATGCTACCGACGCTAGTCAAATGCCAAACTACTGAAAAGCAGTCAAAAAGATGAAGATGAGGAGGGAAAAAATGTCTGCAAAACCATTCCTGTTTTAGGGATTGTCTCATTGTTGCACCTGTTACTTTCATTATCAACACGAGTTGACAAGGTCACTACCTGACACACTTTAGTTGAACATATCCCATGGTCAAGAAACAAACCTGTGAAATTGTGTCGCCTCAGTCCAAATGAACAACTCAATAATTCAGTTTCCACAAGTGGAATTTAAGAGAAACAACAATATTTCTTTTTTCATAACTAAAAAGGTTAAATAAACCTGATATTTCATAATGCTTGAAAAGCATCGAGCGCCTGCACTGGTGAAACATTTGACACCTGTGTTCTTTGGCGTGCAGTCTTCTCTGTTTCTGTGTGTTGGATGTGTTTTTTGGATTGTTGCCATTTCTCATAAATCAATGCAATAATATGAGGCTGTAAAAGCACTTGTTCTATTTTACTGCAGACATTCTGATTGGATTTTCTGATCCTCTGCAAAGCTCAAACCAGAATCTTTCTACAGTTTCTGTTTGGAGAAGCTTAGCATCACTCGGCTGAGCTGCACGCTAAAATTGACATGAACCGCCGGCGAACAGAGCGCAAACGACAAATTAAAACGAGCGGCTCCAGAAGCAGAACCGGTTCGACGTCTAATCAAATTTAGCGCGAGGGGAGTTTTCCCGTGAATTGAGCCTTTGTTCTGCAGCATCTGGAAAACTGTGCTGTGTGTTTTTGTGTACGGTTCTTTGAAAGTCTATTGTTCTGTGGAGGAAATGGATTTAGTCCAGTTAGCAGAAGAAAATAAAAATAAAAATGAGATGAATCGTTCGCTCGACTGGTGGCAGAAACAGACGGGATCATGTGGGGTTGGTTTGGGGTGGAAACAGTTCAGGCCACACAGGAAGAAAACACAAATTTAGCTTTTTATGGATGTTTGAAGTGATAAAAACTAGAGCACAAAGCCAGCATCTATAACTGATCACTTAAGGGAGTGTAGCGCACTCAAATAGTGACGAGAGAACATGCGTCGCAGTCAGTTCACCCCAAATAGATTCATCTTCTGTGCACCAACCTGTCATAATGAATCTCATCAGATGGCAGGCTCAGACTGACTGAGTCACCACGAGCTAATTTAGGTGAAATGCTTCAGTAATGGAGGTAAATGTTCACTCCTCTGCAGTCAGATGGATGCACAATGCTTCTCAAACTACTTTTAATTAAATAAGAGTGACTCACAGCCTGGATGAACCTCTAAGCTGTGTGATTGTGCTCATATTGTTCTAGGAGCACAAAAAAAAAAAAAGTTCAGGGGTTCCAAAATAATAAAACTAAGAGGAAGCAGATATCTGGCTCTGCAGAGGCCTGGTAACGAGCCATTCATTTGATTCAGGTGTGTTGGAGAAGGGCTGCATCTAAAAGTTCCAGGAGAGTAGCTCTCGAGGACTGGGAAGGAGGCGGATTGGTCTGCAGTGAAGACCTCTATTCTTTAGTATTTTTTTCACCAACAAATTTGAGGTAATTGCTAATACACTGCAAACACAGTGTACATGTTCTTGCATTAATTTAAAGTGTCTTGATGTTTTTAGTTTGCTTGAAATTGACTTTAACTTTATGCACAATGTGGTTGCTAAGCCCTTCCAAAGTTGTCTAAAACTGTCACATTTCTCACACTTTTTGACTCATGGAAACAAAAAAGGATTTCAGAGACGGGTATCAGATGCTCCAAGTGACTTGTGAGAAATAACTTGTTGCACAATTTTTATAAAATTGTTTAAAATTCCAGCAACACGCATGCAAAAAAAGTTACGAACCCTCGGTAAAATTTTGACACCTTTTTGAAACTCCCCCACCAATTCCGATAGCAATTTGTTGCAAACAGCCGAAGCCCAGTAAAATACTCGCTATAGGCCCGTATCTTACTTCTTTTTTTTTTCTGCATAAGACTATTACAGAAATCACTGCAATATTGTTAAAAAAAATGTTCTCATTGTGTCGAATTTGACAGAACCTCAGGAATGATTCTTGCCCAGAACTCTCTCAACTGACAGTTTTATTGTGATTTCTGCTGATTTATCAACATAAGGGCTGAGAGACAGGAGTCGGAGTCATTCCCTACATCGAAGGACTTTTATGTAATCTGTCAGAGACAATCAAGGAAAACAGCCTGAGAAACACTCAAAACATGAAAATGTGTGGTTTTGTAATGATCTGGTGTTTGGAGTTGGACCTAAAGGGTGCAGAATAAAAAAAATCAGCAGGCAGGTAAAGTAAATATTAAAAATATTTTAATGAGTGGCAGCAAATAGGGAATGTTCGACAAGAATAAAGAGTGCCTTTTTGACACTCCGTGGAACCAAAAGTCAAAACAGACAAGATTTAAGAATAAACAAATTATTAAATTTGTACTAAATATTCTCATTAGTAGTTCAATATTTTCAAACCTGTAAGAAAGAATCCTGTTTTTTCTCTGTTTTTTTTAACTTGCAAAACTCCTTATATTCCATCTGTTTTTTTAAAGCATTTTTTTCATATGCCAGCTCCTTACCCTGACCTGTCATCCTGGCCTTCAGTTCCATGTTAAATAGCTCAACAGTCACAGGTATTGATGAGCTCCAGCTCTGCTCAGCAGTGACATGAATACAAAAATTGGTCTAATTTTGCTGAGTGATGTCCTCCTCTACTGACAAAGAGAGAATCTTACTGTAATCTGCCAAAACACCTTTAGAATAACTTATAACAGAATTTAACTGTAATTCGGTCCAGGAAAGCCATTAGGTTGTTTCTTTTTGCAGCTCAAGAGGCTGCACAGAGCAGCTGTTAATCCAGGTAAAAACATTTAAAATGACGCATAGTTCCTACATCTGTTAGGCTTCTTTTGTTGTTAAAACAAGACCCAACTTAGATATATAAACTATATAAAATTCAGTCTGTAAAAAAATCCATTATTTAGCGTTCTGTCCATCTGCATGACTGTGTTGATCACCTTCTGGAGGTATGATATCAGATGACACATCCCCAGGTTTTCACTCAGGCATAAGGGTGACTCGGGTAAACAAAAAGCTTGATTTTCTTGGCCTCGCGTGTGCCTCCCTCGCCGCTTCTGTCGGAACCAGCCTCCACGGACGTTCACTGATGTTGTCGTGCGTGCACGAATCGTAACAGTAGACAAGCCCAGGCTGTTCACTGGATTAGGATAGTTATCAGATCTGTTTGAGAATTAAGGGGCTGGAAAAGAGTAAGCAGAGGAAATGTTCAGCTGTAGAAACTGAGTTGGACATTTAGCAAAAAAAAAAAAAACTGCTGATAGACAAGAAAATCAATCCCATTCTCAAAGACTTCCAGCAGCCTAAAACTCATGTAAAATAAATGACAACATGCTTTTTTCATGGGAATAACTTCATGACTTTTAAGCCTTGACCTTCACTCAGGATGCTTAAGTTTCAGTGACGGACTACATGTCTAATAACACCACTGTGAGGTCTTGGAGTTTTGTGAAGTGTCTGTGATGTTCCTCGCTCCAAACGAGATCCGTTTGTAAAAGGAAAAACTTTCTCCGTGCCTTTTCCATTGAACCCCCGGGGACTCATATTCTCCAGGTCGACAGCAAAGGGTGAGAATCAAGCGTCAGAGTTCAGAGCAGCCATGTGAACGGACCGACAATAGATATTTTATAGTCAGAACAACTTCACACATGCCTTTGATGGCAGATTTTAGAGGGAGACTGTGTTTGTATCTGTGTGGACGAGAAAAAAATGGGGGGAAAAGAAAAAGATGTAATCTGAAACTAATCCATTTCCCGCAAGCGTCAGGCTCTCTGCATCTCGGTATCACCAATTCACAATACCACATCCACATGCTCGAAATCTGTCTGGCAAGTAAACAAACACGTGTTTGTGATATTTATCATTTCTGGCTTGAGGTTTTTACCATTGAGCGTACAATTTCATCATGAAACGTCCTGCCGATGCATCCCTTAGAGCACAATGCTGATTAGGCACAGATTTCTCCGTAACAATAGACAAGATCCAAGGAAACTGGTGCTGAGAAGCAGACGGGCTTTGTTTTGTGTTGGAAACGGAGCAAGAAAGCAAGTTAAACTCCACGTTATTGATATGTGATGGATGAAATTGTGTAGTCTTTAAACAGTTTCAACAGAAACAGAATAAAATTGAATCGGCTAATTTACCTGCTAACACTTGCTAAACAGTTAACCCTTTGATTCGCCCAAGCACTTTTTTAGTTTTAACTTTTAGCATATTTTACCAATTTATAATGCGCATTGTTGTTGATTTCTGCAGGATTTTTTGTGTTTTTTTCATGTTTTAAAAAAAAAAAGTTCTCTTGTAAACTGTCATCTAAAATACTAGCATTGGCATCCCTATGCACAAAAATGTGCCTATAGAAAAACCCTTTCAAATCAAAGTTTTTTTGATTTTTCTCAAATGAAAAGTATAAAACATGCATCTTCTCGTTTCTTTATTTCCTTTGAGGCCTGTGGCTTTCAGCTCTGAGGGATTTTTTTTACAGATGATGTCATTTTAATCATATATGGCAAACGGAGAAATTACCAGCTTTTTAATTGGGGCAAAGGTTAATTTTTATGTATTATGTAATGTTGTTGCTTGTTTTTTATATGAGCACATAAATGTGTCAAAGGTTCCTTAACATGGGTATTTAATAAAATAGGATGCAGCCAAAACAAATGATATTGGAAATAAATAAATATTGCTGTCAAGCTTTATTTATACCAGATTGCAATAATAAATCATACACATGCAATAATAAACCATAAATAATCAAGTTTTTGTAAAGTATGTTGAGAAAAAAAATTGTTTTTTACACCACAAAATTGATTTGCATTAAGCCAAAAAATGTGCTGTTTTAAAGAAATCATTATTATTCTATATGTATAATTAGGACTAAATCTGCTTTGATGATAATTTTTAAAATAGTAAAAACTTGATTTTTCAAGAGCACACTATGTGTAAAGGGACTTTAATGCTAGTATTTTAAAGTTGCATCAAAGGGTTAAGAAAACATTTCTCTGTTTCTGGTGTGGTGGTCCGTGTCACTGGGTGACTGGTTATTAGTGCCACAGACCATCACTTTCAGCCTGGATTAACTTTCCTTTAAAGAGCCAGAGCAATGTCCCAGACTGAACTCAAGCCTCCACCTTAGCGTGTGATAGTGTCTTAAAGCCTATGGCACTTTCTTTTTTTCTCCATCTATGGGTATATGAGGTGTGCAGTCAGCCAACATAAACTCTACTAGAATAATCACTGTTTTTGTTGAGTAATATTTTAGAAAAATGAGGTAAGCGATATTACTGTTGGAGACAAAACTTCACTTCATGTTCATTTCAGTTTGATAGAATCAGAAGTACAAACTGACTTTGCAAATATTAAAGAATTTTAAGAGATAAAGTTTTACACAAAAATAGTTGGAAATACATCTCAATGTATTTCCTATATGAAAAAATGTATTTAAATAACTTTAAAAACGTAGTAAAAAATATAAAATGTCATAGTTGTAATATATTGAAAGAACTGAATATTTTAACGTTTGAGTAGTAAAAATTTAACATGGTGAAATGATGAAGTTGCATCTTTTTTTAGTCAAATACTGTAGACCAGTGTGTAGGCGGTACCCAGCCATATTTGGAATACTATGTGTATCGTGTGTGTATCAAGACTAGCTGCAATACTAGTAAAGAAAAACACATTTTGACAAGTAAATTATGGACCAAAGCCAAAAACATCACAGTACCTTTTTAAAATGGGTCATGTAGTCATGTGAAACAACGTCCCTTATGCAGTACCAGGATTTTGGTCCCCATACTGTAAGTGGTCCTCTTGACTGTTTTAATGTCCCACAAAGTGACAAATACCAGAATACAGGTGAAAGCATAAAAGACGAGTCATTTGTTTTAAGTGTGTATTGGATGAATGCAGGAGGTCTCTGACTTCGGGCAAAGAAAGATGTGGAAAAGATCGTCTGAAACATATATTTGAAGCCACTTTTTATCACAGGATTCATCTGCGGTTCAACTAGATTTCAGTGAGAACTTGTTTGCAGACCAACGAGTTCCATCTGGATATTTTCTGGTAGAGGCCCAAGAACATTGGCTGTTTGAGTCATGAACAGACTCCAAATAAATGCTTGATTGTTGTGTCAATGTGATGGTAAAAAATGAAATGACAGTTAACTTTATGAAGTGATAAAACGACATATTTGTAGTGCATTTACAGCTTGGCATTCAGTTCCTATCAGCACTAACTTCAAACTGTTTAAACTTAAACTGTCATTAAAATTCATGAAACATTTTGCCAATATTTCCTGGAAATCTTTCTTAGAAACTTTGGCCAAAACCAGGCTTTATCTGGAGATCCTATTTACGCTCTAAAGCCTGTGAGACTGTGTTTTAGACTAAACACATTTTTTATGCCAGCATGCGATTCCTACAATCTGAAGACAAATCAAAGCTATAATAAAATGAGTAGGGTGTGCATTTGAAGACATTTTCCTAGGATTGTTGTGAGGATTTCAAGGTAATGTTGCACATCGTGTGCATTTAACATTCCTGCAGAGGAAGCCTCCAACCTGCGTTGGTTTTATCAACTCAACTAACCTCAACATGTTTTCATTTTGTGCTTTTGTGTAAATCATTTTGTCAGGAGCAGCAGTTTTTGTTCAAATGATTGACTTTTTTTTAATTTGTGCAAAAATCAACAGTAAATGCACTCCATATGTTCATCCAGCACACCTGGTAGAAAAAAGTGTCCTCCATGCCAAAGTCAAAATACGTCTTTATTCTCTGCAAGCTGATTTTTATGACGTTTTAATGACTACACGTTGACATGCTGAATGTATGTATACAGATTTAAGGCACCACCTTCTCAGATGGGCAATAAAAGTAAGCCCCCACTTGAAAACGGAATATCACCGAGTTTGTCTGCTGCAGTCTTGTTAAACAACAACCTAAAGCTCAAAGACATCAGCCTGGCTTTAAAAACGCTTCAACAAATCTAATTGACACTTTTGGATCTTTGTATCAACATTGTCACAGACCTACCAGGGAAAGGAAAAGCATGTCTGAACACATCTGCTGTTTGTTAAAGGCAGAGTCACACACTAATGGCATGGCAGATGTATTTTTCCCCCTTTTCTCCTTAGATCCTTGAGCAGCCAATTGCCATGTGCGCTCCCAGATAGATCCCTGCATACCCTGCAATTTTCCAGGGATAACTAAGGCGGTATTTCCACACAAGGGTCAAACACAGGCACAGGGGCATCATTTAAGGATTGGGAGTCGGTTCAGGGCGAGTTCAAGGAAAGCATCACCTTCGCAATTAGTCTCGCTGAGAGTGCTTAGTTCAAACTAAAAGCCTTAACTGAGACCGTGTTTATGAGCTTTATTATGTCTGAATCTGGTGTAATCTTTTTGTGTATTTTTCTGTTGCGTTGTGCTCAACCCAACTACGCTTTTGGGTTTTTTATTTGCATTTTTGAGTTGGATTGTTTGCCGAGGATTACACATTCTATCGTGTCTTATAATTTCATCATGACCCCTTAAATTTTTAATTTTTAAACCAACACCACAGTTTTTTTTCTCCTCACTAATAATACTGTCTGTTCATCATTTTAAAAACACTCCATATTTTGCATCAAACTCCTCGACAATCTGAGCTCAGCAACAAACATGCCACCTTAGGTACGCAGGTCACTTTAATTGACGTTGAGACATCATTGTGGGTTGGATCAGTTTAATGCTTACAAACCCCCTGATTTCACAATTTTTCAACCAAAATTAGTCAAGTGCTTCTTCAGATGGACCAACTATTTCCTGGATCAAAGTGAAGAACTGCTGCAGGGTTAAATAGTCCAGCAACAAACTAAAATGTGTTTAACATCCTATTTCCATGTTAGAAAAACATTTATTTAGCTTAATTTATAGGTTAAGGTTATTAGAATAAATTAAAAAGAAATCATGTTGAATTAATGTAGCACCCACATGTACTTGTCTTATAGCCTCTATAGGTCTTAAAGCTGCGCTCCCTAATCTAGAAAAGAAATTAGCTTTAAACATTTTTGTTCATGCCTCTTAACAATGTTCTCTATATTGTGGCGATTTAAAAAAAAATTTTTTTTTAATAAAGTGGTTCTCTCGCATTGGTCTAAAAACCTTAGCCAATCATACAAAAGCAAATTTTGGACAATCCGGTTGTCTATCTCACCAAACCGCTGCAATTCTGCACTTGGATCCTCCATTCATGCGTGCTGGTGCATTTTGTAACAGAACATGCCAGAAGCGAGAAGCTACCGCTTCAATTTTAGAAAAAATACCAGAGTCCCAAAACGTTTGGACATAGAAGAGTAAAAACCAGGGTGAACATTGGCATAGCGTTTCAATGACTGGTGTTTTGCACTATCTTGTTAATGTGGCAATGCACAGTCCCATATCTGGGGGGG
This sequence comes from Callopanchax toddi, assembly GCA_006937965.1. NCBI lineage: Eukaryota > Metazoa > Chordata > Actinopteri > Cyprinodontiformes > Nothobranchiidae > Callopanchax > Callopanchax toddi. The sequence goes on along the minus strand of SSNR01000031.1, from coordinate 1,144,750 downwards.
CTAGGGATTATAGCCGATGGGAGGGGTGAGAGTTCTGGGACCATGTTTGTGTAAGCTAGCTAGCTATAAATTATTTGCAGATTACTGAATGCAGCTTTAACTAATAGCTTGTCATGAATTATAACCAGGCGGGCATACAATTTTTTTTCATTGAGGTACTGAGGGTAGAACCTTGCGCTGATGTGTGGTACGCGCAGGGCTGTGGCGATCGGGACCGTGAAGAGCACCTGTGACGCCTGAAGCCGGGAGTCACTATTGAACTACACTCAGTCGCTGGCTGAAACAGAACGACTCTTTCTTTAAAACAATGTCAGAGCAGAACAGTATGAACCTATCGGGGAAGCTAATTAGCAACGTACACTTGGGTGTCGCAAAAAAAAGAGTCCCCAAACATAGTTCCGCATGCAGCTCTGGTCCGCCAATGATATCTGTGGTGCGCATGCGTACTGGCGAACTAGTTATGTGCACCCCTGATTATAACGACACAGGTTCATTTCTTGCAGGGTAAAATCAAAGTCATGAAAGAAGTCAGAAAGTTTGCGATAGAATTAAAGTGGTCATTTACAATAATGATTTACTTAAATTCATCCACAGATTTGATTAATTACTTCACTTTTGTTTTCCTACAGAAAGAAGTTTGGACAAATAACAAGAATTGTGAAAGGGAAACAAAAGGCGCTTTAACAGGATGTTGATATTATGGCGTCTGGAGGAGCAAAAATGGGTAACAAAGGGAGAGAACGAGGAGATATCATGAAGTGTAGTATGATGAAGACCGAGTAAACGGGTGTTTTAAAGTGTCTGGGACAGATTATCTTTGGAAGGCAATCGATCTTCCTTAGGATTTTGATTGGTGCAGTGGGGCCTAATGCACGCACGCACACACACACCAACACAGAGAGCTCACCCCTTTTAACCTTGTCTGCCTCTTTTTTTTAATCATTCCATTTATCTGTTCTGTCTGTACCATCTTCTTTCTCTGACTGATTGCTCTCCCTCTCTTTCTCTCTCTCTCTCTCATAATATATTAGTATATTAAGGTCAACTGTAGGTAATATTGTTCTCGAAGGTGTGCTTTTTGAAACTGGGGTGCAGGAACATATGGCTGCAATTTAAAAAATGCAGGAAAACAAGAAACTCAAAAATGGAAACAGACATTGTGATTTGTACCATTCTGGGGAAACATGAGGATGCATTCATTTATGTAGAGAATCACAAAATCCATGCAAAAAAAAAAAAGACAAGTTATTAAATGCAGCTGGTTTAATCATGCTTTCAGAAAATTCTAAACATATTTCTAACTTGATTTTGTCTTTCGTTGATGGAAAAGTTCCCAAACATTTTTCATCCCTAAGGGTGCCTGTGAATACATTAATATTTACTCTAAATGTTCTGATGACAGGTAGGAAGCAGAGCCAATCAAGCAGCTACAGCAGCAGGTATAAAACATGGATGGACTTGCAACAAAGATATGCTGCGAGAAGAAAAACATATTTAATCTACCTGACTTGTAAAATGCAAGAACATATGATGGCGGCTAAAGTTTTAGCTCATAAGGGTTTTCCTGCTTTCACAGCAGGCTCACTTTTAGCTCAGGTGACAGACGTGAAAGGGAAAACCCAATAAGATCCATATTGAGCTGCATCATCTGTTCCACTGGATATAAAAGGATATTTAAGACGCTTAAAGTTCCTGGAACTTAAACAGGTTGCAACACATTCGGCAGACAAATGAAAGATGGTGAGAGGCAGGAGATGTTGGCACTGAACTCGATGCCTTCAGGAAAAAAAACTTTCTGAAAAATCCTTCAGAGTGACTACACTTCAAACCTGGATTTAAGTGACGTAACTGATGGGACTCGATTGGTACGAGAGTCGAAATCTGGTCTCTGCTGTGATTTGTTCCTGTTTTAAGGGCTGTTATATTACAAGCAGAACACTTGCTCATGTTTATATAAAGTTCCCCGAAAGCCCATTTTTCCCGGCGACTGCTGCAATCACGTCTCTACTAATCTTCATACACTTATGCTATCTGGACAAATCGCCATACACATCCCTCCCAATGGTCCCACTTAAGATAGGAGATTATTTCAAGGAGCTAACAAAAATAAATTGCTCAAAAAAAAAAAGAGTTCTTATTTTTAGAAAGACAAGAAACAGGATATATTTTCCAATATCTAGAAATGTTATTACAGAAATACTATAAACAGGCATGACCTCTTAAGCTTCAACGCATCAAATTGTTATGGCAGAAGCAGTAAGGGAACGACCCAGATAAAGATAAAGTTTTAAATGAAATAAATTGTTAAGCAGATTAGTCTCCCATGTAATGACACATTACAGAGCGGAACTGTTGTATGTGGTGCTTCATCAAAAGGAGATTGCAGCTTGATCTGGGATCAGTAAATTCATTTACTCTTTTACAAATCTGTTCTAGTAGTGGATGTTAAACCCTTTGGAGGAGGTGATCTTTTTTTTTTTTTAACCTCGTGTCCTGTTTGGCTGTAGAGCAAACAGAATAGGTGTCTGAGACGTTACAGCCACTGCTATAATGCTCAACCTGACTTATATTTAAATATAACTTTAAAAAACTTTATTAGAACATTTTTATGGTTGATTTGAATGCCAATGGACACGGAGCCTGAAAGGAAGGGGAAGGGTACAGAAAGAAGAGTGGGGGAGAAAGTAAACAGAAAAAGAAGAGAACAAGAGACATGAAGAATTCACTTCTAGACCTGCAAATAAAGCACAAACAAACAAAACCGGGAGAAAAAAATACAACAGCAACAAACAGCATATGAATACACAGTTGTGATATCCTTAAAATGTATACGGTAAAGACTAATTCAAGATGAGTTCAGTGTCAACCACAGCCCCAGTTAATGTGTCTGAAAACTAGGGATGTCCTGATCCGATCACGTGATTTTGGGCTCGATCGGAATCGGATGTCACCTCCCGATTTTGACTCGGGTTTCCTCTACATGCGCACTGCCCTGCCAAAATAAAAGCCGCTATGCCTTCAGAAGAAAGTTTGGGTTTTTTAATATATGTTAAACAATCTAAAACAGATGGGATTTATATATAGTCTATATTTGTGCACATATATTAACCATAATCAGAGTTTGAATCAGTTTCCGCTCCAGGAGGAGGGAGGGGGGCCGGCCGAGACCGGGAGAGCAACCGGGTTTGCTGCTCTCTCCACACCCGCCGGGACTCGTCCTCCCCCTGAACGGAAAGCACCGACGGCAGTGCTCGGTCTGGAGGAGGCGAGGTCGGCGTGGAGCGAGTTATATCCACACTCACCCTACGCCGCATCTCCATCCAGGCTCAGTTGCCATACAGGAGGAGATTCTGCTCTGTGCTGCAAAACACCCGCCCTCCGTCGGGAAATAAATTGAGTGATGTTAAGATTTTTAAAAAGCGCTTTCTGAGGAGGAGCTTCCCGATTAAATGTCGCTCCAAAACGCACCAAACACTGACGGATTTCTCCAAATAGTCTAATTAAGAAGTTGGTCAGAGCTGCTGCAGTCAGAGGATAAAGCAGGAGGAGGAGTGAAGGAGAAGCTGATGACGAGAAATGATCGGGTCATTGTCAGTAAACAAGTTTGTTCTTTCTGGGCAAAAAATGGAGCAGAGTGTTAAAATAATGTTGACATTTCTGCACCTGAACAGCTGTAGGAAAAAAAAAGATTTTCCTCAAAAAGTTACTTTAACCACAAACTAATTCATGGGGACTTTGTGCACAGAGAATATATGTTTAAGTACTAAATATATATAGATATGAAGATTTCTATACAGACAGAATGATTTATGTCTGCAGTGACATCATTTTGTGGCTTGTTTGTTTTTATTAGTTAAACATCGGCAAAGTAGAACACAGAAGCAGCTTGAAGCAGAAAGTGTGAGTACGTCTGGAGCCATTATGAAGTTGATCACAACAACATATTAAAAAGATCGGATCGGGACTCTGGATCGGCAGATCTTCAAAATCTAATGACTCAGACTTGGACTCGAGGGCCAAAAAACCTGATCGGGACATCCCTACTGAAAACACCTGAGTCCATCTTTATGTGAACACCTTGTGATCACCTGTGTGTGTATTTGTGCACTTGTGTATGTAAGGTTTCTCTATTGAAACATTCAATAATAAGTTTGAGGAGCCACAGACCCGCCCCCAAGGCCCACGGAGGACGCGGAGGAGCTCGGGCCCCAGACGTCCAGAGGCCACCCAGGGCACGGACACCCCAGGGAGACCACCGCCAAGGCAGCCGCAAACTCCCCCCAGAGAGTGCAGAGGCTCACCCCACGTGGGTCACTCGGTAGTCGCCGCACTATAGCTCCCGGGGGTCGCGGTGAGGGGCTCACAGGCACCGCCCGCAGCCAGCCATCCAGGGCAGATCCAGCCGAAACCAGAGACCCGAGACCCAGGGGCGAACCAGCCCCAGCAGAGGCCTGACCACACCCAGGGGCCCAGATCCCGCCAGGCAGCCACATGGAGGAGGTGATCTTGATGATGCATATAGCGTGAGCATGACCCGACCTCAATCTAACACCAAATGTACGTCTGAGCCAAACACCCTCCTATAGTCAGAGTACACAACCATCAGTAGCTCCTAGCAAGCCAGAAATGAACAGGATTAAGTTGATTTGCTCACATTCTGAACACATGTTCTACTTTTATTTATTTCTAGTACTCCCACAAAAGACACATCTGACCAGTAAGCAGACTGGACATACTCCAGTGTTTCCTGGTGACATTTTGCAGAGGTTAAGGTTGGTTGTGTTCGCATGTATATTATGCCAGATCAGCATGAAGTGTCCTGCCAAGATGGATTATCCTCTAGCAGCAAGGGCTGGGTTTGACAAGTTAGCTTTATGATTAACATTGTTGTTACTACATCAGATTTATGGTTCTAAAATATATTATTAAAGCCTTTAAACACTGGTAAACCTTTAGAATATTTTCACAAGTGTTTTTTTTTTTTCCTGAGGAAAGCATAGATCCATTTGAGTTATATTACAGTGAATACGTTTCGTGCGCTATGTTCAGAATCTAAAAATAGTCGGCTCCATGAAGAATGGGCTCCTTGTTGAAAGACTGGCCAAATATGGTTTCATGCTGTCAGAAATTGAAGCCGTGGATTTTTCAGTTAGAACTGTAACTCTGTATCAGAGTGACTGATTTTAAAAGAGATGGAGAACATTTTCCTTACACACTCACCTCAAAGTATAGAGCAATTTCATTTAGATCTGCAGAACGTAAAGAAAACAAAAGATGTGACTTTAATTTATTTGGAGGATTTACAGGTTTTATTGTGCTCAACTTCCACTTAACACACACATAATACTCCTGCATTTATACGCCTCACCATTCCTTCACCTTGCTTTAAGAACACATCAGATGCAAAAGAGTCTCTGTATCTGTGTTGTATGTAGCCGAGGCCTTGGTTCTTGACTGGAAAAGGGTGGATTGCCACCTCTTGGTTAGGGGAGAGGTCCAACTTCAAGAAGAGGAGACAACTCAGGGCGATGCATGTGGAGCGGGAGATCAACAGATGGCTTGGTGAGCACTGAGCTAGAAAGCGAAACTCTCGATTTACCAGTCTACGTTCCAATCCTCACCTACGAGCTTTGACTGAAAGAACGAAACTGCAAATTTAAGCGGCTGAAAGAAGTTTCCTCTGCAAGGTGGCCGGACTCGGCTAAGTGATGGGGAGCTCAGACATCTGGGAGGGACTCTGAATAGAATAACACCTTTTCCACATTGAGAGGAGTCATTTGAGGTGGTTTGGGCATCTGGTTAGGATGCCTCCTAGATACCTCCCAGGGGAGGTGTTTCACGCATGTCCTGCTGGTAGGAGGCCACCAGGTCAACTCAAGACACGCTGAAAGGATTATATCCCCGTGCTGGCCTGAAAACCGGACAAGGTGGCTGGGGAAAGGACAGTCCCAGCCTCCTTAGGGTTGATGTCCGTGGGACCTGGAACCAATATGAGTGTGAGTATTTAGTTTGCAGATGGGGGACAGGACATATTTCCCCAGTTGTTTTTCTGAAAACCCATCGGGGACTGACCACGTCTGAGACCATGGATCCTGAAAATGCAACTGATTAACTGCATTAAAATTAGATACTGCTCAATCACTTTAGGTTGCACTCCTGGTTTGAGCCATAACGAGCAACCATCAATAATAATTCAACTTGTTGCAATTGAGAACACCCCACAAATTATAAGGAGTATTTTCAAGCCTGGGTCCCACCAGTGTATTTGGAGCGTCTTCTGGTCTCACAGGACGCGTTCCTGAAGCTGAACACCGATGAACGCTGCTTGCCGGACCACGTCATGGTCAATATATCCTATACCTGGGAACACTATCTGTGCTGTGATACGGTAGTTACTACAGTCTGAGACAATTTCGTTGATTGCTGTAGTTGTAGCAACAGGGACACTGCATTTGGCTCTGCCCAAGTGTTCGCCAAAGAAATGTGTTCTTTAGCTGAAGATACCACGAACAACTAAAAGGTCCCGGGTGAGGAACTGACTGATAAACCAAGGAAAATGAAGGTTTTCTCCTTTAGTGTGGTGGTGGATATCTCCATCGGGTCAGGGCGAGAAAGATCACAGACACAAACACATTCTCTGCAGTCTGATGTCTGCTGAGAGGTTTATCTGATGATTTCAGCCCCGTTGTGTTGACTATGGTTTTAACAATCACCTTTTACATCTTGTTTCATTTCATTTGTTCCACCCTGCATTAAATTTGTTGTACTTTACTTGCATGTACAGTATAATGTCTCATCGACTAATATTGGTTATTTTTAATGCACTCACTCCAGATTGTATTTATGTTGTCGTTATCACTATCATAAACAAAGGCAGGGATTTTAAAGTTTAGGTCGATTGTGGATGTCACTTTGGATAGGAAGATAATTAATTAAGAATTTTGGATACAATTTCTTGCTTCTGAAAGCAAACATTTGCTTGCTGTGACATTACAGTGCACCTAGATGCTATGTGCACCGACCCAGTTTATTTGAAACTCCAAGCCGCAAGTAGTCCTGGCAGTACAGTTCTGTCACACCCCCTTTGCAAACATATTTGAAAACCTTTAATCGGTATGCACAAATAACCATTGGTACCATGTAAGCAATCCATACAGAGTTAAGGAAAATAATGTAAAATTCAAATATTAGTTAATACAAATGCTTACAATAATGTATTTTGTATCTTGATAAATTAATCCACCAACAAATTGATGGAAAATTACCTCAAAATTATGTTTTATGTAAATTATCACAAGAAGAAAAATAAGATTTAGTGACAAATTTTGTGTGACCTTGTCTGGTCCAAAGTCAAGCTGCTTTCCTCAGATACAGAAATGTTCCAGTTTGTGTTTACTCATAAGCTCTGGAGTACTATGATGTCTCACTCCCTGGGGAAATTATATGCTCAACAATTTTTTTCATAGTAAATTTTATGTGGAATGGTAAAGTTACCTGCTCAAATTTTTTTTTGTAGTCATTCATTAATATGTCTAATTTAAAACAATTTGCATGCATTACATTTGACAGTTGATAAAATATTGGATTCTTGAAGAAATTTCTCATTTTAAAGGAATTCCTATTCTATAACACCAAATGTATCCTATTTGATGTTTATTTGTAACACCTCTACCACTATAATAGGAATAGTACTTTCCTTAAAAGCCTCCTGCATTGAAGCCCATTCATTTCTACTGCCATCTAGTGGAGGATATAAGTACTGCAGAGAAAATTTGCTAATTTTATTATATATTTACCTGTAAATAAATCATTACAAAACAAAAATAGAAAAAATATTATTGAATAAAAAGCTAAAAATATAAATAACAGGATGTCTGGCTAATATTTTATGCATCATGACTTCAAGATGACAAAAGTTTGACACTCAAAATTTAGGAGGAACAGTTGAAAATGGGGTTCAGCCTAAATCACTGCAACTTCATAAAAAAATATATTTTTAAAAAACTTGAAATCAACTTTTTGCACCACTGGTTCTATTTACTTGCCAGCCTTTGTCATTTAAAAAGTAAAACACTGATGCATTGTTTTCATCTGATCCCTTTGTCTGTCAGCCTGTCAGTAACCCATGCCACTCTTTGTTTCTTCCCATAACCCATTTCTGTCTCCGATCCTGAGTGATGAGCTCCCCCACATCAAACTGACCGAGGCTGGTTTTTGCTCACCAGCAGTTCCGCGTCTTTCCTCGCTGGCAGATGGTGACTTCTTTTAAGTTGAGGTATGTCTTGGCAGAGCTTTTGCTGTCTTGATAGATGTTAAAGGAACACCCAAAGGCAAATTCACCCCTCTGATCCTCCCAGCTGTCCATTCCTTACCTCTCACTTCTTTCTCTATGATTGCTGTAAGTGTTATAATGACACGGCCACTAATGTGACTCTCTCTTCCTCTTTCATCAATCAAAATTTATTCCACTTTGACAGAGAGACTAGAGGGATCGCCCTAAATGAGGCCCAAGTGTGCATACATCAGTATATGTGATCTGCAGATAGAGTGCTGTTTTTCACTCTTTGTGTCCCAGGAATAATTTCTTCCCATTATCATAAATCTTCCTTGAAGACATTATATAATGTTTCAGTGGCCCGCACACAAACCTAATAATGTTTGAGTGATCATTTTAATGTATGAATGTGCAAACTGAAACTCAACCATGAAACATTCACAGTAATAAATCAGAAAACTGTCTCATTTTCATGCCTCTGCAGTGGTTTAATAAGTTTGTTCTTGTATTTCAGTACCAAGATACGCAGTTCTCATTACTTTAGTTATATTGATAAAGATCTTTCTTTATAAGAAATGCATCTACAAAACAAATGCTTGGGATTTATATATCTAATAACCTTTAGTTGGCCCAAATTAGAGAACTGACCATCTCTTTGGTTACTTTATTACATTTAAATCAGTGGCCTGGAAGGTTCAACAAAATGCAATACTGACAACACAACGACATTAGCAACAGCACAACGACATTAGCAACAGCACAACGACATTAGCAACAGCACAACGACATTAGCAACAGCACAACGACATTAGCAACAGCACAACGACATTAGCAACAACACAACGACATTAGCAACAGCACAACGACATTAGCAACAGCACAACGACATTAGCAACAACACAACGACATTAGCAACAACACAACGACATTAGCAACAGCACAACGACATTAGCAACAACACAACGACATTAGCAACAACACAACGACATTAGCAACAACACAACGACATTAGCAACAACACAACGACATTAGCAACAACACAACGACATTAGCAACAGCACAACGACATTAGCAACAACACAACGACATTAGCAACAACACAATGACATTAGCAAACACACAATGACATTAGCAAACACACAACATTAGCCACAGCACAACGACATTAGCAACAACATTAGCTACAACACAACCACATTAGCTACAACACAACAACATTAGCTACAACACAACAACATTAGTGACAACCCAGCAACATTAGCAAACACACAACATTAGTGACGCACAACAACATTAGCGACAACACCACGACATTAGTGACAACACAACAACATTAACAACACGACATGAGCGATAAGACAATTATATTAGGGACACCTCCACAACATTAGCAACAACACCACGACATTAGCAATAACACAACGACATTAGCAACAACACGACAACATTAGCGACAACACGACAACATTAGTGACAACACAACAACATTGGCAACAACACAAAAACATTAACAACACAACAACATTAGCGATAAGACAAATATATTAGGGACACCACCACGACATTAGCAAAAACACAACAACATTAGCGACAACACAACAACATTAGCGAAAACCTTGCAACTTCAGAGTCTCCTGTCTGGTGCCCTGAAGTCTCACAAAGTCATGTATCTCACAAGAAGCAGTAACGCTTTACGGCAATCCATGTTTCCACCTCAGAACCTGCTCAGGACAGACGAGCTGAAGACACAGACATCAGATACAGTATATGAGCTAAGACATCTATTGTATCGTATCATGGCGGAGCCACCAAAGAAAAAAGAAATCCTTTATCTGATGATTGAAAACACAGGCGCACAGCAGGAGGGAGGGGTCAACAGTTCATTTTTATGACGGTGATTTAAAACGGACACTAGGGGGTGCTATAACAAGCCAAAACTACCTAGTGTGCCTTTAATCAACACCTAAAATCTTACAAACATATTAATGCTGCTTTTGCCTAAAGTGGAGCTTCTTTCTCTTCATATGGTACAGCAAAAAAATTAAATCAGCACCACTGGTGATATTCACAAGACTTGATGGAGAACATATGATACAAAAACGTGGAGCCATTTCTCTGAAGTGAAAGGAAAGAGATAGGAAATGTGCATTTTATGAAAAGCAAACTGGTGTTGCATGAGAAGGGTTTTTGTGGTCTCATATGGTTGATGTCACATTGTGGTTTCAGCCACTTTTTGTCATTTTACTGCAGTTTGATTCTGTCCCCTTAAAATTCCTTAATGTCACTTTATGCTTTTTCCCACATTATTTTTATAGTTTTTTTTCTCTTTCCTTCTTTTGTCATTTATCTTTATGTATTTGCATCTCTTCTTTTGCCATACAGGTAGAACCTCTCTATCTACTTCTCACTAAAGCACCTCTAGAAATAACAAAAAACAAAACAAACATCTTGAAAGACCTGGAGGGGCATGAGCCGGTCAAGATGGTCTTCAACTCAGACCTTCGGAAGAGCTTTGACTGTGTCCCGAGAGCTGTGGGGGACATTAAGTCTGAATGGGCCTTGTTCCGCTCTGCGATTGTTAAGGCGGCTGTTGCTAGCTGTGGTCGAAAGGTGGCCAGTGCCAGTCGTGGCGGTAACCCCAGTACCTGCTGGTGGACACCAGAGGTTAGGGGAGCCGTCAGGCTGAAGAAGGAGCCCTACAGGGCGTAGCTAGTCTGTGGGCTTCCCGAGGCAGAAGACAGGTACCGGAGGGCCAAGCGAGGTGCAGCAGTGGCGGTTTCCGAGGCAAAATCTCTGGCGTGGGATGAGTTTGGTGAGGCTATTGATCGGCTCCAAAGAGGGAGCTGCTGACGTCAACTGAGGCTGTAGTCAGACAGCGGAAGGAATACTTTGAGAAGCTCCTTAATCCCACCATCGCACATTCTGAAGAGGAACCAGAGCTGGGAGACCTGGGGACGGACTGTCCAATCTCTGGGGCAGAAGTCACTGAGGTGGTCAAATAACTACGCAGCGGCGGAGCCCCGGGGGTGGATGAGATCTTACCTGGGTATCTCAAGGCGATGGATGTTGTAGGACTGTCGTGGTTGACACGTCTCTGCAACATTGCGTGGTCATCAGGGGCAGTTCCTGTGGAGTGGCAGACCAGGGTGGTGGTTCCCATTTTTAAGAAGGGGGACCAGAGGGTGTGTTCCAACTATAGGGGGATCACACTCCTCAGCCTCCCGGGAAAGGTCTACTCCAGGGTACTGGAGAGGAGGGTCTGGTCGATGGTTGAATCTCGGATTGAAGAGGAGCAATGTGGTTTTCGTCCTGGTCGTGGAACTGTGGACCAGCTCTTTGCCCTTGCTAGGGTGATGGAGGGGTCATGGGAGTTTGCCCAATCAATCCACATGTGTTTTGTGGATTTGGAGAAGGCTTATGACCGTGTCCCCAGGGACACCCTGTGGGGGACACTTCAGGAGTATGGGGTGGATGGTCTTTTGTTAAGGGCCATTCAGTCCCTGTACCAGAGGAGTGTGAGTCTGGGCTGCATAGCCGGCAGTAAGTCGGACCTGTTCCCAGTGAGGGTTGGACTCCGCCAGGGCTGCCCTTTGTCACCGATTCTGTTCATAACCTTTATGGACAGGATTTCTAGGCGCAGCCGTGGTGTGGAGGGTGTCGAGTTTGGTGACAGGAGAATCTCGTCTCTGCTTTTTGCAGATGATGTGGTCCTCCTAGCTTAATCAGGCTCTGACCTTGAGCTCTTGCTGGGGAGGTTCGCAGCCGAGTGTGAAGCGGCTGGGATGAGGATCAGCACCTCCAAATCTGAGTCCATGGTCCGTGACCGGAAAAGGGTGGCTTGCCAACTCCAGGATGGGAGAGAGGTCCTGCCTCAAGTGGAGGAGTTTAAGTATCTTGGGGTCTTGTTCACGAGTGAGGGAAGGAGGGAGCGGGAGATCGACAGGCGGATTGAGGCAGCGTCTGCAGTGATGGATGCTGAACCGATCGGTTGTGGTGAAGAGGGAGCTGAGCCGGAAAGCAAGGCTCTCGATTTACCGGTTGATCTACGTCCCAATCCTCACCTATGGTCATGAGCTTTGGGTAATGACTGAAAGAACAAGATTGTGGATACAAGCGGCCGAAATTAGTTTCCTGTGCAGGGTGGCCGGGCTCAGCCTTAGGAATAGGGTGAGGAGCTCGGACACCCGGGAGGGACTCAGAGTAGAGCCGCTGCTCCTCCATGTTGAAAGGAGCCAGTTGAGGTGGTTCAGGCATCTGATTAGGATGCCTCCTGGACGCCTCCCTCTGGAGGTGTTTTGGGTATGTCCTGCTGGCAGGAGGCCCCCAGGTCAACCCAGGACATGCTGGAGGAAATACATCTTCAGTTTGGCTTGGGAACGCCTGGGCGTCCCTTCTGAGGAGCTGGTGGACTTGGCTGGGGAGAGGATGGTCTGGGATGCCCGATTTGGGATGCTGCCCCCGCAACCCGGACCTGGATAAACGGAGGAAGGCGAGGGTAAAAAAAAACGCACATCTAAAAACCACAAAATGAGTTTGTTTTTTTCAAATAGAGGAAGACTATTGTTTTTTAAGTTGAAAATTTATAGATGTAACAAAAAAAGTCAGGTTTACAACAGATCTGTCATGATGTCCTGTCTGTTTGGTTAAAGTTTAGCTCCTTTTTGCTTGTTGTTTTGTTATTCTTTTTAGTCTATCAGGTTTCTGTGTCCTTAGTTCAGTATTGAGTCTTTTCCCTGTTTGGTTATTTTCTATGTCCTAGTCAGTGTTCTGTGTTTTAGCTTAGTCCCCCTGTTTTCACTTTGTTATAGTTAGTCTTCTGGTGTTTTGTTTCTTCTGTTTAGTTGTCCATGGTCGTAGTTTTTCTGCATTGATCTTCTGTGTTTTAGTTTTAGTTTATCAGGTCTTGTTTTCATGTTTCTATTCCGGTGTGTGTATACATTGTTTAGTTTTCCGGTTCATGTCTTGTATTAGTTTATTCTCATTCATGTTATGGTTCAGGTTTTTGGTTCATGTCAGTTTAGTTTCCCCTGTGTTTCCATGCTCCTGCTCTCTGCCCCTCCCTCACCTGTTAATTAGTCATTGATCTCACCTGCTCCTCGTTATCCTGATTACCTCCTCGTGTATTTAAGCCCTTCTGTCCCATGTCTCCCTGTCGGTTCATCTGCGCAGTCATTTTGAAGTGTTCTGTTTGTTATGCATCTACAGTATGGGTCACACCTGCCAATGACATTATGAAAAAGTGAGCAGAGTCTCTAGAAACTAAGCTAGGTTGAGACTAAAACTAAACAGTGTTTAATTGGTTTTATAGTGTTTTATAATCAAGGTCTGGGTGCAGCTGATGGCACAATAAACAGACTTATCCTTATAGGCTGGTAAAGACAATATAACAATGTCTGATAGGCATCACAGTCAGGCAGGTTTCTTTGATGTCCTATCAATCCAGATAATCTAATGCTGGGGTTGTAACTCCATCCATCTTCTCTCATTAAGCACACAGACTGACCTTTGACCCCTGTCTGCTGACCCACTTCAAGGGTTGTGTGTCTGGGGTGCAACATGGAGCCAAGTAGCACACTAAAAGTGAGATAGTTATCATTTTAAAGTGTCTAGATGATGGATAGGGATCATGTGTTGGTGATCCTTGGAAAGCGGTTTGATACTCCATATTAAGCAGATCTGAGTGTGTCTGCCTGGTGTTCTTGAAGCCTCAGAGTTTGATGATCCACTTGTCAAATGACCATAAACTCTGGAGTGTGCGGCCGCCGTGGTGGCTGGAGCGTCTTGAGTGTGAGATGTGTGAAATTCCTGCCATACCAGACAATCACACAGATCAGAAAAGACAGAGAGAGAGAGAGAGAGAGAGGAGGCGGAGAAATAAAAAGAGAGCTAAAGTACTCGAGTTGGAAGTCATTTGAGTATAAAAATCTAGAAAGAAGGTTTAGTTTAAAAGTTATGAACTCAGGGGCAAAAAGAGGTTATGGATTAAAGCCAAGCATCAATCTCTGGTCATTTTAAAGGTTTATTAAGGTATAAAAGAGAGATCAACCCATTGCATTCTGGGATTTTAGGGGCTACTTAGCTCTGGTATTTTTTGTGTTTGAGAAAGTTTTGAGATTCAAAGTAAAGAGTGGACCATGACATCATGAATGGATACAGGGTTAGACTTGGGCGGTATCCAAATTTTGATACTGTCTAACTTCCTCCACAATTTCCCGTGGTGTACGGTATTACCGTGAACAGGGTTGGACTGGGACCATAATATGTCCCGGGCATTTTTGGTCACGACTCCCACCATGAGCACTTACAGCTGATGTTCGGTTCGGACGGCTACCGCTAGTGATTGAAGTGCTGTAAGCTTGCGAAAAAATCTGCGGCTATACAAGCTTGCTCTGCAACAAGGAAGTGCTTATTAAAACGAGCCGCTCGGACCATCGGCTCACCGGCAGTCCCGCCCTGACCGTGCATTTTTTTTCATGATTGTATTTAAACAGATACGTTGCTATTTTCAAAGTGTATGCGGTATTATGGTAATACCACCCAATACATACAGGTTACTGGACAAACAAATATCTAATCATCTTGCTATTGTTTTTATTAGCATGTTTTCGGATTTAAGTTTAAATGCTTGCTTGATACGTAAAGTAACATACACTGTGCATATTTAGCTGTACAGAGCCAAATGGGCTTTTGGTCTCTTTCAGGCAAGTCATAGGTTTATCTGTTGGTTCCCATTTTCCCAGAATTCACTGAGGTCTATAGTGTCGGTACTTCCCCTAATCAATTGTTTTTGCAGTTTTCTTGAGTAAATTGGAGAAATGTTCTCTTCAATAATTGGAAACCATGTTTATCAGCTGGTGGTGGATTGCTAAAAAGTTTGTTGTGATTGTTTTCTTTTATAATTTTAGGGGGTACTGTCTATTTAGAATAAAATTTGCATCTCTAGAATGAATTGGGACACCCTAAATGTTGGTGTGAGGCAAGTAAAACAGATGTGAAGATGTATGAAAGTAATAGGAAAAGTTAAAAGAACCTATCCTCTTAATACCTCACATCACCAATCTGTTGTTCTTCCTTTCTTATCCCTCGAATTCCCTCGTTGCTCCTTTAAAAGTCCCTGGATCTCCAGTGTTAGCCCTCTAAAAACTACCACAAGCATCTTAAAACAATTAAGGGCCTCAGCATCATTAAACCAAAGCTGTGTTTGGTTGGACAGGGCTGTACAGTGCGACATATATGTCGCACGTGCGATTAAAAAAACAGTCTGTGCTACAAACTATTTTTAGACGTAGCACTTGTGCGATCAGAGTTTCCTCTACATGTAATTGATCGTGGCGCACCGCCACACCGTCAGAATTAACTTAATATATATATATATTTTAAAAACAATGTCAGGTGGCCTCAGCGGGTCTCCAACCTAGCGCTAGAACTCAGGCGCGGCGCCAGTGCAGAGCATCTTGCCTGGCAGCGCAACGCGCTGCATCCGCTGGCTCGCCCACGTCCTTCGTCTCCGTTTTGATCATCCGACCAGAGCCTTTCTGCATTTTGACCCGAGGGCCGCAGCCTGGAGACGACCACGACGTAAACCCCGGCTGCACCCGATGGTTCCATGTCGTTGCGGGCGACCTCCCAACAATCCGGAGTTGCCGTCATGCCGTGGCGCAGCTGGCACAAGATCGCCAGTACTGGAAACACCCAGGCTCAACGCACTGGTGCGGGACGACACCCAACCCTTCGCAGGAGCCGTGATGATGACTTTGAAACAATGTAAAGCATATTAAATATATATAGCCTATATTTGCGCACTTGTATGGATTAAAGTTCTGCGTCGAGTCGACTGGCGAGTCTAGTGACGGAGTTCCATCAGTTCTAGCTGTTCGGAAAAAAACTTTGTGACTCTGAAAGTCTCCCTGTGCTTCAGACACACATTAAACAAGAGGAACTAATAAATCTGAACGGGTCACACTGATGTCTGTTAACGAGTCCACGGTCCGAGTCAGGGGGAGACGAGGCTTCACACCGGAGTCTGACCCCGCTGAACGCAGCTCAGCCCCAGGGGCGTATCTAGAACTTTTTTCTTGGGGGGTCCAGGAAGGGGCAAAGAAGGGTGGCACAGTAAAAGGTCATTATATTTAAATTATATTTAAATGCTCTGCAGTCTTGGACTGCAATGGACAGCAGACCAAAGTTTTAATAACATTTATTTACTGAAGTAAAATCTGTTTAGCAAAAACTATGCAGCAGATTAAAAATCAGGAGACAAATGAACATTTTAAAACATCACAGTCTCACTGTACACCATAAAAACTGTCTGCCTGTGAATTTGCTTTCAACATCGAAATTAATAATGATAATAATTAATAAATTTAACTTATATAGCACTTTATGTTTCACAATCTCAAAGTGCTACAGAGCAGAAGCTTAAAATAGATGAGTCAAAGTTCATAAAATAAGTAATATAAAGTAGAATTATAACAGTTTCTGCATTTTATTAATAAATCAAAGATTATAACAGCTGAAAACATCTGTTTTTGTGGTTTTGTGCACACATTTCTCAGCTCACACTCACACTTTGAAAAAAATCTACACTAATTTGAATGAATAAATGTTCTTCTTGAAATTACATTGACATTTAAACATGTTTGAAGATATTTCTTGTTATTGTGTTTTCACAATAAGCACTTTCTCAGTGTGTTAAAACGATGGGTACTAATTTTGGCTTTAGAGATTGTAGCTGAATTTTTATGCTGGTGCTACAACTTTTTGTTCGGTGCTACAAAACCTGCAACCTTTGTAGCACCGGTGCTATGAGCTAAAAAAGTTAACGTACAGCCCTGTTGGAAGGAACAAATGAACATCATCCTTTTTCTCCCTCTTCGTTCTGGTAGTGTTATAATCGATAACGAAACTCGAAAAAACAGGATGCCGAAGGAAAACAAATTAGGCCACATCATGTCTGCTATTCTAACTTGAACCAGAGAGCCAAACACACACACACACACACACATCTCAGTGGTCAGATTTATAACATCCTCCAACGTAAGAGAGACAAATGGCGGTGCATAGTTGTGTGAATTGGAAGATGAATGGTGAAGTTATAAAACAGCCCACAGAGGGCACAGATGACATTGTATGTCTTATCCAGGCCTGCTACGTGTCTGTTTCCACCTAACATGAATCAGATGCTGTTTTTTTTGTTTTTTTTTATTGCTGTAGTACCACTATCCCTTTATGAGCTCGGAGTGTTTGTGGTTTGCTGTTCTTCTTGCCGCCTCATTTGCTTTAGGCAAAAGGTTTGCGCATCGTTGGCTTTTTTTGATGAATTTGATGGCTGGGAAGTAAATCCAAGCCAACTCTAGTTTGCAACGCGTTACATTAAACTTTAACCAGTCAGAAGCTGTTTTCACTATCAAGATGGCTTGTGTTCATTACAGTACCAAACATGTCTTTACCGATTTTTAAAGTGTTCTCAGGTGTCCAGCTCACTTTTACAGCTCTGTCTTATAAAAACATCATCCTCCTTCCTCTGAAGGAAGAAACCACCTCTTAAATCAGGGCTATAAAGCACTCGCTGTCTTGTTTTTTGCACTAATTTTTCTTTCACTGTCATGTTTTTATTTTCATTTTCATCCTGTCTAGCTCCAAATCGTCTCTATCCACAATGTTCTGCTTTAGTCTCTGCTCATCTCACGCACACGCCAGACATTTCTGGGCAGAAACAGAGAGTTCACCGCTGACTGAAAGGACAGAAGAATTACAGCTCTCCAAAGTGTTCTGCAATGAGCCTTTCCACACTTACTCAGAAAAGCAGCAGGAGGTCAGGGCCAGTGTGAAAAACATTTTCACAACTCCTCCCTGCAAGTCACGATTCCCAAGGAGGATGAAAAAAAACGCATGCATGTTAGTCATCCAACTTTTTCACTTACGTGTTACAATAAGAGCTGTTTCCTGACGTGGAACGGACTCTGTGATACACCGTAGGATGGTTAGACTCAATACAGTCTTTTCCTTTTGTAAGAACAAAAATTAGACCTTAAATTTACCGGGAACTTTGCTGTAGATTTCGTGTTTTACCCCCCAAAAAATTAAAAATCCCACGAGCATCTGTTGAACAGAGCGTGTTCCCACTTTCTACCTTAACTCAGCCCACATTTCAGTGATTACCAAAAGCATATGTGCAAACCAAACATTTAATATCTTCCATCCAGCAGTCGGTTTCATTTCTTTGTTTTACATTGTTTAATGAGTCATTGATTCTGAAGTGAAATCTTAAGTCACAATTTCCACCGTGAAATAGGCCTATCCAGAAACCTTTTGGCAAATTAATAATAGTAATAATGGTTGGTTTTATGCTAAAAGCTGGAAAAAAAGCATGAAGTTGCACGGTAATGAGGGGCTGTCTTAGAAGATCTGTGATTCTAAATACTAGCAGTAAAATTTAGGACTGGACATAACAATACAACAATATCAGTACCAACAGTGCTGTCTTCCATTTCCCTAAATTCAAAATACAACTTCACGTAGCAATTGTTTGAGTTTTACCAAAGTTTATGACGTCCTTCAGCTTTTCCCCTCTGCATTTCAACATCAGAGGTGGAACTGGATACAGCAAAGTTGACTCACCACTGATGCACATCGGTGAAATAGGTACGGTAGTCACAGAGCTGAATTGGTGAGTGTGAAGGGCAGCATAAAAACCATTGTCAGAGCTGATTCTGTGAAATTGGTTTGTCACTTAAGTGATGTGTAAAAATTGGCTTTTCTTAGTCATGAATCAGAACTGGGTCTCGGTTTATGTGCTCAAGGAATTAGCTTACATGTAGCATAAAAGCTAAAGGCTATTCCTTCAACTGTAGGTTTAAAGAGAAGGCCTGTAGACTTGAGCCTAATTTTCTGCGTCTACTTTGGGTCGGATGCACGCAAAGTCATTATACGTCATTTTGTGGGATCCCCGATGAGGACGCAAAGACTGACGGAGACGAAGGAACTTTTCTAACTATACTTCAAACGAGACGTAGAGCACATGTCTCTGATTGGTCGGCCCAACAACCCAAGATCATTTCCGGCTTGACGCCGGTATCAGAGTAATAGAAGTAGAATCTTACGGAAGCAGATGTGGATCAGCTCGAGAAACGTCTGGCAGACGAAGTACAAAAGTACGAACATTTATATAATCCATCAAAGGTTGAACAAGAGCTGCATATTCGCTTGTCATCTTGTCCTGAACAGATATTCATCAGGATGTTGTTTGTTCTTTGACATAAATCCGTTACAGCTCAATCAAAATTCGCTCTCTGTGTATCCAGGATATAATCGGCAACGTGAATGTACTTCTCCCACCAGTGCTACGCCCTCTGTTGTTCCGGCGGAGTATTGCTTTGCAACACCCCGCAGCAAACGTAGAAGTCTGAAGGCAAAATGCCTACGTCAATACGTCTGCGTCTCTTACTTGCGCAGCCGACGCAAAAACATAAATTAGACAGATACATTAACTGGGGCTGTGGTTGACACTGTACTCATCTTGAATTAGTCTTTACGTATACATTTTAAGGATATCACAACTGTTGTACAACGTTATACGCAGCAAACTGTGTCTGATTCCTCTGATTTTTACCCTGTTAGCGCTGCTCATTTACATACACTGCGGGAGACATTCCCCTTAGGTCTCTCTGCATCTGCGTGAGCATTTTACAGTCTGCTGTGGTGAGGAAGTTGCCTGCCAGGAAGATACTATCAGCCCTTACCTGCAGACCTGTAACAGAGCCTATCCCAGTCCATTAACTCATTATCTCTCTGTCTCTCCTTCTGTCTGCGTTTCCCTCACTCAGTGATTTCATATGATTTGTTCCCCCTCTCTGTCTACTTATCTCTCCATATCAAAGAAGAAACCAGTCATTTCACACCCCCGCTGTAATTTAGTTGACTGCAAGGTCAAGCTGGTCCTTCTGGCCAGAGGTTCTGGAAATCAGTGATGTATTTGCAAATCTTCCAGAATGTCGTCATGTCTGTTTCCAAAAATTTAAAATATAAAGTGTGTCACTCATAGACCTTCAAATTCGACTAAATACATTTTTGGCTTCTTTGCTGTCATTTGTAGGGTGCTTCTGCTAACTTAAACATTCTTAGGGCTAGAAGGTTTATCAAAAATCTTTAAAAGTCATATTAAACATCTAAAAAATAAACTATTTTAGTTTTAATGATTAACTTATGCTGACAAGACTGAGTCACGGTGACCTGGCTGGAGCTCCATAGCCTGTAATTAGCTGGAAAGAGAGTCAGTGGACATCTCCTATCAGCAAATTACAGTGATAATAGCCACATTAGCAGCATCTCAGACATGGAGATAGTGCTGGATTTGTCTGGAATGTGGCTCCAACCCAGATAAGAAGATGGCTTGGACAAGTTACAAAACTAATAATACCTGTCCCTTACCCCCATCATTCTCACAAACTCTTCATTTTGGAGTCCGATTTTTTTTTTTAATGTCTCTATTGGTCACGGCTGAACAGGAAGAGATGGTAAATGCCCTCCAACTTTTCAAGTGGGAATTGCATTTCATGTGGGTATAGCTATATTAACACTGACGCCACTGTAACCAGCCCTTACCAAACATGAATGAAAACGTACTATGATGCAACTTGTGATAGCAGCAGATAGTTGGGACATGCTGAATATCTTTGTTCTTGATCTCCGAGTAAATATCTGGCTTTTGATCATAGAACGTACTCCACATGTAACTCTGAGGTCAGTCTGTGGATCCTAATGTTTGACTAATCATGAAGATGTAAAAGTACATGGACTCACGACTCTGTACCCACAGTTGGAATCAGCACAATGTGTTGGGGGGAAAACACAAGTAAATCCTAGCTAAGCAGACCACATCCTCTTCACCTTAAAGCTCTGCAGGTACTGAGATGGGAAGTTATGGAAGGGGGTGGGAATACTTATTATAGAGATGATAAGAGTGAACATCCGTGGGAACAACATGTTAAATATTATTTGAATAGGATTTACATTATGGCACACAATCCTTAACCACTTATGGCATCACTAATAATTATTTGAGAACATGGCTGTGAAGTGTAACCCGTCTGTGTAGCATGTTATTAGAATGACTTAAGATCCAACTAAATGGACCCTAGCTTACAAAAGGCTGCCCTGGGAGATGAGTTCTTTGGATTTGAAAAGTAAAATACATTCATGTCAAGAATAGGAACCAACATTTTGATGCTCTCACAACTTTAGATCCTATGAGGTTCGGTGGATGGGGACACAGACCGACTAAAGCTTCGAGTTGTGTTTGGGTGCCCATAACTTTGTATATTATATACCTACTGCAAGACCCTTTACAGAAGAAGAAACATGTTTTAACAAAAACTCCCCAAACACACACCCACAGTTTATTAAAGGAGACCACCTGTTTCTGCACCAGCTTTGTTTTCCTACAGTCATTTTCTATCTCCCTGCTGAAAAAACCAGCATAGACCAGCATATGCTGGTTCCAGCATATGTTGTGTTTTGATGCTGGTCCATAGTGATCCATTAGTTCAACCAGCATAGACCAGCAACAAACCAGCATAGACCAGCAACAAACCAGCATAGACCAGCAAAGACCAGCAAACAAATCATGATGGTCTTGATTTATATGCTGGTCAATGCTGGTCTATGCTGGTTTGGTGCTGGTCTATGCTGGTTTGGTGCTGGTTTAGCTGGTAGACCAACATGATTCAATGCTGGTCTATGCTGGTTGAACTAATGGATCTCTATGGACCAGCATACCAGCACCAAAACACAACATATGCTGGAACCAGCATATGCTGGTCTATGCTGGTTTTTTCAGCAGGGCTATTGAGCCAGCTAGCTATCTTTATCCAGCTAGCTAGCTTGCAAGAAAGCTAGATTATAGCTAGCTAGCTACATGATAGCTACCTTGCTAGATTTGTAGCTACATGGCTAGCTAGCTACATGATAGCTACCTAGCTAGATTTGTAGCTACATAGCTAGCTAGCTACATGATAGCTACCTTGCTAGATTTGTAGCTACATAGCTAGCTAGCTACATGGATAGCTACCTAGCTAGATTTGTAGCTACATAGCTAGCTAGCTACATGATAGCTACCTTGCTAGATTTGTAGCTACATAGCTAGCTAGCTACATGGATAGCTACCTAGCTAGATTTGTAGCTACATAGCTAGTTAGCTAGATGTATTGACTTAGAAAAGTGTTTCTTCTGCTTAAAATTTTACTATTTTGTAATTTTGTTATGTACTTGTATCAGTGTTTTTATTTGAGCCTGTATGATACTAGAATTTCCCCAGAACTTTATATTTTTGTCTGTCTGATGACATAAATTTAAAAAAATCAGATCAGTACCCAAGTAGACTTTTTACCAAATACTTTTTTACTCTTACGTAATTTTCAAACAGCAACTTTTTACTTTTACCTGAGTAAACAATAAACATATGTAGTGAACCAATGAAGCAAAAGACCATGCATCCCATCGCAGTTCTTCTAAAATTCAGTAGGCTACATCAATTCAATTGCTCATTAACAGATAAATATCCAGTGAGCAGCATTTGTGTGGAAAAGTGAGCATACTGGCTTGAGAAGCTCAAATAACTATGCTGGCTAAGAATCTAATGCTTTTACTCTGAAAGTCCTAATGTCAGCATGATAGCATCTCCAGTTATTATGCTAACAAGCTAAAATGTAGCAGGCAGTACCCAAGGAGGCTGATGGGAATGTCGTGTATTAAGGAAGTCAACTTTTGAACTGATGATGGAGCTGAATGAAAAATAAAAGGCAACCAAAACTAATTGATGATCAGCTTGAGGGGGAGCAAGAACATCTGTCCTGAATTTCAAGACAATCTAATGAAAAGTTGCATCTTTCACTGGAAACCACAGATGCTGACCTCATGTTGATGCTAGAAGAAATATCTGTGGTTCAACAAACTCTGTAGAGTTCCTCTGGGGAGCACAAAGACCTACATTCAGCACGGTATCCATCAAATGTCTGGATCCACCCAGCTCTTCATTTGGATTGAGAATGTGTGACTTCAGCTTCTTAAAGGTTTGGATTTTTGACTGAATTCTGACTGGGATCTTGTTGGAAGAGAGTTAGCTTGGAATGATCGAAGTATGCTTCATTCAATTATCCTACACAAAGTATTTCTAGAATTCTTTGTAGGAAGTCTCTTCAAAAGGACTTCATTGAAGGTTTTATGTTCAGAGATGTCTCATATCCTGCTTATTCTGAAAACCTCAGTTTGAGTTCACCCCATTTTTTTCATTGTTTGTCTTTAGCTAAGTGGTCTAACTCATGTCCACTTCTTTCAGAGGACAAGAAACATAAGAAAGAGGTGGGACGGTGCCAGTTCACATGCAACTACGTTACAGCTCACTGTCCATCTTCATAGTTCTTGAGTCAGATCCAGGAAATTGTCAAAACTGTAAGCTTCAAACATTTCAAGGTATTCAAAGCCTTAACCAGTGCCAACTTTGTCATATGGAAAAACACTCGAGACCCAACATCATGGTTCCGATTATTGCCGTTTATAGCGCAGCACGATGTAGGTATCACATTGTGGCTGGAATTTTACACGTTTTCCATTAGGTGCACCACATGTAGAACTAGAAAATTCCTTAAATGGTCCAACTAAACAAAAACACAACATACATTTTCACTTAATGTACATAAAACAGTAAATTTGAACATAGAAGTAAATTACTTGAGCTGTTTTTGCGGCATGAGAGATGCCAACTGAGGACGAGGCAGCAGAAAGGAGAGCAGCACAGAGGAGAGCTGGCTGTTAGTGGGCATAATGGGAACCAGACCTGGTGGTGGAGCAGTAATTAAACTGCACAGCACAATGGCGTCACCACTTATAAACTTTTCAAGACCAGTTTTTACTTCCTAAGTCTTTCCGTGCACACCAGATCTGGATAAAGTAAATAAGCTGATTTTGGGACCAAGGGTTTGTTTGATAGCATCGGTATTATTGTGGGAAAAGCTTCTCTGAAACTCTAAAGTAAAAAAATTTGACAACAAAATGACAGAATATGAATTTAAACTTCAATAGCATGAGAGGGTGTATAGATGGTCTGTGTGTCAAAACCAACTTGCAGGACAGCGTAAAGTGGCCGGGATGAGACGAGTCCTTTAAGTCTGAGGCCCTGAGTCCCAACTGGAAAAAAGTGGAATGCTCCCTCTGGGTTAAGAGCGAGCCTTCGCCTCAAGCAGAGGAGGTCAAATATGTTGACGTATTTGTTTATGATGGTAGGATGAAGCAAGTGATCGACCAACAGATCTTTGTCTTCAGCAGTGAGGGCGTTGCTTGGGTCTGTAGTGGTAAAGAAGAATCTACTGGTCCTTCAACATTCCAACCCTCACCTATGGTCACGAGAATGAGATCGTGACCTGTGTATGGCTAATAAACTACTTTGCTCTTTGATCAAACAAGCAGCGTAAGTAATGTTTATTCTAAGTCACCTGCTTTCACTTAATCACAGGTAACACTTTCTATTGCACCCCAAGGCAATGTGGGTCACCCTACAGAATTCAGGAGGGGCCATCAGAGGGGTGCAGGTCACGACCCGCCATGTCACGCTCTAATTTTGATTGTCACGTTGATTGGCGGGAGGAGAGGCAAGCTAACGTGCATCTTGGCGATAAGCATGGGGCACGAGTGTGAGCGAACGTTTGCGAGGGAGTCGGTCCGTGCGTAGGTGGGAGTGAGTTATTCCGTCCCGAGGCAAACGGAAACTATTGTTTAAGCCGCAGCTCTTGTCTCACAAGTGTTTGCTGTTGTGGGAATGCTGCGGTTTTGGACTCGGGAGAGACCAGGAACACAGCGTGGCTTTTAACAGAAACAGAGAGAAAGTGGGATGGAGGAGGGGGGAGGGGCGTTTGAGAAACCAGATGGAAGGAAAAAGGAAGATCTACTAAAGATAACTGAAAAATATGAGAAGGGCGAAAGAAAATCTAGGGAAAATTTTGGAAAGCAGCCAGAATTGGAGAAGAAACGGATGAAAAGAGAGAGATAAAGAAGAAAAGCAGATTGATACGTATGGTAAAACACAGATGTCCCTATAGCTGTAGCAAAAAGGAACGTCGGCCTAGAAGACTGATGTGGGAAGATGAGTAGAAATGGAAAATGGACAGGCAAGAGGTCATTCTTCTCATGCCTGTCGTTTTTTCCTGTGATCTCTCCTAACCTTGGGCTGTGTGTATCCTCAGGCCAGCCCTGCTGTTGGAATTTACAGTCCGATGGGCCTGCCTGCTAATAAAACACATGTGGGCTTGTAGAGGAATGGGGAGGGATGAGGGTCTGAGAACAGCCTCTTTCTGTATCGGTGCCCTATAATCCACGCACAAATATAAATACATGCATATGCCCCAGGATTACAGAGGTGTTCTTATTACCTCGGAACGCCTCTGTAAGGAAGACGGAGGAAGGAGTCTTGAAATCTGTTCAAACGCAAAACAAATGGACTCTCTGAGGTATTAGGCTACAAATCTTCCACATGCGTAATTGATTTCTGGAGCATGAACATTAGCCAAACTGCCCTCAAGACCAAGTAAAATCAGCCCTGCACGTCTCCCATGCTGGTAACAAACAGCAACTGACAGGAAGACCGCACGCAGCTCACCAAACTTGTGCTGTTTACCTTCCTAATCGTAAAAGTGAAAGATCCCCGTCCTGCTTGTTCTCTCCTTTTACCCCTCTTTGCCTGGCCCTATCACAGCGCTACTCTCTCCGGGTGATTCATCCCCCAGCTGTCCACAAAATGTGTCCCTGCTGCGCCGAAGCGCTCAAGGATTATCCCCTGCATGGAAAAGATTGCAATTAAAAGGTTTTATATACTTGCCTCAAGAGGGGTCTGTGTCTGACGGGACCCAGCAAAAATGTTCTAAGGTGCTCATGCCCGTTTTATGCGTGTGGTACGGCTTCATGCTGAAAGCCTGCTTCAGAGTGGGGCCCTTCTGAAGTTTGCGAGACTCCAGGGGGTCGGGAGGAGAGAGGCGGATATACAGAACCCTGTCACCAAAGCCTCTCCGGCCCAGTTAATCTGCAGTCCTCAAGGACTCTGTAGGGCTCTGTGCTGCAGAAATGTACTCTAGCATTTGCATCAAGCAATAGGGCACACATACTGTATGTTCAATATGGAACAATCAGCTTTCAAATATGTCATCTGAAAATGAAGATGATCAAATACACCATACTTTACATTTTTGTGGGAGCTATAACTTTGTCTAGTGTACACATTTTTAAGTAAAAAATAAAAATCCACTCGATCGAACCGTGAAAGCACCGTGATGCTTGAAGGCGGGAGTTACTACTGAGCTACACTCAGTCGCTGGCTCTTTACTTAACCCCTGCATTGTCTTAGGGGGGCAAATTGACCCAAAATGAATAGAAAACTCCATAGGCCCAAAAATAAGGACAGTGCGAGGCTTAAAACAATGTCGGAGAGCATAACAGCATGAACCAGTTCTATCGGGGAAGCTAATTAGCAATGCACACTTAGGTGTGGCAACAAAAAGAGTCCCCAGACATAGTTCCGCATGTAGCTACGGTCCGCAAAGGCACATTGGGCAGAGAGATCAGGTCTGCAAATGATGGGGTGCACATGATCCAGAGGACACATTGGGGAACAGAACTGCTAAAGTTTCAAATAGTTGTTAGCTAGTAGCTAGTAAGGCTCTTATTGTGTGAGATCTGATGTCTAACATGAGTAATAAAGCTGCCTAAAGGCTAGGGCACACAGCGCTACGCCGTGTTAGCACCGTGTCTTTGGCAAGTCTTCTGGTCTCACAGAACACGTTCCTGAAGTGGAGCGCCGCTGAACACAGCTTGCAAAAGTGCGTGATAGTCACAATATCTCACGGGAACTGAGAACAGGAAGCATGACGTGCATTTTTTTGGTCTGTATGTGATCAGAACTAACTAACATAAAACAATTATAGCATTCACTTCAATTTCCTGAGACTCATTTTTACAGTTAAATCAACAAACTTTGACTTCTAATTCTGACCGTTTTACCCCTTTGCATTTTTTTAATTTTCAAACTTTTTTCTATCCAGTTCCATTAACCTTAGTCCATATACTTTTTATTTATTTTTTTTTTTACAACTTTCCTAATCGTTTCAACCAAACAGTCAGTTTAAAAAAACTTTCAAGAAACAATTTTCTTGTTGGGAACAATTTTTTGCATTATTTACATGCAGCAGCTTATTTAGCCTTCATGAATATAAATCCACAGCCACACATATAATGAGCATGCAGCAATAATATAAGTTTTGTACTTTCTTAGTTAGGGATTCAGCCAAAAGTTGACGTAATGGTTTTTCGTATAGCTTTTTGAGTTCTATCAAAACTCCTGACAACATCTTCGGGGCTTAATGTGCCTTGAGAGCACGATATCATCCATCACGTGTTAAATTGGGAGGATGTAAACAAAGAGGCAGCTCAGACAGGGGTAGCAAACTTCTCCTTTGTCTCTCAAGCTGTCCTGCATCATATGGACATGGAGATGGGGGGGTTGGGATGCAGCTGGGTTCAAATTAAGGTTAAAGCTCAGTCTGTACATTATTAGGAAAACAGCAGACAATGATGATGGAACAATGGGGGGGGGGGGGTACAGTCTGAGGCTCTTCATGTAACTGTAAGGTTGGCCTTTTGAGAGAGGAGGGGTTCAGACAGTCAGTTTTTTCTCACAAATAATCTGTAATAATGAGATATAGACAAACTGGAGTTTATGTAGGACAAGAAGTGAGGTCATTTTCTATTTTTGATAATATTGAAGGGGGGAAAGTACTGTATGTTGTCTCCTAAGTGTTTAGGAAAGGGCAACTGGACTCTTGTTTGAAGAAGTTTCACCTCTCGTTCCAAAGGCTTTTGCAGTTCTGATCATAGGTTGGGAGTTCTAGGCTTATAAATCTTTGTAGAATGGTTGTTAAAAGTCGATGAAAAACCGTAGGTTACTTATAAAGTCTGGAACGCTGAATCCAGGATCAGAGCTGAAGAAGTCCCGATTTTATTCCCAAAGAAATCGCAAATAATAATCATGCATTCTGTGATTTTAGGGGTTTTGGTTTATAGAAAAATGGTCAAAATTGTTAATCTCTATGTCCACCTCTAAAATCGTCCATTTCATGTTCCCCTTTAACTCACTGATCTTCAAAGTGGACAAAATCTGTGATTTCAGGAAGATTTCATTCAGTCTTATGGTAATGGCATTTATATTTTTCAATAAGGAAGTAGCATAATGTAATCAAAGTGGCATCTAAAGAGTTAAAATCCTCAAACTGATTGAATATTTGGTGTTTTTGTGCAGGGATTAAGTTGTTTTAACAGATTTTTTGCAAAAAAGTAGAATAAATATAAACCAGAAATTAGGTTTTTAGCCATTTTAGGAAGTGGACATGTTTGTCCTCTGACTCAAGAGGGTAGTATATTAAAGTGACAACACCAGGAACATGCTTTCACATCTTATCCCAGCTGCAGAGCGCTATAGAAGTATCAATGATGCCACACTACATTATTGATCAGTCTCCATGGCGATGCATAACAGGAATCATTACCAGTGATCTCTGATACGCAGGTCAACATCCAGTGATGTCATGACTACTACTTTGGTGTTTCTTGGCTATAAATAATTAAACTATGAGTAATTCATTTAAAAGTTTCATTTAGGTGCAGTTCCGGTACCATCTGTCATTTCCACTTTAATGGAGATGGATATTTTTCCTGGATTCCAAACAATTGGAAGGTTCCCAAACAGAACACGGTAATAAAATGAGCAATCTGAGAACAAAAGAGGGGTTTTCTGTCACAACTGATATGCATTAAGAGGTCCCTGTGGTCTGAAATGGTGCATTATTCAAAGAAAGGAGGTCATGTTCAATAAATGTAGATTTTATCACTTTGCTGTGAACTAAATATGTTCACTGTTGATTATAAAACAACAAATCTAACAGTGGGAACCTTTTTCCTTAATATGAATGAATTAGAATTATGAGAGCAGACATATTTCAAACATATTAATTCAGAAATATGTTAAATGTATGGAAGTCCGCTGCAGTCTGACAGGTGCACTTGACAGTTACAAGCTAAGACTGATGAGCGTTTTGGGGCTTTCGCTTGAGGACAAATAAAAGTCATGCAAGGTTCAAGTGCAGATGCCTCTGTGTAATTCAGAATAATGTAAAAATTCTCTCAGTGGAGTCAAAAGGGCATGCCTGAATAAAAACTAGGTGAAATATGTGCAAATTGTTTGGTAACATTAATGGATGGAATATAAAAGTATGGGTCCAGAAATCGTAGCTATATGCTGTGGAGGTTGATTACTGAGTGAGCGCAGATGAGTGATTATATAACTAAACTGAAAATACACTGTACACAACATCATAGAAACACACAACCCTGACACTTTCCCCACTTTCCACTGCAAATTCTTTTGTCGGCAGATAAACCACCAACAGAATAATTTGTCGGCCCTTGAAATTATAAAACTGTGGTTTTCTTTCAGCACGCTCAAATCAAATTCTCACTGGTCTCGTAAACTTTCTTAGTCATTACAAGTTCTAATTTGAAGAGATGTCCCAAAATATTGTTCTCCACTGAAAATCAGGGCGAGAAATTCCCACAAAGCAACCACCGAAGAAAACCAGATTTCCTTTTGTGTACTTTGTGGACGGGTCTCTGTTTCAGCTGCTTTTATTGTAATTTCTATTGGATTGTGAAATAGGCAGAGGAGCGTCGTAGTCAATTAATATATAAAAAGGGAGTAGAAATCAAGCTAATGTATAAAAGATTAAAATGACTGAAACTTAAAAGGAGAATTCCTGCAAATATGACAAACAGTCTGGTGGGAAAAAAGTGTATGCATGTTTTTTGCTTTGTGCATGCACAAGGTTTAGTCATAAATTTCAAATTGTTTTATGCAACTGAAGGGCTCAGAAGCTAAGCAGTACAACAAGGAAACAAGTGTTATTGTATGTCTGTAGGACACAAGTGGTTATTAAAAGAATTCAAATCAAATTAACTACCTGATCAAGTGGTACGATCTTGATAAAGTTCAAAGTCTGAAGCATATTTTCTCATGTTTCTGATTTTTTTTTTTTGCTGCATAACCCCCTTTTTAGGCTAAAATATCTAAAAAAAAAAAAAAAACAAAATTCCCTGTAATCTGGTTCCATCCAGCCTCGTAGTATAGATGTCTGCACACTGAGGATTTTACCCAGAGATGATGATGATGATTACCTAATAGAAACACATGTAAAGTGACCAGTACTGGACCAAACACACAACCTTGTGGAACACCATGAACACAAAGACAGTTACTGTTTTTATAAGCCATAGATTGTATTCGTATGCATAACAAGTTGCACCTTAGACTTTTTCTTGAGTGGCTGGAATTATTTTAAATTGGAAGATTTAACCCCCCCCCCCTACTATATTTAGGATTGATCCAATTTAACAAATCAAGATTGAAGCCTCTTTAGACTTTTTTGAAAAATCTTTTGGCAGATTGTAACTTGTTGTCAATACTAGTAAAAAAACATTGAAAGTGTCTTCCTAAATCCATACACCCCCTATAAAATGATTAATGGGATTGAAATTCTTAACACTGCGTCTGGGGAGATGTTTTTAGTTACTTTTTTACTGTTGATGCAGTTAAAATGAAAACCATGAACACATACACATAAGGAAGATCGACAAGCAGGCAAAACTTGGGCCGGGGGGGGTCCAAGAAACCCCAAAACCCACAAACCGAAAAATGTCTAACAATGCAAAATCTTCTCAAATCAAAACCAGGACTGGCAGGACTAGAAACCAACACTGTGCTGTAAACATTAGATCTAGCGGGGGGAGTGGAGCTTTAATTGCTGTTGAGAGCAAAAAGGTAAATGGAAACAGGTCTGCTGATTAGCCAACAAGGTGAGCAGAGTTGCAAAGTCATGAGAAGAAAGTAAATCAATGGGGAGATTCATGAACTAACACCAACAAGAATACCAAAAATAAGAAAGAAAAACAAAAAACCGACATAAGCAGTGTCATGGTCACAGATTGTCTGCAATGAATAAACACAAGATTTTATTTAATTTTTATGGAATGTTCCCCACTCTAGGCAATTCATGGGTGATCTATTTTAGTAGCGGGGGAAATCAACAGACCCGTAATTGTAACCAGAATTAGATCATCCCAACTTAAGTCCGTGTTTGTACTTGTTCTCTAAATTGTCCAATAAACCCACACAATGAACATGTGGCACAATTAATCCTGAACGAAGAAATTACCAGGAACAAAGAGCTGACTAATCCTGGGCACGGCAGAAAGTGGAGCGTCAGTTGTTCCTGTACAGCAGCCCTTTGTGTTACCGGGCCTACTGTATGTGTTACCCATGTCCCCCAGGTCTGCCGCGCGGCGTATCACCTTGTAATTAACCTGCTTACCTAAGCGTTGCATTACACATCTATTTGACATTGCTTGAGGCGTTTTAGGCCAGCTGACTTCTACACGGCGTTGGGGTTTGCATGTGCTACAGTGCTCACACATTTACACTTAGCTATGCAAAAGACAGCATGCATGCAAATCAAACATTTGTCTTATCATTTTGTATTGCACGTCTCTGATATGTCCTTTGTCAAGTCTACATTTTTGCTGGACAGAGAAGCTGATAGTTGCACCTTATGTTGTCCAACAATGTTAATTTCATCCCACCTTTCAATGAATAACCCCAGTGGACCCATGGAGAGCTGCTTTGTTGCTGCTATGTGGACTCTGTGCTTAGCCCAGCATCGGGTTTCATTGTGACTAAGGGCTGGGGACAACATGCACGAGATCTGTGCTTAAAACATCAGGAGATGGTCGTCTGCAAACATGAAAAAGATCTAAGGGACAAGGATTTATATACATTTAAATACATCATGATAAAGGTCAGGTCACCAAAGTATAACCATTAATCTTAGTTTCTTTTTTTTTTTTTTTTTTTGCATACGGAGCCCGTCTCATGACATGGTGGAAGATTTAGTATTTCGTGCGCACGAATTAGTATTTCGTTCCCACGAATTATTATTTCGTTCCCACGAAATAATAATTTGTGCGAACGTTAAACATATTTCGTTCCCACAAATTACTATTTTGTGGGAACGAAATAGTATTGATGATATTATCCCGCAGTCCCTCATCCATCTGCACCTGCCGTGATAACGATCTACCCACTGATGTTTGAGTGCCTTTTCTAATTCAGTTCTTGTCATGTTTACCTATCTTTGTCACTTTGTCGTGAGCTGTATGACTTGTTACACAACATTCAAACTTTTTACCACACGTTTTGTTGCGTGGAGTGGTAAACTCGTGTTTCTGCAGGACGCGCAGCCCTGTGTGGCAGGATGAGCATGATTGCTCCTGGTTTTATTGGCCGCACCTGTAGCTGTTTTAGTGATTTCTATGAGGACAGCAGGTTGGATCAAAGCCCTGCCAAGGTGTGCTGGTGGACTGACAGGTCAGCTCACCTGTGTGCCTGGGATCGGCTGCTGGTGCAGCAGCGGGAGGTTGTCAGGCACTTGGTTGCCATCTCCTCTAGCAGGGGGGTGGGTAGAGATGGCGTTGGCTGGTGAGTGTGTGTGTGTACGTACGTGTGTGTGCTGTTTTTCGTCCCTCAGTGTGATAACACCATTATGTGCCACAGGTGTGAGCGAGCAGCCCAGGGAGTGACCGCCCTGGTCGCGCCAGGACGCTGCTGTTTTGCCTGTGGGGACTTTCGTCTCCAGCTCAGTGGAGCAGCGCTGCAACCTCCAGCCTCTCAGACATTGATTGGGACTCCGCTTGCCGCCGGATCAGTCCAGTCCAGTAGCAGCTGACAGTTCAGCTTCTGGACTGCAGGACTCTATGGAGCCGTGGGACGGTGCTCGTGAGGGTGTGTGTGTTTGGACAGTCGGGAGAGAGGTACTAACAAGGTGTCATTAACCATTTTCATTTCTTTCTTTCAGTGGAGCTCGCCAGGAGGAGGTGGAGCCGGGCCCTCTGCAGAGGCAGCAGCTGGAGCAGCACCTAGGGTGGGTGTGGTGTGGTGCTCCCTCAGGTTTGTGGTCTGCTGCCCTGCAGGGTTCTGCCCCCTGCTGGTGGATCCCCACTGTTTGGTTGGGGCTTATGACTGTTTTGTTTTTATTTGTAAATAAACCCATTATTTTAAACATCCTTGGTCCTGTCTCCTTGGGGTAAACATGAGCCTTAGTGCTCCTTATTAACATCCACTCTGTCACACCTGCACACAATTCATGGCACTTTTAAAGTAGAGCTGAATGATAAAGGGCACACGGTATTTTAAACATAAAACCAGAGTCCAATATCTCCCAGAAATCACTGAAATGTCCCCAGTAATTCTTCTATCAGGGTGCAGCCAAAGAGCTGCATCCCCGCAATAATACGTGCAGCCACAGCTGACCAGTGCTGCCCTGCTGTGCGTGGAGTCCAGCCCAGGTCCCACGAATAATTAATTCGTGCGCACGAAATACTAATTCGTGCGCACGAAATACTAATTCTTCCACCATGTCATGAGACGGGCTCCGTAGAGAAGCATAATTCCTCCTCTGATTCATCCAATAGCATTTACAAGTTGTGGTATTCTGAGTTAGCTTACTCAGAAGGTAGATTTATATTCATTCAGGCACAGCCGGAGGTTGAGTCTAAATCAGCATATGTTTTCATGTTTTCTTCCCCCTTTTCCTAAGTCAACAGAAATCAGGCCAGTAAGTAAATGAATGGAGTCTTTATTCCATTCGGGCTGCTGCATCAAGAAGCTACTCAACGATTTCTCCTAGGTGGTCCTGGTTTAAAGGAAATAGAGGAGAATTATTCACCAAAATTTTGTCTTTTTTATTTAAAATGACAAGACTAGTAGATCTAGAGATGGAAGGGTAATGACATTTAAAGGCTGTGATGCGATTAGCGGCCCAGTGCTACATGTAGCTGCAGTGGTGATCCTTTGTAGCGATCCGTTTAATCGGTTGAGGTGTCAGTGTGACGGGGTGCACAAAAAGCGCGACATAATCAAGCATGATGTATGGTTTCATGTTAGGGTGGGAGCTGGTTGGCAGGAAATGCACATCCATCAAACGACCAGCCAACCCAATTTAGCCTCCGACTAAACACTTTAAACTGTGTTTAATTCGATTGACTTGTGCATGGGGGACAGTCCCAAACCAAATTTGCAGGAGACGCCTATAAAAGTAGCAATGTTTGGTGCATCTGGACATCTGAAGGTCATTCAGAATCTAAGACTATTCATTGAAGGGGAAACACACAATAGCACTGTTGGATGGATGAATGGAAGATGAAGGTCAATGTCAGAGGTTTAAACATGATAATCAAAAACTAAAAACCAAGCCAGTACATTTCATCTTTTTCTTGACCTTGTGATGGTCTTTGTTTTGGCTGTGTAGAGTTGGGGGGTCACTCCATGCTAAATGACACCAATGAGTTTAAAAAGAAGCCAACAAAGGGTCCAAACCGTCCAGCAGACCAGACCGTACAAGTTCTGCAACTAATTGATCCACTGGAGACAAATGAACGCTTCATTCTTGAGAAATGCCCATGTGAAGTTTGAGCTGTCAAATCCAATGCACTGCCTAATCTGTTGACTCAAGCCTGTAGGTCCCGGGTGTCGCCACTGGTTCCCTCAAGGATAAAGGACCTTTAACCCCCTAGTAGTCTTAGGGTCATTATTCCTTGACCTCAGCGGTTATAAGGGTGCATTCCCACCGAGAAGGCTAAAGACCTCGAAGTCCAAGGCAACAAATGCACACGTTTACCACTTGTGTGCACATACATAAACAGATATGACCTAGCTCTGCAGCTGAGTCAGCAAAAAACAAACTTCTGGGCTTTTTTTTTGTGTGTGTTACAATAATCAAGTTTGACTTTGAAGGTTTGTCTGTGAGCATCATTAAACTTCTCCAGAGTCACAAAGTCTGCCACGGCTTTATTAATTACTGCAAAGTGCAGCGAGTGATTTACAGCCAGAGACTTTGGTGTCAGAGTTTAGAGTGGTGCAAATGGGTATCATTAGTCTGGAAGAGGCTCTAAATTGTGGCCGTACACACATAATGAAAGCTTTCATTAGGAATCAAGGAGGACTGGTTGTGCTAGGTGAGTTTGCTTCTGTGTTTCACTCGGAGAAGAAGTGCACATTCATACGAGAGTCTGGGGAGGATGAGGGAGAAAAGTACTGGAAGGGAGTCGACTTATTCGAAGCTGAAAGCTGGAGCTTAAGTTTCAATGTACCACACAGTTGATTCAACATTTATACATACTTCCACAAAAGAATCATCTATCTGGACTGACTCATCCAGGGCATGTGCAGCCAGTGACGACGTTGCATGAGCAATTTATCTGCAGTTTGGATGTGGAGGGGTTTCTGCTCTGCAACTGGGAGGAGGGTATTGCTGCACAAAGACTGGGCTGCCTGTGAATGCTCTGGGACAGGAAATGGCCGTCTCTAAGATTCTCCAGTAACACCAGAAGAAGTCACTTTTTTTTTAATAGAGTCACTAGAGGCATCTGAATACTTATGGCAAAAAAGATGCAAAATTATCAACATTGGTTTGATAGCTCCTTCAGGTTGGAGGGAAAACCTTCCAGAGAGCAGGTTTAGTTACCATAGTGATAGTTTCAACTCTCTTTATGGAACAGGAAGCATTGAGTGTCCCTAAAAATCAGGATAAACTTAATAGTTTTCACATAAAGCAGGGGTGTCCAAACTTTTCAAGACAAAGGTCAAAATCGCCAAGTTAGAAGTCGTCAGGGGCCAAAAAATTTAGATTTTTTAAAATAAAAAATGCAAAAAAAAAAAGTTTATTGTGAATTTTATTTGTACTAAATGCAATATTTTAATGAAAAGAACACAATATTTGCTTTCTTGTAGAAAAGGATCCTTAATTTAGTAAATACAAACATGGGTCAAGTAGGTTTTTCTTAAAAAAAACTGCATCAAATTTCTTGGATTTGATTGGTCGATTGTTGTCTAGTTTCTTGGGAATAAATTTGAGTCCATTTTTATTTCAAGTTTCGTGAACGGTGCTCAAAAGCTTTGTAGTAAATGTCAATGAGGGTTTGAGGTTTTATTTATCAGGAAACTAAATTAAAAGAAATAATGTGAATAATAAAAAGTGGATTTAACCTTTTAACATCTATAAATTATTTTTAGTTCAACTGTATTTTTTGTTGTTCTGCCTCAAGTTAGTAAAAATCTGAACTTAAAAATGTTAAAAAGGTGCATCAGCAGCCTGCTGGAAGACTAAATTTGACAATTCTTGCAATCCGAGCAAGGGCCACACAAAATCACTTTGAGGGCCCTTTGGGTATGCCTGCTTTAAAGGCACACTAGGCAGTTTTGGCTAGTTTTTAGCACCCCCTAGTGTCCGTTTTAAAATCACTGTCATAAAAACAAACATCAAGCCTCACACTGGTGATGATTTACACACAAACACTAAATATATTCTTTAAATTATTTTAAATTCTCATATAATTGAATGTTATCGTGCTGAGGCCAATTTCAGTTACAGTTTCAAAACCTTTTAAAACTGTGAAAATACCACATCAAATTTCAAGCATTTTTTAAGATTTTACATTACCGCCCACAAAAAATGCACAAGAAATCCTCCTATTTATTGCTTTTTTTTTTTGTGTGAAAATTAAAGGGGTTAACTTCCATATGTTTCCCTGAGAAGTCCATAAAATGGCTCGAGGGGAAGTAAATAGATAAACCCTTCAGTGAATCCTTCCTTAACCTGTCAAATCACAAGAGTAAGAACCTGTGTGGCAGAACGTATCGATTGATTTGTCATACGACGGGTACAAAGCTGCCAATTAGCTGCAGACAACACCAGTTCATGATTAACAGTGTGAGTAGACGGAGAGATCTCTAACCTTATGTAATCTGTGTACATCCTGCAGGCTCGTCATCTGTTGGTGAATTAATCATTAAGTCCCGCTGCTGCACTGGCCTCTGATGTTTTTCAAGCTGTGCTTCAAGCTGTTCTCTTGCGTAATGAAACACGGATTTCGAGGTAAATTGAGACACCAAAGATTATAAAAGAAAATTATGGGAAGGTGTGGTAATTTACTCATTTGCACATACGCAATATAAATTATTGTAGCTAAAAAGACAAAATGGAAGCAGAATTAAGCAAAACAAGGGGTGCAGGAGCATTTAGGGGGAATGTGGGCGCTTATCCAGAGGGGCATCTATTGATTGATGGGTTTGGTCCCTGGGGACTCATTCATCTCAGCAGATTTAATCTCAATTCCTGTCCCTCCTGCTGCTGCATGCAGACGTTTAATGTTCCATTAAACAGCTTTAGACCAAAGGGTGCTTTGGAAAAAGTACTTTCAGGTTGCTCTCCCTTCCCCTCCCGTCACAGTTTACGTACACACGGGCTCTGTGGGAGTTGGCCGCCGTGCTCGTCGACTGTGTGCGATGCCAAGGCAGCAGCCTGGTGCAGCAGTGATGGTGAATCAGAGCTGGCAGGAACACAGCAAGGAGCCGCGGCATGCATCATGCAAACGCTCACGTATGAGGAAACCAGGTGTGGCGCAGATGAAGAAGTTTCACTGATTACAGTTAGAAGCTTCACTGTTTTTGATGAGTTTTCCCCTTTCAGCCCTTTTCCTTTGTGTCTTTGTATATTTTCTCTCCCTACGTTGTTTATTTATTCTTAATCTGTCTGCAGAAATCCCAAGAAACACCAGGCCTTTGCACGGCTTAAAAATGAGTCAGGAGCATAATCAGCTTAATGAATAACCTCAAAAGAAGACAACATTAAGCCTTTTGCTCATCGTTTTGTTCGCATTTATGGTGCACGGCAGGAATCTATGATGGCGAGCCATGCAGTGGAGTGTGTTTGCATTTAAGTATTCAATAAAACCTTCATAGGGCAAGTGACTATTTGATCACATGTACAAGTTTAAACTTAAAACTTTCACCCAAAAAAGTTTTTAAAAAGTAAGGATTGTTTTTAAATGTACAAACATTTTTTTAAGTAAAATTAATAAATGTTTAGAGTATATAAACATATAAAATGGTCATTTTACATTGATTATCTGGTCCATTCTGTATAAATGAAGCAAAACTCAAACATTCTCTGATTTTATAAATTCTTACATCATAAAGAAATGGCAAAAACTTTTCGTTGCACTCAGTGCATTTGGTGTACTTTTTGCATATTAAGAAACCGATTAGACGCATAGAGCAGGTGGATAACCTCCATTATTACATGAAAGGCGTGTAATTTGTGCCTGAAAAGGTGGGTAAACAACATATGGATTCCCAAGGGCTCGTCAGGACATTCACAGTAGGCACTCCAAACAATTATCCATCACTTTTTTTCTTCCCTGCTCATCCACCACTGTGTTACTTTACACCCAGCTCGAGTCCCAGGAGAGCTCAGGCTGGTATAACATTTCATCTCTGACACACTTTACCTTTAGCCACAGCTCATCTGGAGAAACTGAAGCTCTCTTGTTTGCCGAATACTTTGGGAAATTCTGGATCTAATTTGGTAAGTTTTTAAAAAATGCAGACAATAGTCCCATTTTTTGGTTTTAAATAGTAAATAGAATGATTCAAATGTCTGCACTTGACGTAATGAGGCTTTTATTCATCCGTGAGACAGCTAAGAGATGAAACAATTTAGTGGGAAAGTGTTAGTGGCAGAATGATAAATGCACAAGGCACATAGGAGGCATGTTCAGTGGATACAGGCCAAATCTTTTGGTCAAGGGGGGTTAAATCCAACAGGGCGCCCTTTCTCAGATCCCCCTCCTCCCTTTGGGGAATTTTCTTTCCATCCCTACTTTCCCCATCCTTTAAATCCACTCTTCTGCTCCTCCACTTTTATAGCTCTGCCCTCCCCTGATATCCTCCATCTGTCTCCGCTCCCTTCTTCCCTTCTCCCTCTTTCCTCTACTCCTCACGGAGGCGATGACAGAACTACCCGGGCACGTGTTGCGCAGATGCAACTTCCAGAGCCCGTGGACGTGGGACACATGCTGAATGGATTAACGCAACCGTACCACACCAACACAAGTGATGGAACATAGAAAACAACATTTAATCTGGACTTTAAAGTTCTGAACAGCCATCATCTTGGTCCGTGTAGTTGGTGAAACCAAGAACCTGTCATTGGAAATCACTAAAAGATCAGCTGATTGGGCAACGCTTTCAAGGTCGTAACTGTATGAATCACACAGTGTCAGCTCAGAGGTTTCAAACCATCATTAAACCAAAAGGAAGTTTGTGAATTTGATTTTGGGGTTTCTGAGTCCAGAATCAAAACAATTACAACAATTGTAATGTTTTTGACAGGTTTATGAAGCTAGAATGTTAAGCTAGTCATTTTGTAGGGCAAACCCACATATGGATAAAAGGATAATCAAGAGGGAGGAAGAGGGAGAAAAACAGGCCCCTCTGCTCTGCTCCGACAGGGGGCAGATGGGATACAAGAAAAACACCTCAACATGTAAGCACATACAATAGACAGTATGTCAGGTGGGTGGGAGGAACCCAGAATTTGGTCTAGCCCAGGTGAAGAACCTTGCCACTTCCTGAATGGCCTCTGTTTTTAGCACATCCAGTGAGTCTGATGAGCTAACGGCTAACCCAAACACAGCCATAGCCAGTATTTTGCTGCCTTCTTAAAACAGCTTTGGGTTTAATTGAATAAACCTTTACATTGCTGTCAATTTTGCATTGGGTGGTTATTTGAATGAAATTCTACAGTTTTTCACAAATGTAACTATGACTTAGCACTTCTGATGCATACAGAAAAAGTTAAACAAAAACATGACAAGGCTGTAAAAGTTTATAAAGTAACATCATTCTGCTATAAAACATTAACGACAGAAACCGTTTTAAGATGAGAGCGCTGCTCTTCGGTTTTGGATGCACTCGGGCTAGCTAGCATGAGTTCTAAAGGATATAATTGCTAGCCTAGTAAATTAGAACATCAGTTTTGTTCTGCAGACTTTGGTCTAGCCACACTCTAGTCTAGTGGAACATTCACTGCCCACTGATTGGTCCAGTCAGTCTTCTAGCGGGCCAATCACCACCCTCCAATGGTTTGGTGGGCGGGATTAGCTAATTTACTAGTTAAAGTGCCCATGACATCGATTTCCATGTTTTCTGACTTATCTATCATGTTGCAATGTTGAGTTCTCACCTTAAACCTGCCAGAAAGAGCAAAAAACGGCGTCCATCTGTCTCCTAGTACAGCCAGTGAGAAGCTCTTCCAGATTTCAGACCCAGGTTTCAAACAGTTTTTTTCACTCCAGCCCGCTATGAGGTCATAGTGATCCGGACTTGCTTATATGGTCAATTCTCCTCCCACATGCACGTTCACGACACCTGGAGCGAGGCAGTGCCGCCGCCATTGCCCATAGACCGTGTAGTGTTTAGTTTCAGTTTCGTTTCTCTTTCACGCGACGGCACTGCCCCCTGCTGCAGCAGAAGTGTCACAGGCTGCCAAATAAGGAGAAACCCAGCAGAACCGGAAGGCGGCGCTTTCTTTTGATCTCTGAGTTGCTCGTTAGGAAATAATGACAGCGTATTTTGAGTTATAATGGTGCAACGCTAATCTAGAGGCATCAAAGATTACACCTGTTTAATATAAAGTGATTTAAATATGGAGTCAGAGGCACTTTAAGGTTCTTATAATGCAGACATGTAATATTTGGTAAATCTTATTTACCTTTTTCTTGACATGTTTCGAGCCACTGCTCAGGTCTTCATCAGAAGTGTCACTGATGTTTATGTGACGCGTCTTTATCAGCTGTTCATCCAAAACACGTCAAGAAAAAGGTAAATAAGATTGACCAAATATTACATGTCTGCATTATAAGAACCTTAACTAGTAACGTAAAAAGAAGACATGTTGAACTTCATAAAATACTTACAAGGGATTAGCTAATGACGGCAGAGCTGCGACTTTGAAATTAAACAACAAGGTTTAACAAGAGCTTGGAACTGTGTTTAATTGAAACGGCTTTATTATCAACTTTGGACGATTTAGATTCTTTAAGACATGGACAGATAGAGGCACTTAGATCTTTTATTTTGAAAAAGGATCTTTTATTTTGAAAAAGGATGTATTGGGTGCTTTGCCGACAGAATACGTTAAAAGTTTGATTTACCAGCTCGCTCCGGCTGTTGCTAAGCAGTTCTGATTGGTCCTAGAGTCATCCAATAGAATGTGAAGACAGTTAATTGACAACTGTTGATCCCGCCCCTTTGAATAAGTTGTTTCAATGGCTATATATTCACATATATAGGATGGCCTGCAAGGTAATCGCCATTTCTCTGAGAAAATATTTGCAAATAAGCTATCAGATAAGCTGAAAATTGGAATAGCTGCAAAATAGCAGAAAATTTATAAGAATCCAATAAAACATGGACTTTTTAAAAAAAAACAAAATAATAATTTCCACTGCACACTTTAGTCAAACGAATCAAACAAGTCAGAAATGAAGATGACTAAATAATTTTTTGAGACAAAGTTAATTTATACACATAAATGCAAATATTCCAGTTTTCCTGAGTGTGGAGGACTGATCACTAATAGGACAAAAGACTAATTTAACCCTTAACATATGTTCCCTTCTGCAAGTATCCCAAAATATATCAGTCAGTGTTTAAAGTCAAAGCAGATGTAAAATGCTAAAATTGTAGCATGTTTTATTGTCTGCTGCTGTGGGATCAGAATAGTATCCATTTACAGTGTATCAGACTGTGTTTAATTAAACTCATGACCCCATGGGGAGAATGAAAATGATCTGGAAAAGGGTTTTAATTGTTTTTAGGTTGTTTTGTTCAAATATAAAAATTATTTTTTTTTACCATGACTTGTTTTGACAGTCCTCTGAACTGTCACCAGGTGTCAACAAGTGATAAATCATTCATGTTAGTCCCTTATTTTATTCACGTCTGATTAAAAGATCGTGACAATAATTAATTGAAAAAAGACGACAAAACGAACCTAACCACCCTGAAAGTGTTTTGTTTATTCTCAAAAGAAAATATTGGACTACGTCATCTGGCTGGGTTTAGCTTTCGTGGGAGAGCGTTTGGTCTGTTTCTCTGGGTGTAGTTTGACAAAAAGGCACAAAACACAGCGTTGCATCACGGCCGTCGTACACCAGAGCCGAGATGTTATGAGGAGCAGATTACTGA
Source organism: Callopanchax toddi (assembly GCA_006937965.1). Taxonomy (NCBI): domain Eukaryota; kingdom Metazoa; phylum Chordata; class Actinopteri; order Cyprinodontiformes; family Nothobranchiidae; genus Callopanchax; species Callopanchax toddi. Next base: position 1,102,247 of record SSNR01000031.1, on the reverse strand, counting down.
TTATGTCCTGTGTATATAAAATCTGCACATATATCAACTGAAACATAACACTGGTGTTGGTCGGGGCGCTCAGCCATGCGTCTTGAGTGCATGTGTTTCTCATTCGGCTTCTCTGGCCTAACGGAGCCGGGTTCTCACCTCGGAAGCCTCTGGGATACGGGTGATTTGAGAAAAGTTTTAAAAAATAGATGCGTCTTATGTTACAGGCTGAAAGAAGAGAACATTCTCGCCGCATTTGACCGAGTTAGATTGATGCAGTAACGCTTTTGGACGGCAAATTTAATGAAACCTCGCGTGCATCCAAAAGCCTCCCAGACGCGACATCAAAGGAAGTCCTTTAATGACAAAGTGATGATATTAGATTGCTTCACACAAAAGTTTGGAAGACAAAAAGAGCCCACTGAGACACTCCAGTTAGAGACCCTTTAAAGAGTTGACTCTTTCATATTTTATCCCTCTCTGACAGACTGCGGTCTTGGGACTGTAGGGAGGATTTGACTTATTTGGCTGCTGTTGTAACAATGACAGGAAAATTCATTTCTGGACGGTCCGAGACATTTGTTCTTCTTGGCCTCCCAAGTTGAAAGTACAATCCAAGGTTCCTCCTCTATTTTTCTTCCTCGTGGTCCTTTGTCATCCATCCTCCTCCTCTTTTTCCTCCTTCCTCCCAACTTTCTCCCTCCCTCTGATCTCCGCCCTTGGCTGACACATCCCCTGGATTTTGAGTGTATGTGTGTGTGTGTGTGTGTGTGTGTGTGTGTGTGTGTGTGTGTGTGTGTGTGTGTGTGTGTGTGTGCAAGAAATTCCTGAGAATGTCTCAGGAGCTATGTGCTGTCACACACACTTCCTCTCTGAGGTCGGAGTCTTGGGGAGAAGGAGGAGGTGGAGGAAGGTGCTTGAAAAATGTTGAAAATTATTCACTGGAGTGCACCGGTTGGTTATGTAGAAACACAACGGGATTAAACTCAAACTTGTTTTGATTATTTAATTATTTGGTTCCTAATGACTTTTGGAAGGATTTTTAATTTTAAAAAGACCCAACGATCATCTGCTTAACTGTGGGTCACATGAGCACCACCTAATGAGTTTCCAGCTTCTGTTTTTGTCTAATTTCAATGAATTTTTAGTATAATCTTGCAACTTTTCTAAAACCATCAGCATTTCATTTGTTTCCTTAATGTTAGAACTAATGGTGGATGGGGGTCTTTGGGTCGGTAAAGGCTTAAAGATTAATCAGTGTCATATAGAAGTGGTTTAGTATTAACTCAAAACAGTAGAGTAATCTCTTCTAGAGCTACAGAGTAAACCTGAGTTACAGTGCAACAAAAATGCACTGCACTTTTGAGACAAGCCCATACTACCTGGATCTCATTTATCCTCTCATTGTCTCTATGCATGGACAGCACAGGCCTAATTTAATTTTCGTGGACAACGATGCTCCAGTTCACCAAGGTATCATTAGGGAATGGCTGCTGGAGACTAGGGTACCTCAAATAGAGTGGCCTGCACCATCTGAATCCCATAGAAAACCTATGAGATCAGCTGAGTCAGCATGTAGAGGCTGGTTACTCTGAACCCCAGCACCTCATGACCTGAGGGACAACCTTCAAGAAGAGTGGGATGACTCGGCAGACAATAAGTCGACTTGTGAACAGCGTGAGATGCTGCGGTCAAGCTGTAATTGAAGGTCACAAGACCAGTTATAGAGACAATAAACGGTCTTGTTTTGTTTCAATAAATGGTTTAGATGTGGAAATCAACGCTGCATGCATCTATGCTGTGCTTTTGTGATATAATATCACTGTAGCGTCAACTATTTATGTTTTTCATAAATTTCACAACTATATATATATATATATATATATAATATCTCTAACCTTTTGTGAGTCATGTATACAGTCAATGGTCCCTACACTGGCACTAAAAGACCAGTTGGGTTTCTTTAGACCAGGGGTTAAAGTTCTCTATCGTGGCAACGGATTTCCGTCAATTGGAAAAAACTTCCATCAAATAGTGAAGATCATGGGCGTAGATTTAGCGTGGACGGTGGACTCGATCCAAGGTTGCAGAAGCGCTGCGTCCCTACCGATAATACGTGCGGACCGAGGTGCTGCCTGCTGTGAGGACCTGTGTCCAGGGGAAAGGAGGCGAGTCAGGATTGACCGGTGTGAGTCTCTCGCTCCAGGAAGTACACCTGGATTAGTCCGCACTGAGCCGCTCACGCCGACGATACTTGCCCTGGGTCTGGAAGTGGACCGGGCTGGACTGCCCTATATGGTTCAGGCTGCACTTCCTCTTGACACCAACCCCCCTTGACAGACTAATTTTCTGTCAGATGAAAATATTTTACTTCAACCCCTGCTTAAACATAGAAAGCCCTAAAAAGGGTTGAGAAATGTATGTTTAACCTAAAGCTTTATATATATTAACTAAATATTCTAAAACTTTATTCACATAAATGCTTCAGACAAACTCTGAAATAGGCCTATTTTTATATTCAGGAGTTGCTTTAGGCTGTATGAGACTTCCATTCACTAAAACTAAACTAAACTACCAAATAAAGACTCTAGGAGAGAATCACTCAGTGCAAAGGTATGTCAGCTATGGTAGCTTAACTGCAGGAGGTCCAGTGCAGGTTGGAGGTAGCACACAGGATGTGGTGTGTGTTCCTAGCCTAATTACAGGAGTTTGTGCATGTGTGCATGAGTGTTTGTGCATCAGGACTGGATGTGCCCTGAGCTATGAATCACACATCTACCTAATGGGATTAACATTTAACCAGAGCATTTACTCGCCTTCGCACACCTGAATATTAAAAAAAAAAAAAAAAAGCAAACAAGTCAGGAAGCGGTGCTTGTAGGGGGGCGCGGACTGTTGATTTACTCGATTCAACAATTACCGCTTGGAGGAATTCCAAAAATGAGGAAGTTCTGTCACATTCGCTCAACTTTTTTGGGTTTGTAAACCAAAACAAAAGGTCAGGATTTTCGAAGGCCACAAAATCAAAACCAAACGATGTTCTTTTCAAGAAAGCAACTCCATTAAATGTTTTCGTCTTCTCTTGTTGAACGAAAGGGCCCATCCCTGCATGCAAACACACAAGATCATTTAGAAATCGGCGGCTGAGTCATGCAGCCACTGTAGATCCTTACAGTAACCCGATAGCTCCTGACTTTAGTGAACTGAGGCATTTGATGACAGACGGCGAAGCGATAGCAGCACACCCACAAGCCTAATAACGCCTCTGGTAATGACCGAGATGACACAAGCAGATAGACGAATGATGGGGGGGTGAAAGAAGACGCAGATCAGAGAGATAAATATGAGTGACAGTAACTGGCCAGACATGCAAAACGCCATCAGACAGTAGGAAAAGGCACAGCTAGCGGATTGTTTGGGGCGTTATGAAACACAGCCCTACTGCTTGATTGACAGTTTTCCTTTAGGCCAAATCTGGAACCACTTACTTCACCTTCACACGACTCGAGGTTTTGGAGCTGGGTTATGCAGGGTCACATTAAGAAGGGTCTGCTGGGTCACAACTAAGAAAGGAAACCATTTCTTTAGTGCATAATACTCAGTCTACACTGTTGTTGTTGATGTTTCGCCAATCCAACTGGGGGTGGTGTTTAAGGAAGATGCTGAGCAGTGAAAAAAGTTCTACACATGGTTAAAACTAATAGATTTTTAAATTGTCTCCTTGTGGAAATTCTTTCTCTGCATTTGACCCATCCCTGGTGAGCTAGCTGCCGCTTGTACGGCACACAGGAGGCAACGTTTGAGGTTTGGTATCTTGCTCATGGATGCTTTAGCACATGGCCTGCTGGGTTTGGGGATTGAACCCTGATCTCCTGATGGCTGCTTTTCCCTCCTGATCCATAGCTGGCCTGTAATGTTGTGGTTGTTTGTGAGAATGGGAACAGCTGTGGCTCTTAAAGGCATACTTTGCAACTTTTTCATATTTTTAAATCTTTTCCTTGAGCCAGTATGTGTTTACAGGGTTAATGAAAAGTCACTCAGCCCCATCTGGTGCTTAGATTCGTAATATAGCGTTTGCAAGTTCTCATTTGCCGGTCAGGTGCCCCGGAAGTCTCACGAAGCCACGTATCTCACGAGGGTTTGGCTAACCCAAAGTGGCTAGCTGTTATGCTAGCACCAGGGTGTTTTTAGCTCATGATTCCTGCTGTTTTTTTTAATCTCTCCCTGTTTGAACACAGCTGATTTATTTGAATGAGCGATGAACCGCTCCAGTAGAATCAATGATGGCTGAGGAGACAATTCAACAGGTAGATTTAAGTGTTTCTGAGCAAAGACAATGTTTTTAGGGCAGTGATTTAAAACGGACACCAGGGGGAGACAAAACAAGCAAAACTGCATAGTATCACTTTAAAGGTTTATTAAGGGAAAGGTTATCATGGAAGTTGTCAGCATGGCCTCCCAAAAAATAAAAAAAGTGAAGTGTGTGTGTTCCCACTATAGATAAAGAACTAGAACTAGATATGATGTTTAATTAAAGCCAAAGGGAGCTGATGCACCCCCTAGTGGCTGGCTGCTGTATGAATTTCAAGTCCTCCTCCCTTCGTGTAAATAACAGAAATTTTCCTGATTAAAAAAATAACAATAAACCTCAGATATTGGATAAGTACGAAAGCTGAGAGAGGACATGTTTAGAATAGATTTCTTATCTTGAGATAACGAGATATTGATCCTGTTATCTCAGTTTATCAAAGCTTGTTTTCTCTTTATAACAAGTTATTTAGCTTGTTTTATCACTATAACAAGTTATTTATCTAATTTTTGGAGATAATGAAACGTGTTTACTTGTTATCGTGACTTATTTATCCTGTGCTCTCAAGATAACTGTGCTTGGTTTCCTCAAAATAATGAGAATATAGCAGGATATCAGGTTAAAAGACTGATGTAACTTATTTATACTTACTGCAAATTGAGTTAAACATGTCTGTTCAGATGTCTTGTGTGGACTTTTCCCCCCATAGAGTTTTTATTGTCCAATTATTACTTTTACCTCACACTAAAGATCAATTTTAATCACAAATAAAAGTGATTATGCTGAATAATAAGTTAACAGGACTACTATGTGCTGCATGAGGCCTTAGAAAGTCAGTTAGATTTGCTGATAGGAAGCTAGTTTGCCATTTACTGCACATCACATCCAAGCCAGCATCACAAAGTTTGCAGTCCCACATCAGTTCAGATTCTTTTCAAAGCAGTGTTCCATTAAAAAAAAGGAGGAGAGGAGTGAATGATGGAAAAAAAGGAACATGTGAGATCAGAGATGTGCTGCGTCTGATGTTTTTATTAACTGTGCTGTTGTTTCCGCGCACCAGAAGGCGACGGGGGTTAGGATTTACTGACCCTTTTGTGCTCTCCGCCCAGCGCTGATCCGCGTTTCCTCTCTGTCTGCATGCGTAGGCCTATATAGGCTTACCTTCCTCTTTCTGTGTCTGCTGTAAATGGGCTTAATGTTACAGATGTCTGTGTGGGAGAGCACAAAGAGTCGAAGCAAAGTACAGAGCTCGGTTCTGCACAGAGGCAAGAACAACAGGTGGAAAGAAATGATCGGATGTCTGAAGAAAACCTTTACCTGTTAGTAGCCAATGCAGCGTTTATGTGAAACAGTCACAGGTAAGCTGAGTGCAAGAGTAAACAGGCAAAGAAATGCCAGAAGTATGAACTGTAAGTTGTAAATCAAGCTGTCAGGCTGTTGGAGCAGCAGCCAGCAGGGTGAACGAGGGCGTCCCTGGGTCCCCTTGCTGTGTGGGCTCGCTGGCTTGCAGGGACAATAAGCCATACTGTTTGACCTGCTCCGTCTGTCCCGCTGCCAGCTTCACGGACATTCTAAAGGCTGTCCTTATTCCTCAGACTCCACAGCTGAGACTGCAAACTCAACAGCCATGGACTCCTCCATGGCTGCCCTTTTTCTCTGATTTTGTTTTATGAGTAAAAGGCACGACCATGGCGTGGAACATTTCCGGGATGTTAGCTTCATCAATCGGTGATCTTGAACTTTTGCTGGCGAGGATGAGGATCAGTTCCTCCAAATCCAAGGCCGTTGTTCTCAACCTAAAAAGGTCGGATTGCCTCAGTTCAATCTACATTCCAACCCTCACTTGTGGTCATGAGCTTTTGGTAATATCTGAAAGACAAAATTTCAAAAACAGGTGGCCAGAATTTGCTTCCTCAGCCCTAGAGTCAAGGTGTCATGTGGGAGGGACTCAGAGTCACTGCTGCTCCACGTTGAGAGGAGCCAGCTCCTCTTGGTAGGAGATCCTGACCCAGGACACGCTGGAAGGACTACTGGTCTGGGAATGCATTGGGATCCTAAAGGAGAAGCTGGTTAAGAGAGGACAGTCAGGGTTGCTATTCATGTGAGGTGGACCCAGATATGTAGAAGTGGGTGGCGCTGGTTGAGGGTTGAGGTGACGTGGTTCTGGTCTGGGTGACAGAAAGCAGACCTGATCGTCCCTATGGGGACGTCTGTATCCTGGTTGCATTATGGATGCTGTGGTTATGTTGGTGTATTTCTGTCAATTCTATTTGTAATATGTTCTTTGCTGGCTGCACTAAAACGTGCCGTCTTGGGGATTCTAAAGTTGATCAGAATCAGAACACAAGACCTTTTATTTCAGTTGATGCTTTTCATAAAACTCTTCAGCCAAACCCTGAAAAAAACTAAAGAAGAAGGTACCAAAATCGTATCAGGCAAATATTTCAGATTTTTATGCTTCGCTGTGTTACCAAACTATCTTACAAATGAGCATTTCACACTGGATTCACATTACTAGTAAAACACACGTTCTTTGGTGTAAAAAATTTGGAAATTACTTTGTTTGGGCGGTTAAACCATTAACATGATGAGACAAATCACTGCTACTTTGTCTTAACATAACACTCCTACTTATTCTTACCCTAAAAACAACAAGAGTCTGGTTTCAGATGATGCAGCGGAGCACTGGAGTGTTGCAGCAGGCAGGAACTGGTGTAGATAAGACCTTTTGACATTTGGGTTCCAAGAAAAGCAGGTGATCTCGTGACAAGCTCACAGGAGAATTAGCCACCTTATGACTTCACTAAGAAATCCATTTCATTAAAGTACTGAATGTACTGGCTTTCATTTGTTGGACTAAGATGATAAAAAAGTGATTCTCAGGAGGCGGTGTGTGTGACATAACTGGTTTTATTAAAGCTATTTCTGTTTGGACTTTCTATTTATGGGGACCTTCTAAAGCCTCCTTAATCTTGAAATTGATAGTTTTTCTTTAAATATCTTCTATTTATGAATGGTTTATGGGATGCTAGTTGTGAATTAAAGCTATGTTTAAACACGCTAAATGTCATAGCAATAAAAATGGGATGTGTAATTTTTAAAGTTATTAATTTACCCAATATTTTTAGGAAATCATGCTGTCTAAAGATATAATCATTTTTCAAAATAATTATTTATAAAATCAATTTTTTTGTCAAATCAAGACCATTTTAAATATTTTGATTTTAATTTATATATTTAGATTTAATTATTAATATTTATGCTTAAATGCATACATTTTGATTTCATTAACATATTTTATTTTTAAATTAATATATTTAGGATTCATTCTAAATATTAAGATTTTAAAAATCATATATTTAGAGTTGATTTTAAATATCTCCTCCGTGAACCGTCACCTTATCGTGGTGGAGGAGTTTGAGTGCCCTAATGATCCTAGGAGTTATGTTGTCTGGGGCACTTGTGCCCCTGGTAGGGTCACCCATGGCAAATTGGTCCTAGGTGAGGGGTGAGACAAAGAGCGGTTCAAAAGACTCTTCATGCAAGTACAATCATCGAGCCAGTGTACCCAGCCCGGAGGGTTACCGGGGTCCCACCCTGGAGCCAGGCCTGGGGTTGGGGCCCGTGAGCGAGCGCCTGGTGGCCGGGCTTTCGCCCATGGGGCCTGGCCGGGCTCAGCCCGAACTGGATACATGGGCTCATCCACCTGTGGGCCCACCACCTGCAGGAGGAACATGAAGGGTCCGGTGCATTGTGGATCGGATGGTAGACCAAGGCGGGAGCTTTGGCGGTCCGATCCCCGGACACAAAAACTGGCTATCGGGACATGGAACGTCACCTCTCTGGCGGGGAAGGAGCTGGAGCTTGTGGAAGAGGCTGAGCGATACCGGCTAGATATAGTCGGGCTCACCTCGACACATAGCGTTGGCTCTGGAACCCGAGTCCTTGAGAGGGGTTGGACTCTCTTCTATGCTGGAGTTGCTCCGGGTGAGAGGCGGAGGGCTGGGGTGGGCTTTCTGTTAGCCCCAAGACTCTCTGCCTGTATGTTGGGGTTTTCTCCGGGGGATGAAAGGGCAGCTTACCTGCGCCTTCGGGTTGGGGAACGGGTCCTGACTGTTGTTTGTGCTTATGCACCAAATAGCAGCTCAGAGTACCCACCCTTTTTGGAGTCCCTGGGACGAGTGCTGGATAGCGCTCCTACTGGGGACTCCATAGTCCTGCTGGGGGACTTCAACGCTCACGTGGGCAATGACAGCGTGACCTGGAGGGGCGTGATTGGGAGGAACGGCCCACCCAATCTGAACTCGAGCGGTGTTCTGCTTTTGGACTTCTGTGCAAGTTGCAGTTTGGCCATAACAAACACCATGTTCAAACATAAGGATGCCCACCGGTACACCTGGTACCAGGGCAGCCTAGGTTACAGGTCGATGATTGACTTTATAGTTGTATCATCTGACCTGAGACCGTATGTTTTGGACACTCGAGTGAAGAGAGGAGCGGAGCTGTCAACTGATCACCACCTGGTGGTGAGTTGGATCAGATGGCAGGGGAAGATGCTACGCAGACCTGGTAGACCCAAACGTATAGTGAGGGTCTGCTGGGAACGCCTGGCAGAAGAGCCTGTCAAGATGGTCTTCAACTCCCACCTCCGGCAGAGCTTCGACCGCGTCCCAAGAGCAGTGGGGGACATTGAGTCCGAATGGGCCTTGTTCCGCTCTGCGATTGTTGAGGCGGCTGTTGCTAGCTGTGGTCACAAGGTAGCCGGTGCCAATCGTGGCGGTAACCCCCGTACCCGCTGGTGGACACCAGAGGTTAGGGGAGCCGTCAGGCTGAAGAAGGAGGCCTACAGGGCGTGGCTGGTCTGTGGGTCTCCAGAGGCAGCAGACAGGTATCGGAGGGCCAAGCGGGGTGCAGCAGTGGCAGTTTCTGAGGCAAAATCTCGGGCGTGGGAGGAGTTTGGTGAGACCATGGAAAAAGACTATCGGTCGGCTCCAAAAAGGTTCTGGCAAACCATCCGACGCCTCAGGGGAGGAAGGCGGCAACTCGCTCACACTGTTTACAGTGGGGATGGGGAGCTGCTGACATCAACTGGGGCTATAGTCGGGCGGTGGAAGGAATACTTTGAGGAGCTCCTCAATCCCACCGACACGCATTCCTATGAGGAACCAGAGCTGGGAGACCTGGGGACGGACTGTCCAATCTCTGGGGCAGAAGTCGCTGAGGTAGTCAAAAAACTACGCAGTGGCGGAGCCCCAGGGGTGGATGAGATCCGACCTGGGTATCTCAAGGCGATGGATGTTGTAGGACTGTCGTGGTTGATACGTCTCTGCAACATTGCGTGGTCATCGGGGGCAGTTCCTGTTGAGTGGCAGACCAGGGTGGTGGTTCCCATTTTTAAGAAGGGGGACCAGAGGGTGTGTTCCAACTATAGGGGGATCACACTCCTCAGCCTCCCTGGGAAGGTCTACTCCAGGGTACTGGAGAGGAGGGTCCGGTCGATGGTTGAACCTCAGATAGAAGAGGAGCAATGTGGTTTTCGTCCTGGTCGTGGAACTGTGGACCAGCTCTTTACCCTCGCTAGGGTGATGGAGGGGTCATGGGAGTTTGCCCAACCAATCCACGTGTTTTGTGGATTTGGAGAAGGCTTATGACCGTGTCCCCAGGGACACCCTGTGGGGGATGCTCCAGGAGTACGGGGTGGATGGTCTTTTGTTAAGGGCCATTCAGTCCCTGTACCAGAGGAGTGTGAGTCTGGTCCGCATAGCCGGCAGTAAGTCGGACCTGTTCCCAGTGAGGGTTGGACTCCGCCAGGGCTGCCCTTTGTCACCGGTCCTGTTCATAACCTTTATGGACAGGATTTCTAGGCGCAGCCGTGGTGTGGAGGGTGTTGAGTTTGGTGACAGGAGAATCTCGTCTCTGCTTTTTGCGGATGATGTGGTCCTCCTAGCTTCATCAGGCTCTGACCTACAGCTCTTGCTGGGGAGGTTCGCAGCTGAGTGTGAAGCGGCTGGGATGAGGATCAGCACCTCCAAGTCTGAGGCCATGGTTCTCGGTCGGAAAAGGGTGGCTTGCCAACTCCAGGTCGGGAGAGAGGTCCTGCCTCAAGTGGAGGAGTTCAAGTATCTCGGGGTCTTGTTCACGAGTGAGGGAAGGAGGGAGCGGGAGATCGACAGGCGGATTGGGGCAGCATCTGCAGTGATGCGGACGCTGAACCGGTCTGTTGTGGTGAAGAAGGAGCTGAGCCGGAAAGCAAGGCTCTCGATTTACCGGTCGGTCTACCTCCCAATCCTCACCTATGGTCATGAGCTTTGGGTAATGACCAAAAGAACAAGGTCGCGGATACAAGTGGCCGAAATGAGTTTTCTTCGCAGGGTGGCCGGGCTCAGCCTTAGGGATAGGGTGAGGAGCTCGGACATTCGGGAGAGACTCGGAGTAGAACCGCTGCTCCTCCATGTCGAAAGGAGCCAGCTGAGGTGGTTCGGGCATCTTATTAGGATGCCCCCTGGACGCCTCCCCAGGGAGGTGTTTCAGGCATGTCCTGCCGGCAGGAGGCCCCCGGGTCGACCCAGGACACACTGGAGAAAATATATCTCTGGTTTGGCCCTGGAGCGCCTTGGGATCCTGCCGGAGGAGCTGGTAGAAGTGGCTGGGGAGAAGACCATCTGGAGCTCCCTAATTGGGATGCTGCCCCCGCGACCCGGACCCAGATAAGCGGAAGAAGACGAGACGAGACGATTTTAAATATTAAGATTTAACTTTATATGTTAGGATTTTAGTCTGGTTTTGAGTGCGCCCCGAAACAGGATCCGGACCAAAGTTACCATTACTAGAAAAATGCCCGATGGCCAGTCCAGCCCAAACCACATCCCAGAGTACGTGAGTGGTTTGGTGCAGGCCTCTGTTCAAGGGGAGGGGGCGTGCATCCCAAAGGGGTTCGCGGCAGTCATGGTGCGTTCCAGTTGTCCTCGGAAGTTGTAAGTTCCAAGTTCCGAGTTGAAAAAATCAACTGGAACGCCCTCTGAAGTCGGACTTCCCACTCGGAAAGTCGGAGGTTTTTTTGAGTCCCAACTTTGGGGAAAAAACATGGCGGCTCCTCATAATAACAGTTAAAGTGATAATATGCAACTTTTTCATATTTTTAAATCTTTTCCTTGAGCCAGTCTGTGCTAATCTGACCCTTTACAGAGTTAATGAGAAGTCACTTAGCCCCATCTGGTGATTAGAGCCGGAATACCACGATTGCAAGATCTCCGTCGCCGTCACGGTACCCAGGAAGTCACGTGTCTCACGAGGGTTAGGCTAATCCAAAGTGGCTAGCTGTTATGCTAGCGCTGGAGTGTTTTTAGCTCATGATTCCTGCTGTTTTTCAACCTCTCCCTGCTTGAACACAGCTGATTTCTTTGAAAGAGTAAATAACCGCTCCTGTAGAAAGCTATGAAGGCTGAGGACACACTTCAACAAGTAGATATTGGCGTTTAGAAGCTGAAACGATCTGGTAACTTGTTTAATGCAGTAATTTAAAACGGACACCAGAGGGCGCCCAAAACAAGCAAAACTGCATATTATCACTTTAAATGTAGCGAAAACATGTTTATTTTGCTAGATCTGCTTGTTTAACTGCGTCTACGTTCAGAATTACGTGTGATGCTGTGTTTCTTATACAATTTCAGAATGTTTGCATGATCTAATTAATTAAAACAATATTTTGAATGTGTGCTGCTAACAAAGGCAACAATGGCAATGTGTTTGTGTGTGAACCAAACACGAGAAGAAATAAATCTGTAAATCACTTAATATTTTGGTATCCCGACTTTTCCGACTTTGCAAACTGGAACGCTTGTAACTCTGGTGTGACGTAACTCCCCGTTCCGAGTTCCGAGGTAAATGGAACGCAGCATCAAGCCAGAAACACCTCCTTCTCCTGAACAAAGGTCCACACCTCAGTCCACTGGACTTGCACGTAAGGTGGGGATGCAACGCTATTCTGCACTCTTGGATCGAGTTATTGGTGGGGACACGTCACCTCCGTCCATGCCAAATCTACGCCCATGAACTGTTGAAATGTCTCCTCAGCCTTCACTGCTTTCTCCTGGAGCGGTTCATCGCTCATTCAAAGAAATCAGCTGTGTTCAAGCAGGAAGAGATTGAAAAAATGCAGGAATCATGAGCTAAAAACACTCAGGCGCTAGCATAGCAGCTAGCCACATTGGGTTAGCCTAACCCTCCTGAGATACAGGGCACCGGACCAGAGACTCAGAAGTTGCAAACGTGGTATTCTGGCTCCAAGCAGCAGATGGGGCTGAGTGACTTTTCATTAACCCTGAAAAGGTCATATTAGTGGCTCAAGAAAAAGATTTCAAAATTTGAACAAGTTACCTAGTGTTCCTTTAACTTTTACACATATTTAGATTTTATTCTAAATATTTGGATTTCACGTCATATTTTTAGATTAAACTATGCATTTTTATGTTGAACTTTATATATTTAGATTTCATTTTATAATGTTTGGATTAAAGTTTTTTAATTCATATATTTTATTTTAGATTCATTTCTATGTATATTATTTAGTTTAGGTATTACTTTACAACTGGCACCCCATAGTTTTTCTACCACTAAGAGGCACAGCCTAAGTGTGCTTATGATTTTGAAAAATACAGTATGTTTAGTGCAAATAAGAGAGTGACTTGTGTGTGTGTGAGGAGGCGGGGGGGGGAGCTCCCAGTTTCAGCCAATAGGCGCAGCGCAGCGTTAATGTCATTTCTGGACGCTTTCATTCGGTGCCAGAGCTGCGCATCGCTCAGCCCTGTGCGCGCTCCGTCTCACCCTGCCTCTATCCACAGCCATGCACTGAAACGCTCCATCTCTGAGCTCTTTCGGACTCCACAACGGAACCGAGTTGTGTTTGTTCGGGCGCGGTCAGCTCGGATGCGTCCAAAACTGTGATTTTTTATCATCTTGACTTACGGAATATTCAACCCCAGCGCAGAGAGTTTGCTTGTTGGAGGTGAGTGTTTGAGCTGTTTATTCAGCTGCTTTTTTTCTTAAAACCACTCGGATGTTCTGAAAGCAAACAGGTTTTTAAGAATGCTGTGGTTTTCTTGCATCTTTTGGAAATCATCCCCTGCAAAGATCTGTCGGTGTATTGAGTTCCAGACGCACCAAAACAAAAAGAAAAGAGTTCACGAGGTTGTATTTTTCCTTTTTTTTTCATAACATATTTTCCCTGGAGCAGAAGGGTGAAGAAGGTGAATGTTGGTGGGGGAGTTTTCTCTTTGAACGCGCGTAAAGACACACTTAATAGAGGGTTGCATTTTAGTTTCCAGATGTGTGGACTCAGCTGTTGCTTGTCACTCAGGTGGTTCAGTCGTTTCCCTCCTCTCTTTGGGAATTCCGTCGGTGTCTTTTGAACCCTTCAGGAACCCATCACTGTTGACAGACCACATTCCAAATCCACAAAAACACACTGGAGTGAAGCCTCATCACTCCAACCACACCAAAATAAGGACTCTGTCCATTTAAACTTAAAAATCTTCCTTTTTAATGAACTCTTTAGTTTTTTTTTTAATTTATTTTTATTTAAATCAAATAGTTTTTGTAACTTTTTGCTATAGCTGGAGCAGACAGAAAAGCAAAATGAGGATAAACTCATTTGCTGAGCTGAAAAGAATCCAGTGGCGACACCTAGTGGTGAGATATTTGTAAAGACTGCAAAGTTTTTCTTCTCTCTGCAATAAAGTGTTTTTTTTTCCTTCTCTGTGGCTTTAATTAAATTTTATAGTGCATTTTTGAATCATGCTTTTCCTAATTATACTTTCAGTCCAACCACTTTGTCGTTAGCTGATCCAGGATCAGAGCATTTGCGGATCAGGTGACTGAGGTGTATCCCCTCTCTGTGGGAGGCCAGTCAGGCAGACTTTGCTGGGGGTATACACTCTCTGCAATGATAAGCCTTTGTTAATGAGTATGTATCTGTGTGTGTGTCCTTGCCTGTGTGTGGTACTGGATGTAAGTACTTGTGGATCCGGGTGTCCATTACTTTTAATGCTTTGTGCATGTGTGTGTGTGTGTGTCTTTCTGCACACTTGTCACTGCTTATGTGTTCATGCATGTGTGTGTGTGTGTGTGTGTGATAGAGATAGGTGTTTGGACTCGGGAGTTAAGCTGCTGTTAATGGGTTAGCTATTTGGACCACATGGGAGACTGAAGTCAGTTAGTTGCAGAAATGGTAGAGATGTTTGGCTAGACTTCTGACTGTTATGGGGTGTAAAACTGGTTGCCTCCAATAAATGCCAGATTGTTTTTGAACCAACCATAGATGAGAGTGGTCCAAGTTTTTTTTTCTTGTTTTTTTTTTTCTGGAGACACTTGTTGATTTGTCTTCTAAATGTGCAGTAAGAGTGATTGGTATGCTTGAACATTGTCTCAAAGCCTGTTTAATGTACATTTTGTCTTCGGGTCTATACACATTTTACAAGGAGCTCTGATTTCGTGGGCATATTGCTGGTCTTGCATGCTTTTTAGGATTATCTCTGGTCAATGGCCGATACGATATGTATGTCAATACACTGCAGATGATCTTATTTATTAAAGATGCAAATAATTTTTAAACAATCTGATGTGGTTCCGCCCTTAATTATGATACGATACAAGTCAGTCCTTAGTCATGATATGATACAATTCTGAACTTATACACGATACAATATGATTCAGCCCTTAATCATAATACAATGCGATGCAGCCCTTGTTCTCAATATGATTCAGTCCATCGTGATACAATATGATTTAGCCTCTAATCACGATGCGATATGATTCATCCCTTAATTGCAATACGATATGATTTACTCCCTAATCGTGATACAATAAGACTCAGCTCCAAATCACAATACAATATCATTCGAGAATACAGTGATTAAGCTCCTAATCATGATACAATTCAGCCCTCGATTATCAAATGATATGATTCAGCCCTTAATTATGATTCGAGATTCAGTCTTTCATTGCAATACGATAAAATTTATGCCTTAATCACAAGAAGATATGACCCAGCCCTAATCCTGAATTGAGACAATTCAAATGATATATGAGTCAGCCATCAATCACTGTATGACATGATTCAGGCTAGGGCTGGGCGATTAATCGAAAATAATCGAATTTTATGACTTTAATCGATGTAATTTTGCACATAATCGTATGTTCGACATTTTAAGAAATGAAAATAAGCGAGTAGGTTCCGGATGTCCATGTCCCTTTAAGAAGCTGTGACTCAACTAGTCTGTGTCACATGCTAGTCACATGACTCCTCCTCCTATACTTTGCAGGAAATATTAGTCTATGGCGCAATTATGCTGCTAGAGTTTTTGAGCACACAGGAAGTCATCGTCCATTAATTGTTATCGAGGTTAACTCCTCAGTAAATCGTGATATTGATTGGAGGTCATATTGCCCAGCCCTAAGTCAGGCTTTAATCACATTATACTACAGTTTTAGCTTTTTAATGACAAACATTTTCCAAATTGGATGAGAAACTGAACATCAGTTTTTTCAACAGTGAAATAGACTGGATCTAAATTTTATCACAAAATTATTCACGTCCTTGAATTGACGGGATTTCCACTTACCTAATGCATTTGATAAAAACCTGATTTATTAAGTTGATTCTTGATTAGATTATGATTTAGAAGATTAACAGGTTAACATATTTTTACAATTCACTATTCTTGGACAACTTGGATAACTAATTCTGTTAAATTGGTCTTGTAAAAACCTCTTTTAAAGACACTGTTAACAAATCAGCACATTATCGCCACCTACTGGACTGGAGTGTGAACGTGCAGGTTAAAGTGTCAGATGTGCAGCTAATTGCAAAAATAACAGTCTTTAGGCTGTCCGCAGTTTCTCTGCAGAATATGTTCAATGTTCAAGAGGAGAAGGTTGATAATTAGTTGTTTGCACTGCCAAATATTTAATCTTTCTCCTCTTGTTCTTCCAGTAACAGGGAACTTTGATAAAAGATGGTTTTCTGGCTTCAATAATTAGATTCAGGGTGATTTTGTTTAAAATGTCACAGTAAAGAGGAGGATGATGATAAGCAGAACTTGAGATATAACGATGATCCTTCAGAGTTCAAACATGAAGAAGGGAGGGGGAATGAATTGTGAATTTTTGTTACACAGCCACTTTTTTGGGACATTTTTTTTAATTAACAGAGGCTTTATTTAGACCAGCATCTCTTGATCTGAAGCCTGTTTCATCTTAAAGCTCCATTTTTTTTCTCCTGTTCAACCCAGAGCGCCAGAAAGGAAATCCAGCTTGGAGATTGATTTGATATTGTTGGACACTGTCCTGGAAAACCTTCTCTTTTTTTTTTTTTTGCTCAGTGACCAAGTGTGTTCTTGATTTAGACCAGTCTGTTCCTTTGTGAGAATACCTCGTCTGATCACAGCGGTAACACTGTTTGAAGGGTTCAAGATGTGCTGCGTTTCAGCCGTTCTGCTCGAATTTGAAGAAATTAGGTCCAAAATGTCACAAATCTCATTTTGCAGCACGGATAAATAGACAGGAAGAGACTGTTAAAGCACAGACGAGTAGTGTAAAGTTTGAAGCCATGCTGCTTTCCATCTTGTATCCTGGTGTTTGGCTTGGAGCACAGACTGGCATCGGATTAAATAAGGAACTAATAAGGAACGTGAGCCCAAACTCAAAGCTTGTGTATGTTTGCTCTCTTTAAAAAAAAGAGGAAGAAAAAACTAAAGAGATCTATTAGGAGAGCAACACTGGTCTGTCTGTACACCTCTCTTTGAGCCTAAGAAAACACACACACACGAGAGTTTGTTCTGTCATACTAGAATGAATCAAGTGTGTGTGTGTGTGTGTGTTACCTCTTAGGAAATCCCAGATGAGCCCCCAATTGTTTTATTAACTATTGACAAAAGGTAAAAGTTACCTGCCAGGGTTCATATCCCGGACGAGCCCCCAATTGTTTTATTAACTATTGACAAAAGGTAAAAGTTACCTGCCAGGGTTCATATCCCGGACGAGCCCCCAATTGTTTCATTAACTATTGACAAAAGGTAAAAGTTACCTGCCAGGGTTCATATCCCGGACGAGCCCCCAATTGTTTCATTAACTATTGACAAAAGGTAAAAGTTACCTGCCAGGGTTCATTTCCCGGACGAGCCCCCAATTGTTTTATTAACTATTGACAAAAGGTAAAAGTTACCTGCCAGGGTTCATTTCCCAGACGAGCCCCCAATTGTTTTATTAACTATTGACAAAAGGTAAAAGTTACCTGCCAGGGTTCATATCCCGGACGAGCCCCCAATTGTTTCATTAACTATTGACAAAAGGTAAAAGTTACCTGCCAGGGTTCATTTCCCGGACGAGCCCCCAATTGTTTTATTAACTATTGACAAAAGGTAAAAATTACCTGCCATGGTTCAAATCCCGGACGAGCCCCCAATTGTTATATTAACTATTGACAAAAGGTCAAAGTTACCTGCCAGGGTTCATACCCCGGACGAGCCCCCAATTGTTACAATCTGGGTCACATGGCTATGACAAAAGGAGAGACACATCATGTAAAAGTTTTATAAACTCAAACCTCAACTACTTGGCCTGTAAAAGAGAAGCAAATGTTAAATTATAGGACAAGCAAATGTAACACAAACTGGAATGTGGCAGCATACCTGAGGAGGAAAGCAGAGCAGGGAGTGTTAGACAGACTGCAGTATTTATAAGAGAGAGGCTTCCCAGGTCCACTAGTGTTCACCATTGCAGTCAGCTGTAGCAGGTAATGATGACCCGATCAGCCTCACAGAGCCACAGGGTCGTATAGTGTGTGTCTAAATCATTCCAAACGTCAGAAAACACATTCTCATGCACACACATTTTTCAGGAAAAACAAAATAGACAGAAAACAATAATAAATGTTGAAATTTCGAGGGAATACGACATTTTTAAAGTTGATTTACCCACTTTTTGTGCGTGAACCATTTCTTGTCCTACTGTTCTGTTCGTGATCTAGAAACTATATTTATTGTTTTCTGTAAAAGTGTTTTTCTACCTGAAATATTCTTAATTTTATCAATATTTTGTGACATTTTGATAAGATTTTAACCTCATTTGCCTTAGTCAGATCAATGGATAAGTGGCAAACAGACAGGACGTGACAGAAATGTCAGTCGGGCATCAATCTTAGTCGGTTCTTTTATGTGTGTGGGAGGGCCGGGTCAGTAGTCCCTTCATGTACTAACACTTATCGTGATCCCTGCGCTCGTTGAGTGGTTTCAGCCCAAACCCTTCAGGCCACATTGGCTCCACAAACCTGGTATTATGGTCAGCTTGTGGGTAGGAAATGTAATCTGGGGCTTATAGGACTATGAGACTCTGAGTAATGGACTCAGAGAAGAAGTTTAGCTCGATTCTGTGTCAAAACTTGCAGCGGGAGCTGAAATAAAGTTGCCTGCAGCGCTTAGTGAGCACTGCAAGAAAAAAACCCCAAAAAACCCTGGGATGTTGTTAGGAGTTCCCGACTCGTGCCTGCGAGTGAGAGTCGATTTGGCACCAACTTAATTACCTATACACACAGCTCTATTTGATGATGATTAAAGCCACTCTCGCACATAGAAACACACGCCTGCCCAGACACTACCAGTCGTCAGCCGCAGCAAATACGGAGACATTAAAGTGATGATTATTAGATGATCATAATTAAAAGGCTTTAAAGCTCAAGTGAAGGTTAAAAATAAAGTATAGATAGGAGCAGAGTATCGTATAGGGGAGCAAGATTGCTCTGCAGCAACCACGTAATTATTCAAAGTCAAATGACCACCCTGAGGCAGAACGCAAATGATAGCTTTCAGTTGTGTTTATGATCAGAAAAAAAGATAAAAAGGTCTCCATATAGCTGTTGTGGAGGTAGGGCCGCTTAATTTTTAGTTTGCTTTGTTATGTTTCAAGCTTGATGTTTTAAATCCAACAGATGGTGTTAAAAAAGCCTCTCGACGGTGCCAAACAGCAGGTTTACATGCAGTATCGGTGCCGCAATGGGGAGAAGAAAAGTCTTTGGCGTGACACTGCAGAAAGTCAAAACTGAGAAAACATACAGACAAACAATCGGACTATTCTGGGACGAGAGCCTGACTTAGCTTCTGCCTCCCCTCCCTAAATTAGTCTCATGTGTTAGACATTTTCCTCTTGAGGCAAAGACAAACCACTGAGCTGAACGTCTCAAGTCAGGTCTAATCAAGAACAGCCCGTTCCTTTCCCTTCTTTTACAGCATTCTCCTTCTCATTTTAAGATTTCACTCATCTTAAACAGCACAAAGCCTTCGATGGCACACGGCGCTCCCAATAAACCAACCTACGAACTGATAAGTGTCTGTTTAATTCTCTAAACTGGAACTGACGTATTGGAGGAGACATTTGCAGCGATGTGGAAAAATCCAAGTTTGTCTAATTCAGTCGTCTGTCTCTGTAGACGTCTCCTGAGTCCAACCCTGTCTGTCACAGTGTCTCCACGTTGGCTCAGGCCGTCCCAGAGGAAAACTAGCTTAATTCATTCAGAGGGGAAATGGTTCTCTCTTCAATCTGATGCCACCCGGAGTCAGGAAATGCTCCAGTGTGATAAATGCAGTTTAATTGAGGGTGGGGAAAATTACAAGAATTTCACCAAATTTGCCAAAAGCTGCACGTTTGATTTTTGTAGGACACAAGGAAATGGCAGCTAAGTTGTTGGTGATTTCTAAGAAATGTCAAGTTCCGTTAGAATTTTTCAAAATTACAACAGGCTACAAATGCAACCACATAATGTCTCTATGTAAAACAGTCCTAAAAGATAAATGTAACAGAAATCAGAAGTTTCTGTGTCAGTTGAAACTATTCCTTTGTTTCTTCATCATGTGGCGTTCCACAGAGCTTGGTACTTGGTCCTGTGCTTTTATCTTTCTAGTTTAATTCTAATAAAACACACGGTGGATTTTAGGTTTGGGCGGTATTATAGTAATACCGTATACAGCCGGTGTTTAAAAATCACAACTGTATCAGTACCGTCATGATTAAAATGCACAGTCAGGGCTGGGCTGCCGGTGAGCTGATGGCAACTTTGAGCCAGTCCGGACACGCAGTCCGCGATCTGAGCGGCTTGTTTTAATCAGCACTCACTTGTTGTGATTTGAGCTTGTACGGCCACGGGATGAACCCACAATGCAGCCAATCCAAACCGGACCTCAGCTCTAGGTGCTCATGGTAGGAGCCTTGACTGAAATGTATGTTATGGTCCCAGTCCAACCCTGGTCACAGTAATACTGTACACCGTGGGAGAATGTGGAGGAAGTTTAAAGATGTCAACATTTGGATACTGCATAAGTCTAGTGGATTTCCATTGTTTTTGCGGAATCTATGTAGGTGCCGTTGACGCAGAAGGATGACCACAATGTAAAAATGCTAACTGATCACATGGAGGAAATGTGCTTGAATGGCTATTAAATGGTCAAAATGTATTAAAAGAAAAAAAGTGATTGTCCTTGGTACATCAGTTAACATAAATACAGTGATTTCCAACTTACAATGAAGTCATGTTAGCAGAACAAAGTTAAAGATTAAGTAATATTTAGCATTTTTGACCATCATCTTCCCTGAACACATAGCATAGTGAGTGGTCTGAGCAGAAACAGTTCTCAGTCTTTCTGGCAGGACATGCCTTACCAATGACTCTGTAACCTCTCTGCTTTAGATCGTCGTCATGTTCAGGTCCTTCACATTTTCATATGTGCAAAACTTTCTTATTTACATAATTTACCATTTTACTTTGTGCAAAGTCCATGTCTGTGTTTTGTTGGGGAAAAAAAACAACATAAGTTAGATCTTTCGGAGAGGACCTCAGATTAAAAAAAATAAAAAATCTTGGGACTTTCCAGGAACTTGTCACAAAACGTCTATAAACAGTCATTTGACTCATCTGGGTTTGTTTGCTGTGAAATCCTACCGTTTTGTTTTTGTTTATTTGTTTGTTTTTGCGTGAAAAGGAGATTAAGCGACCACTTGCATTAACGAGGGGGTCTGTAATGTTTATACAAATAATCACAAAACCCTGACCGTTATATGGGGGCAACTGGATCCATTATCTCTTACCGGCCACCCATGAAATGCACCATGTGGGGCCCTGCTTGTGTGTTTGTGTGCACTTTTGTGGGTTTGCATGTGTTTTTATTTATGCATGTGTCGGCTGCAATGTGTTTGCACGTCTTCTTCGATGAAGGTCGTCGGGATTCTGCCTCGGGACCGTTCAGTCATTGACAACCGTTGCTTTATTGTGGATGGGTAGTTTATGTCTTGAAGTAATACGCGCACATCATTACAACCCTTCTCAGAACTCGTCAGAGGGGAACAAATATGTTGCGTATCCCCTTCGACTGCTTCCTCTCCGAGCATCTGTTTTAGATTAGTTTTCAGTGTGTTTAGAGAGAGAGAGCCTGTCGCCGAGCGGGACAGATAGTAAACCCATACGGTTTTAGTCAGAACTGTCAGGTAGGTCTGAATTAAGAGGGAGGCCAACTGAGGATATGCCTGTGTGAGAGGGAGGTGGGGGTTTGCAGGGGGGAAAAAAGAGAGGGAGAAGGGAGGGGTGGCTCCGAAATTACACGGCGAGTCCACCAAACGGTTCATCTGTTTGCTTGTGAAACTCCGGCCCTCATAGTGGGTCGGTGTGGAATGCCAGCAGAGGCAAAAATCAGGGAGACAAAACACCCTGTGAAGTGACCCGTCACGCCACTTTGATTGTCATGTGTTTAAAGTAGTTTTAATATAACACATGGTGTTGACATCTGTCACCCTCGTGGCATCTATACAGAGCTCATATCGCTCATCTGTTTCCCTTAGTTTACTCATTAAAAACGGGGAAAAAGGAGTATGTTCTGACACTGTTTGCCTCGAGAGCTGCGGACCAAATTGCAGCCAGAGTGTGACAAAGCGCCCCGAGGCTGCAAACTTGGTCGAACCCGTCTTTCCGAGCTCTGCTTTTAATGCTAAACGATGGGAAAGTGATGGTTGTGTCAGTGTGTGTTTGTCTGTTCCGCTTGGCTGATGTACCGTCCCTCCTTTTGCCATCATTAAGACTCTGTGTACACAACCCCCAGTCCTGCATCTAGAAACAAGTCATGGAGGGCCGGGGGGGGGGGGGGGGGGGGGGGGGGGGGGGGGGGGGGGGGGGGATTCACACATTTACACAAACTCGCACACAAATTAGCACGAACACGTTGCATCCTGATGCAACGTTGCTGCTCGGCTTGAGTGGCGTTTCATCAGATTACGCCGCTTTCGCATCTGCTTTACGATCCTTTTGTTATGTTTAGGGTTTGATTCTCACAGGGAGCTTTATTTTGGGTTGAGCGGCACGACTCGTTAAAAGCCGTGTTTCTTTTGGCCAAAACGTGACAACGTCGTAAATCACCCACATGCAGCGTCAGACGGACTAAAAGCAACAGAGAAAGATTCATCGGTCTTTGTTAAAATGTGTTTTGGCCAGTAAAAATAAAAACAAGTCTATTTTTGACAGGTGCAGGTTAAGTGTGCCATTTTTCTTTCTGTGTGTGTGTGTGTGTGTGTGTGTTTTTTTTTTTTTTTTAATCTTTTGTCGTCATCCATCAGCCTTCAACATGTGGAGTCATGACAGCTTTTGGAGACTTTTACTGAAAAGAGCAAATTAAATTTCTGATGTTTGAATGATGTGGGTTTTTCTTTTTGTCATTCACACACATCCGCCAGCCTTTTCTTTTCTGCGTAGCTTTAGGGTTTTTTTTTTTTTTAAGACTGAAGTTTGTATGAGATTGCATTTCATTAAATTGCTTCTCAACCACACACACACACACACACACACACACACACACACACACACAGTCCTTTCAAAGCTGTGGTTAAAATGTCCTCTGGCTTCTATTAAACAAGGAATGCATCACTTAACAATATCAAATTAGACCTGGATGAGATCCACAAGACTCTCCGTGCACACACACACATACACTACTTCGAAAACTGTATTTAATCAATAAAAGCTTAAAAACATATGTTGTTACAAATACATCACCTATACTAATAGGCAAAACCTGTATGTGTATTTTTTTCCTATCTTTGAGACAAAAATACATAATATTCAATTTGATTAGGCAGTTAGACGTTTGCATGAGCCTCATAAATATGCTGGACAGAAAAAAAAACCCACACAAAATCGAGAATAATATAGAGTTTCTCCATGAACTCTTCTTCTACTCGTTTTAAATGTTTAAATACATGTAGCTTGTTTACTGAAGTCTCAGTGTTCAGCGCTCATAAGCTGTTTTGGATAAAGGGATCTGCTAAATGACTACATGCAATCGCGTGATTTTCCTAATCTTACAAAACAGTTATTGCACTGGATTTAAGGAATACCTTGTTTTAGGCAGTCTAAATATAAAGTTTTCACAAACAATAGTGGCAGTAACGCATGAAATAAAGACATCTTTCACAAACATTTAGACTTTAAAAAGATCCTCCTCTGATCTGGGTTTGAGTGATGCAGGGATTTACAACAAAATCACTCAAATGCAGGGGCGGATCTAGGGGGGGGGGGGGGCGGCAGGGGGGCCCGTGCCCCCCTGACAACAAGCTTGGCCCCCATGTGGCCCCATGTTAAGTGCTTAGTGTTTTAGAATGTACCCCTTTAAAAAAGCAGCTGGCCCCCCTTCTAATTTTTTTCTAGATCCGCCACTGCTCAAACGTCACAATCACTGCATATTCAAGAATATCAAAATGCTCATTTTTTTACAGGAAATTTCATGGAATTGGTATTTATGGTGATTTTGTGAGATATTTCATGGATCACACGTATCAAATGGGCATTTTCCAAACAAAATTTAGTCACAGTGTCCCAGTCGTCTTAACGTTCTTTGCAGTTTATCTTCATATTGAGTGCAGTTTGGTCACCAACTCCTTCCCGATTTTCTAACTTTCAATGCATACAAGGAAACGGGAATGAGACCCTGCTGCAACTCACGAGAGGAAATTGAGTTATTTTAGATCACAACCCAGGAGCTTAGAGTTTTAGTTTCCAATCCAGTACTTAGTGATCGTCTTTGTTGTTTGTTTGGCGCCACCTTTTGAATGGGAGTTTTATTGTTGGTTCTTTCAGACTTTTAAAGTTTAACAGAAATTTGTCAGACGTACGACGTAGACAATCAAGAAAATCTTAGCCCCAAGCGTTGACACGGTAACGCTAAAAGTTCAATCAGTTTGAATTTTCTTGAAGGTTTCTTTAGGAAGTTATAATCTCTGCACCACAAGATGGTTAAATGAAACAACTCCACTAGCTATGAACCACAACAGTTTGTTTTGTGGATTTTAAACAATAAAAAGGCTTCTGAGTCCTGAAATAAAGAAGCTTGCTCCCCTCACGGTTTACAATTTCCTGGATTTTAGTGCTTTTATTGCTAACTTCTGTTGTCCCAGAGGTGTGTAGGCTAACGCCCTGCAGCGGTGAACAAATCTCAGCAGAGGGTTTATGACTAGGAACCTAAATTAGGCCTGGATGGTGTGTGTTAAGTGATATTAACACTGACCTGGCAGAACTGAAGCGACAGACCTGACAAGCAGCCGCAGCAGCAGGTTCAGCCGGTGGGCCTCGTTAGCGACGGCTAAAGATCCATTTCCTGGTGTGAAAGGCTGCTGAGAGGTGTCTGTCAGCATGAATGAGGCTGAAAAGGTTTGAAAGATGGAATTAAAGGGGATGTGAAACAAGACGTCGCTTTAAGCTTTTCATGTGAATCCGATCTGTGGAAGCGGTTTGTCAGGTTTTTGTGAGAACCGCTTATCTGAGTTGGACAGGATCAGGCAGATGAGTCTAAATGCAAAGGTGGTTTCACTTCTCAGGATGAACTTTTGTGAAAATGATCTATTATTTTATTAGCTAACATGTAAAGTCACACTTTGGTGAAATGGAGTCTACCAAAATAAAAGTAGGGCGAAGAGAACCTAACATTTCGGTGGTAAGCCCGTTTAAGTATGGATTACTTATTAAGGGAGAACCAAGACATTGATTATTGATCCAAGTAGACTCACACAGTCTTCCCATCAAAGGAATACTAAAATATTAAATGAGATTTCTTCCCCGCTTTTATTTTGGTAGGCTACTTCCTTTCAATTTGCATGTCAGCTACATTAATATTCAATGAGTAGATTTTATTCTATAATATTTTAATTGTTATTTTGATTTATGTTTTAAAATGTAGGCATATTTAGATTTCCAACAATTAAAGGCACACTATGTAGTTTTGGCTTGTTTTTAGCACCCCCTAGTGTCCGTTTTAAGTCACTGTTGTAAAAACGTTAGCATTTTCTTTGCTCAGAAACGCCTAAATCTACCTGTTGAAATGTCTCCTCAGCCTTCATTGCTTTCTACTGGAGCGGTTCATCACTCGTTCAAAGAAATCAGCTGAGTTCAAGCAGGGAGAGATCAAAAGAAATGCAGGAATCATGAGCTAAAAACACTCTGGTGCTAGCATAACAGCTAGCCACTTTGGGTTAGCCAAACCCTCGCGAGATATGTGACTTTGTGAGACTTCAGACCGGAGACTCGAAAGTTGCAAATGCTCAAGACTGACTCAAGAAAAAGATGAAAAAAATATGAAAAAGTAACATAGTGTACCTTTAATTTTATGAAAAGTGACTTTAAAATTCCACATCTCATGTGCAAAATATGGCAAAATGCTTTAAAATTTTTAATGCATATTTTATAGTAAGTG
Organism: Callopanchax toddi; assembly: GCA_006937965.1. Classification (NCBI taxonomy): domain Eukaryota; kingdom Metazoa; phylum Chordata; class Actinopteri; order Cyprinodontiformes; family Nothobranchiidae; genus Callopanchax; species Callopanchax toddi. The sequence goes on along the minus strand of SSNR01000031.1, from coordinate 1,076,189 downwards.
CCTCAAGATACAGGGACACAGATCACTACAATTTATTTGCTTGAGATTTTGGTCCATGGTCCATTTGGTGTCCATGTTTCTAAGTTTTTGGTGACTTTTGGTGGGGAAATCAATTTAGCTTTAATTGTAGTTTTCACAGCTTTATGTTTTATTGTGTTTTTGCTTTTCACGCTACTTTAACATCAGAAATTTTCTGTTTAAGTTTTGTTTTATGATAAACTGTCCCGCAACAGGTTGAGACTCGAAACTGTCCTCTCCGAGTTTTGTTTTGAACAACCGATGGGACATCCATAACACCTACTTAAAAAAAAAAAAATCAGGTGGACCGCTTTTTGCCTCCAGGGGTTGAAACACGTCTGACAAATTCCAGGTGTGAATAACTGTTAAACATGAAAACAGAGCACAATGCTGGAAAAAGAGCGTGTTTGCTTTGTAAATCTTCTCCCCACAGATCAAGAAAAGGCCAAATTACCAGCTAAGCTCAGTTCCAAAAGACAGATAAAATGTGCAGCCAGGAGGGGTGTGTGTGTGTGTGTGTGTGTGTGCACTGTGTGTAGTTTAAACTTGGTATCGGATTTCAAGTGCAGAAAAAAAAAAGGCAACTAGATCTTGTCTGAAATGCCAGTCTGAAGTTTTTTACAAAAATCTGATCAAAAAGTCCAAGAGGGAGCGTGATCAAAAGATCTCTGTCGAAATGTTTTTCTGACTTTACTGAATTTAGGATTAAAACGATACTTTGGGTCAATAACGTCCTGGTATTTCCTCCTGGATATCAGCCAAAGACTTCAAAAACAGGAAAAAAAACTTTCAAATTAAAATGTTTTTATTTAAAGTCTGTACGTTTTTTAGTTAAAAAAAAATAAATTCTAATTCCGTAATTGTTGAAAATCTTTTCATCTACATGGGATTTCTCTTCATTAGTGCACATCAACTGAACACGTAGGTCAAAGGTCACTGCATAAACTCCCCATTAGTATGTTTCTGCTGAGACATCTGAATGAATCCGGGGCACCATCTAGTTAGCATACATGTACAAAAGGTTCCAGGATGCCTAAACACCTAAAAAGAACAGGAATATTTCTAGATTTATATACGGGCAATGTTCTACTTTCAACTTTTAAAATGACCTTTTTAGCACAAGTGCACCCTTTTTAGGAGAAAGCCAAAAAGTCTGCAAGATCATTGGTGTTTTCTATAGAGCAGAGCCTCTCTGGCCACAAGCCCAGGCCCCGGTCTGAAAGGATGATTTCTGCCTATTGTCTGCAAAAAAGCCACTCATCCTCGGACCTGTCCTCTATTCATGCAGGAGCATTCCTCACCCACTCATTGCCTGTTTTCATTATTCGGATTAAGTACTTGTCTGTCGGGAAAACAGAGGTTCCCCTTTCTGCTCATCTGCCTGAACGAGATCTGCAGCGCTGCAGAAACGCATATCCAGATAAATATCGGAGGAAACTCAACGCACGGTCGTTCTGAGGTTTACACACAGGGTGGCTTTTGCACAGCACTGCCAAGAAGATCCCTGGAAAAGTTTTCTGAAAGGTTTACTCTCTGACAGGGCCTGCCAAGCGCTGCTGTCTCCTCTCTCGATTTCAAATATGCACTGGTGTCTTGGGAAAGAGGACCGTGTTGGCAGAGCACATACAAAGTCCCAACTTTAAGCACACACAGAATTTTTCTTTCACTCTCCTGAGCTAATTAGCCAGCCGAGTCATTTCTCATTTGTAACAGGTTATCTGGCATGTGACAAACAGCCCTGCAGCCCCGTCTGCGAGTTGACTTTGTTTGGTTGTCATCTTTGTTTAATGGACAATTGGGTAAGCTCATTTCTCATCTTTGCCTCTTCAAATGAAGCCATTGCTGCTTTTCAGACTTCCACGATGATGGATGGGGTAGAACTTGTTTAAATAACCACAACAAATACCCCAGTCCAACCAGTAAGGTTGTTCTGTGAGTGGTTTTTAATTTTTTTTTGCTGTACTTTTCTTCTTTGGATCTTATTCTCTTCAGTGCTGCATCTGCTTCATTGTTGAGTTTCCTGAAGTAAAGTGTTCTGTGACAATACCGTCATTGTGATTGCCTGAAGTGAGAGATGAGAACAGGGGACCCCGCACCTCTCACTCATTCAGAACACCAAAAGAGGAAGGGTGAGGGCAATGTCTGAGAGGGGGTGAGCAGACAGATACCCTGCATGAGAATAACCTGAGATGGATGAGACTGACTCGAGAGGAAGCAGGGTCAATATTTAACTACAGAGACACCAACAAGAGTTGAGGGTTGAGAGTGGGGTTTTTTTAATGAAAGAGCTACTTGTGAATGATTTAATACAGCAAATAACAAAAACATATTTAGCTAGGTGTTAAACTGTAAAAAAAAAAAAAATATATATATATATATATATATATATATATATATATATATATATATATATATATATATATATATATATATATATATATATATAAGACCACTTGTCTATATAAAATAAAAATTATCACAAATTTTGTTCTGTTAGCTTTACTGAAGTTCTTTGTTTCTTTGTTGTTTAGTTTTCTGTAAATGTTAGCAGCTAGCTAAAACATGTAAAGGTAATTTTGCTCAACAATTCCCAATAAACTGTAAAACACTTGTAAAAAAAACCCAAAACTTCTTTAAAAAACTTGTTTCTCCATTAGTGTAATTGAAATGAAATGCTAATTTCACCGAATGATTATAGTTTTCTAGCAAAGAAAGCTAGCAACTAGCTAAAACCGTTAAGTTGCTTCAAATGAACTTTTGGAACACTTGCAAAAAAACATGACTTCTTATAAAATCTTGTTTATCTATTAGCTTACTGAATTTACTTTATTCCCCTTAATTTTTCTAGTTTTTTTGGCAGACAAAGAAAGCTAGCAACTAGCTAAAAACATTTAAAGGTCATTACAATTTTACATAAACTTTGAACCACTTGTGGAAAAATGTCACTCATAAAAAGTTGTTTCTTTATTTGCCCAGTTGAAAAAATATTAGCTCTTTCACATTATGGTTTTCTCATTTAAAATTTTAGAAACTACCTAAAATATTTAAATGTTGCTTGGTTCAACAGCTTCAAATGAACAGTGGAGAACTGCACACTCATTCATTAAGAAAACCATGTTTTCTCATTAGATTTACTGATTTTATTTCTTCATTTTCATTTTACTGCTCTAGTTTTCTGGCAGACAACGAAAGCTAGCGACTAGCTAAAACATTTAAATGTTAGCTACTTGGCTCAGTAATTTCAAATGAACTGTGGAGCACTTCTCAAAAATATAACTCATTCATTAAAAAAACTTGTTTCCCAATAGCTTTGCTAAAATTACTTCTTCATTGTTGCTTTATTGAACCAAAGTTAGCAACTAGCTAAAATTTTAAGGGTCAATTAGCTCAACATTTCACATAAATTTGTTATACCATTAGCTTTATTGAAATAAATTGTTCATTTGACTTGATTTTCACTTTTATAAAAAGGTGTTCAGCAAATGTTATTTATTGTATGTAAAGTTAGACATTAAATATATAGATTATACATCCTATTTTTCATGAAACCATGCTTTATAAAGTTCACAATATGCCCAAAGTTTAGAAAAAGAAAAAGGAAGAGAGGATTAGAATTTGCAGCTGGTATCTGCTGCCCCTAGTGGTCAGTCTCATGTATGTAGAAAAGTACAAAAATATACATTAATTTTTTTAAATGCATCTAATTTTACGACCTCAGTTGACTTGATGAGGAATTAAACTTTTATGGCTTTCTTACACAAAAGGGGCAAATTTTGCACTGAAAGTTTAAAAAAGTAATCTGGTATGATAAAAGTGAACAGCAGAAAGAAATGTTTTGGAAAAAAAAACAGGCCAATTTGTGTCATCTGGCTCTCAGGAATCCTGCAGCCAAGTGGGGTGCAGGCTGGAGGGCTTGGTGTCACGCTGGTGGAGGAAGGGGATGTGAAGACAGAGAGGAAAGGTGAGGGGGGGGGGGGGGGGGG